>WHYT01016997.1:261089-314394 GCA_009806455.1 Tetrax tetrax
AAAAAAAAATCAAAGTATTTGAAGTCGAAAGTAAGAAAAAAATGTCCTTAACAAGCAGGGAGAAGAGGCTTCCTGATGGCCAGCCCTTCCTAAGGAGATGAGTCAGCCTGCGTACCTGACACAAGCTGTTGCACTCAAATCCAGAGTCAGAAGAGCTCCTCTTCATCCCAGAGGGTGTGAAGTCTTCCATTAGAGCTGCAGCCCACATACCTCTGGTTTGTGTGTATGTTTTATGGCGAAGCAGTCACAGGTTGCACTGTCCTTTGTTTACTGGCCTCGGCAGAGCGTAAGGCAGCGATGTCGCTGTGGTGGCTGCAGGACAAGGGACCTATCTCACTATGGGAGGAATTTGGGGCTGCTGCTCCTTTTCCTGGCTCAGGAGGTGATGGCTGTGACAGGCGTGCCAGAGGCTGGGTTCAGAGTAGAGAGATCAGCTCTCAGCAACCTGTATTTTTCCTTGCGAGAGTATAACTAATTCCTAGAGGCACCTCTTTCTCTCAAAGCAGCACTCAGCTGATTGCTTACAGGGATGAAGTAAGTGAAAGACTCCTCGATTTTCTGTATGACCTGCTGGCTTATGTCTAGCCTTATGTGCCAATCTCAAGGCAGAGCACAGATCTTCTCTGAATTATAGAAATAACAATGGATGGCCACATTGCACCAATCTTACTTGAAGGAAAGTCTGATTTGTGCCTCTTGGCTGTGACGAGTGCCCCTCTTCGCCTCTTGTGAGACTTCTGGGAAGGTCTGCACTTTTTGTAGGAAAATGTTCTACTTAAAACTGACAAATTTACTGTAATTTTCCCTTAGGCTTGCTTTTTTTGCTGTGGGATTTTTAAAATATGCTTTTGATTAAAAGGAAAGCTTTATGTCTGGTCAGTCCTGATTAAAGGTTTAAAGGCGATGCAAAGTCAGGTCTAATTCTTCCACGCCATGCTGCTCTAGCCCTTCTCACCACATTTCGCTGTTTAAGAGACCCCTCGGTCTTTTCTTTCACCTGCCCTCCTGGTGCTGCTGAGGGGTGGCAAGGTAGCGGTGAGTCCTTCCCTAGACAGCGCACTCGGAGTTGGGTGGGATCAGTGTTCAGAGCCTGCATTAGAAGAGTGCCTGTCTAAATCCTACCAAAGACATGACCTTCAACATAGCATCAAAGTTCAGCTGAAATGCAGGCCTGACAATGTGTCAAAGTACAGTAGCATAAATAAGATGTTGGCCATAGATCTCCTGATGACAGACGTAAGTGTAAGTATAAAGTGTGCTTTCTAAAAATAGCATACATGTAGAAGGTGCTGGAAGTGCTGCCTATCAGAGGGGCTTATAAGTAGGTCATAGATGACCAAAAGAATAAAATAGCAACATCAGCAACATGCATTGTGATAGTCCAACATTTTAGGGCACCTGCGCACTCTGTATCAGCTAGGACTGAAGTGGCACCTGTATGTGATAGATCTTTCTGCAAAGGCACGATACAGGATGGAAAGTCAGGCTGGGGTTACATCTGAAATGCACACAGGTTATTCATTTAGTGAAGATGAGGAACTGTCATTTCTTCAGGGCTTTAATTCCCTATAAAGGAGGCAGAGTTTTCCAGACTTCCTGCTTTCTTTTCTACTCTCTGCTCTTTTGAGATAGTTCTTCATTTGCAACATCTGTTCCTGCTTTGGATAGTGCTGTAGATGCGTTTGCCTCGTGATTAGTCTGATGGAAGATATGATAAACCATTTTTTTCAAAAGTGTACACATTGTTTTTAGAGCCTACTGCCTTTGGTCACTAATTCTTAATTGCCTTCTTATTCCTCTTGGTTTTGAAGATAGTACTGGTAAAGCAAGGTACTATTTGGGCTGAGCAAAAGTGACGAGACCCGGCCATCGATGAGTACTCTGTGCCAGCGCAGGGATCTGCCCTCATTGCGGAATTGGCAGCCAGAGGTCCTGATAGAACAAACGCACGCAAGGAAGATAGCATGAGTGTGCCTTACACAGCCTGAGAGTTTGAAAGATACGGCCTTGGTTAAACTAAACCCCTTAGTTAAAAGTAGCACAAGGAGAGTGAAAATAAAAGCTGAAGCAGGCTAAGAACTGAACAGAGAGGCTGCTAGTATTTCATATGTATTTTTACCTTACAGTGGAAGATATGAGATATACGAGTTCACCCTTTAAAATGTTCTCTAGTAACACCTCCAAGGATCCCCAAGGATCTTTACACATTGCATATTTGAAAAATATACTTGCCCATGTCCTGTGCATTGTATTTTTCCATGGGGTTTCTGTGGGACTTACTGAGCTGACACATAACACATAGACCTACCACTGGAATGAATCAACATGTTCCAGTGGGTAATTATCATTGTCTTCTCCCATTATTTTAACTTTAAGAAATTGGATTTTTCCCTCCTTTTTCATTTCTCAATTTACTTTGCACCTGTAGTTAGACATTGTCCATAGGTAGTATAAGGGTTCTTCTATTCCCCCTCGTATTTCCAGTGAGAACATCAACTAGAGAGAAACTCTAACCAAGAAACTCCCTACCTGCTCATATTGCTGCAAGAGTTGCAGCATTTTCTTCAGCAAGTAGGGGCTAAAGTATTTATTAAAGTAGGAAATGATGCATTATTTAAAATCATAGATGCTAGCAAAAAATAGGAACTACCGTTTTGGACCTGAAAGTTCTTTAAGAGCATTCTTGTAATGTGAATCTGGTATAGAAAGAAAACATGAATGGAAGTTTCCTTTATGATCTCTTAGGGATTTCTAGATCAAATACAGTTGCTTGACAAGCAAGCAAATAGGTTTTATTTTTTTTGTAATCACCAAGTCTTAAAATGTTATATGATCATCAGCACTACAGTTACTGAGGGTTGAGTAAGAATAAATAGAGAGTAAGTTGCTTTTTTTAGGGCCTAGCAGCCCTTAGATTAACTCTTTTGGTGCCTTTCTGCCGTGCATTTGCTCAACGTAAACGACTGCAATGTAGCAAAGGATTTCTGGGCTGATGCATGGTGATCATAGTCTGGTGACCATAGTCTGTCGTCTGTTTGCTTCCAGCCCTTCACATCTCCCTCTGTCAAAGAAGAATATCTGGATCCCTTTATAGTAGCCCAGAGAGTTTGCAGCCACTGTGCTTGTAAATACAAAGGTGATGAACTTGGAACTCTTCATTTTTCTAATGATTGATTCTGCCTGGCTCTGAAGTTCTTTCTGTACATCAGTGAAGACAGACATACTGGGTATCTGTGTGTGTATACATCCCTGTAGGGGATGATCTCTCTCTCTCTGCATATAGTATATACACAAGATGTGACTATTTTACTTTCATTGCATCCTAAACAAATATAAGATGAACAGATCAGATGCTTGGCTCCATAGCCATGTCCTTTTAAAGAATGCCCAGTCTGTTTTCCTCATGGATGACCTATCAAAGGCAGAATCCTGCTCATACTGTGGTACCTATGTGCTTCAATAGTTCCTGAAGTAGTTCTTCCAGAGTGCCACCTTCATCATTGTGTGAGTAGTCACTCCTGAGTAAGAGAAGGCAAGCCATCAAGGATTGTTATCCTTTTCTTTCATTAGCAGAGATTTGCCATTTCTGTGCATGTCCCAAGCTACAATCAGTTCTACTTCAGGTTGCCAGAATGGACAAATTACTGCCTGGACTGTTGCCACTGATGCTACTGTTGAACCACCTGGATAGCTAATGCTTCTCCATGGAACATCCAAGCTGCCATAAGACAAGTTGTCTTCTCTACAACACCTTTTGCAATCCTCTGCAAAGTCCTCTTTTTTATTAGACAAAGTATGTTCAGGACGTTACTTGGCTGATACCGCAACAACACACTGTTGGGGTTACAGGGAAAAATGAATAAAAGGAAGTGTAAGTAATTGCTGAACTCAGGAAAAAATGGGGTGATATTTTTCACTAATCTACAGAGAGCAACGGTATTGGAGAAGATCCTGACAGTGGAGGTTTTTTTCTCTTTGCAGTTGTGAGCCAGTTACTTCATTCATAGTCACTTTAACTACTATTGCTACTCTTTAAAAAATAAAGAAGTGTTGCTTAGTGATTCAGCTGTGAGGAATGGTGGTTTTCATATACAACATGGCCAAAGTTTCCCTAGATGAGTCTTTAAACCCACCTCGTATTACAGCTATCTAATAAGTGCCTGGAGATCTCCATCGGCATGAACTACATTGGATTTTCTGGAGAAGTATAAAAGATGGCAACCCTAATTCTTTGCCTGAGGCACCAAATGAACAATTGTGATTTTGCAACAAAGGCCAAAACCAAGGAATCTGAGTTTTCTTGAGCTTCCTTAGTTGTGTCTTTAACTAGCAAAATAGGAAGTGATATATGTTGTAATGACTCTTCTATGGCCAGCGTATGAAATGATGGTAGAAGGGTAGGGACACGTGGGCCGGAGTGCAGCATTCCATATGTTGAACAGCAGCAGCCAAATCCAGGGTCACTCATTTCTAATTCAGGAGTTGAAACACCGGGCTACATGACCACTCCTTTGTGAGCACAGAGCTAAGGTTAAACTTTCCTTTCTCCAGAATTCAGAGGTACTGAAGTACAATGAAGCATCTCTGTGCAATAGTGTGGCGAACCTACCACATTTCTTCCTCAGTAAATTAACTCAACTAAGTCTTCCTGAGGCTCACCATCACTGAGCCCTCAAATCATCTCTTAGAATGGAGAGGAAACAGCAGACACACACTGCACAGTTTAGCACTGATTCACTGTTTCTGACTTTTCTTTATTTGTTTATTTTAAAGCAAGGGGAGGAGGAGGGAGTACTGAGAGAGGAAGTTGAGATGAAGAATTCCCCTTCAGGTTGTTGGAGAGCTGCAACATTTGCATCTCCTATTTGGGTTCAAAAACTGCTCTTGCCTCTGCTCTGTGGGCCCACGGTTGGTGTTACAGAGAAAGAGAGCTGCAAACACACCTGGGAGGGCCCCTGCTGTAGGGTTTTGCAGTCTGAAGGAGCGTGCACCCGTACATTTCTCTAGTACTCAGGTTTCAGATTGTTTTAAATAGTTTTGAAATATCAAACTATATAGTAATGTTGAAGCTGATACTTTGATCTTCAGGGAAGTGATGCCAAGCCATCCCTGGAGTATTTTTACTGAGGGAAAACTCTAGTTTAGGAAGATGTCATAGCAGGCTATCGGTTCTGGCATGAAACTGCTAGCAGGTGGATTTTGTGACGGGAAGTGTTAAGTGGGTTTTGCTGGCTCACTGGTGCAGCTGACTTGTTCTCTCACTTACATAAAAGAGAAGTGGGACCTGCCCTCAGGCTGGAGTGAGAATTTGGTTTTGGCATGAGGCAGAGAACATGTAACAGGAACAACAAAGCCTGAAGTGAAGCCTCAGGCTGAGGTTTTATACAGTATATCTAGAGAAGCTAGGGCAATGTTATTTTAGCTTTCTAGGCCTGATCCTTAGCCACTGTGACTGATTTCAGTGCAGCTGTTAGAGAAATCATAAGAAAGGAGGTGGAAGGGACTCTGAAATGTCATGTCCTGCCACAACGTGGGATTAGCTTTTAAAGACCATCCTTGAAAAACAACTGTCTTGCCTGCTCTTGAATTCTGATGGTAGCCTCCTGCTGTCATCCTTGCAATGCTGCATTGGCCTTGGCTTTAGAGGTTTTTTCCTCTCTTCCCACAGTTTCAGACCACCAGTTCCTGACCTAACCTGGACAGGGAAAATGGCTTTCCCTTCACTATTTCCAGTGATTGTTTACATTCAGATGGCTTTCGTCCCAGTTCCTTTTGTTTTCTGGAGGGCTTAGGGGTTTTCTTTTGCTTTCCTCAACTGGGACAATGTTAATATATATGGAATTTAAAAAGATAGTTTGTGTGCAAGCAGGGTGTTGCCACCTTTTACTGGAGAATCTTGCAAAAGTTGTAAGATTTTTAAGTGGGGAAAGAATGAATAACAGCCTTGACTTGGGAAGAAAAGCAATTCAGCTCAGGATCCATCCTGGAGAAACTCTTGGCTAGGCTGTAGTACGTTGACTTCAGTCTTTCTGCTCAGAGTAAAGAGCAGAAAGTGGTGTTCAGAGCCACAGATCTTATCTACAGCTATGCCTTTAAAACAAAAACAAACAAAAAAGGGAAATGTTAAAATATAGTGTTTAATTTGGTATAAGTACTTCACTATTTATCTGTCTCTGTTTCCTCTATTCCCTTAGGCATCCTTGTAAATTATAAAGCGGAGGTTTCCCTAGAGTTGTAATTTAATTTGACCTTCTAGTGAAGGAACTTTAAAGTGGCATTGCGTTTCAAATATGAACATATTACCTTCAGTGCTGCTCCTGTACTGACTGGAGGCTGTGGTGGGAGCACTTTCAGATCCCAGCCGCCCAGCATCCACCAGCCATGTGTGTCTGTCCTGTCCCTCGACCCAACTGCAGGGTCAGTTCTGCAGGAGCGACCGCTGCTCTGTCTTCTCCAGCTGTTGTCATCCTCGCTGTTTCCCATAGCAGCTTTAGCAAAGCACTGACTGGACTTTCATTATGGATGCAGCGTCATATAGGGGAGTACAGAAGCTGAGACAAACAGTAGTGGGGGCTCCTGACTACCTGCCCTGCTTCTTCCATGGACTAGGGCTTCCTTTGGGCTGTTCTATAAACAATTGATCACTTCAGACATAAGCATCAGATGCTTTTACATATCAAAATGATCATGCCTGATCTTGTACCTGACACGTACATAGTTCTTCACACATTTGAAAGCAAGGCTATTAATTAGTTCTCACAGCTCTAGCTGTGAAAGATGACCACTTTGCTGTTGAAAAGAGCATACTGAGTTAAATAAAGCACGAGAGGGTTTATGCAAGGGCACTTTTCCTACAGCCTTTGGAAACATAAGTTGTGATATTTCTATTATATGAGGGAACTTGAGGTCCAGAGAGATCAAAAAAGCCCATAGGTACTGAAGTGCCATTCACCTTCTAGTGTAGGTGCCAAGTACGCACTGGAGGTCTCTGCACAACTGTGCTCTGCTGGAGTCTTATCTTGCATTCACACCAACTTATTATTGAAAAGATCTCTAGCAGAATAATCTGATGCTTAACTAGATTAACAGCTCAGTTTATAATAAAGAAGTCCTCTTGCATATTTCCCTGGGCCCTATGTAACATACACTTAATTACATCTTTGGGATTGTTTTTTAACTTATTTTCTTTTAACTTGTTCACAACAATCCAGTGAGGGGAAAGTGAGAATTAAGTTGCTAGTCCTAAAACATCAGTAAGGCTGAATACATGAAGTGAGTTGTAGGGACAGACTACAGCTCAACCTTTCTGGATAAAGAAAAGGATGGTTGAGGGGAAGATGCAAGAACCATCCATTGCCTTGCTTCTCTGTACAAAGTGTTAGTAATTATTGCACCCTCTGGTGCTCTCTGCCTGGGCAGGCTGCTCCAGGGTGTACACAAGAGCCTTGAATTCACAGGTGATTGCAAGAAGCAAGTGTAGCTTCAGCGCTGTGAATTCATTGAGCCTGGTGGAATTGCTCTTGATTTATGCCAGTACTCCAGAAGACAGCTTGCAAGGCACACGCAGGATAAATTGTGATCTGCTTTTGAGTGTTGAGATGCTGCTGCTTCCCCACCACTGCCATACACACCATTTAGATGCAAAACAAGCACAAAGGCACTGACAGATTTCCCTTTGGCTCTGGGTAGTGGTGGTGGTCAGCGTGCCACCACAGCTCCTTGCAGTGGACCAATTGCACTGGAAAGGGGAATTCAAATGGGATAACTCACAGAAGTTTTGTTTAGCAAGTGGACGGTATGTCAGACCTGTATATTCCAGAATTTCTCAGAAGTGTGAGCATCCCAAGGGCAGAGAACCTTAAACAGATTCCCTTGCTACAGCTGGAGAGATGTCACAAGTGTCCTGCTGGGATGCTTGTTGACACCTGGGTCCTGCTGGCAGGATGGCAGGGCATGAGGAAGCGAGTGGTAGCTGCATCAGCAGGGGGGGAAATTAGTCACGTTTTTATTCAGATGAGTGCAATGTGATTGGTTATATCTCATAAGGCTGATTTCAAAAGCAGGTTATATACTTTTTTCCATTAAGGCAATACATAGTGTTTATTCTGCTTAATCAGGCGGCAGAAGGAGGATGTAGTTTCATTCCATTCACTCACCTTTAAAAATGTGTGAATGATGCGTGGCTGAATTGATGGGGATGCATCTTTCCTGGTCTTTGCTGCATTAATTCACTCATTCATGTTTTTTGGCGGGAGCTGGGATGAACAAATTAGGTGAACCAGGAGAGACAGCAGGTAGAGCTCTGTCAGCATGCAGGGTGTTTTGCCTTTCCTACAAAACCATGACCTCACTGCAAAGCAGACTTCAGTGTGAATACAGCTCTCTTTGCCCAGAACATCCATGGGTTAACTCTTTTAACAGGTTAGTCTTCATGTGTGCCCATGCAGGTTATCCAGCTGAGGAATGTGAGTAAACACAGGATTACCTTCAAATTAGAGAAGAAACATTTCCTGTCTATCTGTAGCCATGATTATGCTAAAAGTTGCACTATCATCAGTAAATAGAGGCTAAATGGTGGTTCCCATCTCCTGTAGAAACAATACTTGCATTGGAGGGACACATGCTCAAATTTATTTGATTATTTCCCCATTTAAAGACAAATATTTTCTAATAACTTCTACTCTAAATAAGTCAGGTTCACAGAACAATAAAATTCCTTTAAAACTAACTTCTTTATACTTAATTACGACTGAAAAAGTCACAATGCCAAAATGCCCAAAGCATTTGCTGTTTAGACCAAAAAGGAGAAAAAATCTGTCTCTGTTTCAGCTGCTTGTTGCTGTACTATATACGAAGGTGACCCCCTGCAACCCTTTTCCCAAGTTTTATATTGGAGTAGGGAAAGCTGAAAGGGATTTGTGCCAGTGGGATAGGTTTTTGGCCAGCTTCAACCCCCAGCAAGTTACCTGTTCCCAGAACTGCTGGCACTGCACCTCCCACCTGGGGGCCTGGGGGCCGGTGCTCAATCGTCACCTGCTGTCAGCAAACTTCCAACATGCCTTTGACCTAGAAAGATAAAAATACCTTGATAACAGAGCCTTTGTGAGATGACAGATTGTGCCATGAGCAAGAGGCAGTCTTGGTGGGAACCTGAACCAGGAGCCATGTAGGGTCTATGGCACCAGTGAAATGAGAAGCATGAAGCATGTGATGGCTCTATATACAGTGTTTCTCCATGATCCTCCCCAAGCTCTTCTCCCTGCCTGTGTCACTCTCCACTCCCCTCTCCCAAAACTTATGTAGGTATGAAGATAAAAATAGTGCTTGGACAAGATCTAGACAAGGCCAAATGCCTCTTTGTGAAGGTCTGTGTTTACTACTAGGAAATGTCCTGTGGAACATCATACTGGCCAAATGGCCTATCTGTCAGATCTTCTCATTGGATTGAAGCTAGAGGCTGTCTAGAAAAAAGATGGAAGGAAATAATGCTGAGCCCTGAAACGCAAATATGATTTCTTGTCAATCAATTAGTACCTGTCAGGAGGATGGACAATACCTACAGCCCAGCCCTCCAAGGCATTTCATTCTCAGGAGGTCACTCTAAGTGGCTAATGCATCCATCCAAGGCTTACCTTTGTAGTTAAAATGGCATCTCTGCTGCTGTTGGTAGGGGAGACAAGGATGCTACCTTCCTCAAATGTCTTTGAAAAGCTAGCAGAAAAAAAATGGCTTCTGCTTAACTACAACAGAGATGCTCCTAAAGCATTTTCTTAGTGACTGCATGGAGGTACATTTAAAGTAGAAAATCAATTCTCTGCTGATGATGGACAAGCATATGAGAAGGGGAGGTCTCCACTGAAGAGATGATCTTTGATCTTCAGGGTAGGTCTTCATAACTGTGTAATAAAAAGCTAAGTAGAAAAATTACAATTAAGACCAGGAGCATCTTAACATCTAAGTGTTTTTAAAGACCCAGTAAGACCTTTATATATCCTCAGACACCTTCATGTATCTCCACCTTCCTAGTGAAAAAACACTTTTCTTCCTAACTACCAATCCCTTTTCCTGTACCTTCTCTCTAGTGCGGCAGAGAGAGCCAACAAAAGGCATGTTTCAGGTGTTGCCTGAAAGACATGTTGAAGGTGATGGATGCGAGTACCTCTTAGCCTGGAGAAGGTCTCTCTGGGCTTAGGCCTTGGTGTAGTTAGTGAGGACAGTCCCAGCTGAAGGGTTGCTCTGTACACCCACTGCTCTGGCTCCTGGCAAAGGCTGGCCGAGCTGCCCCCATGCAGCTGTGGAGTTTGAAGTAGTCATCCTACACACAAAGCCTATAGAATAATGTGCAGAAGGAGCAGGAAATGTCATGTTTTTCATATGCAAATGACAAACTGGTCTTCTACCTGAAAAATGTATTTCAGGAGAGGGAGAATAGCAAAGGACTGAGGAATATACACATTTTTTTCTTCTTTTTTTTTTTTTTCTTTCCCCAGAGAGGACATGAACATTAGGAAACTGGACTTCTCTAGCTTCTCTGCTTTTTCTTTTGCTGTTCTCTTTGACTTCTACAAATATAGTTTTCATATACTTTGAGCTCTGAGCTGAGATTGCCAGAAAGTTTGCTTTGTGACAGAGGTGTTGACTGTAAAAGGAGCAACAGGAGCTGGGCTAAGCTGTCCACTCTTTTCTTCTAGAACTTTTAAATCTTAATTGTTTCTTGGTAGTGTTAGGAAGTCAAAGACTGGAGAATCATCATGCAATATATTTTGAAAAGGTTGTGTCATTTGTATGATATTTTAAAAAACATTTTCTTCTTGTTGCAAATAAAAGGAAAGGGAACTTTGGAATAAAATCTGTTTCAAATTGAAAATTATGAACATTTCACTAAGGAAATATAAAAGGCAGATGTTTCAAGGAAGATATGTAAAGATATTTTTCCAGTAAAGAATTTAGCAAAATTCATTCAAGTTCATGCAGAATTGCTAAACTTGCTTTTTTTTTCCCCAAAAAAAATTCCTAGAAGAAAAAATTTCCTCCAAGGTCTTATCACAAAAAATGTCTTTGGTCACTTTTCCCTTGCCACTCATTTCTCTCATGGTACTCTTTAAACATGGCCATTTTCTAGCTGATGAATTAATCATAAGACTAGAAGCCAAAAGCTCACAAGTGCTAATCATTTTCTGACATTAATCCTCGTGTGGAACTAGGTATGTCACTCACATGTAGTTACTCACAAATATCTGAGGGTTTGTCTAGCTTTATTCAGCAGGGCAAAGATACCCATTGTTCTTACCATTTAAGAACACAAATGTAACTGATTTTGAATAACACTTGTGAACTTTTGGAAAGTTGAGAGATTTTGAGCTTTGGTACTGAGTGAGGATACATTCCATTTCCCACTCTGCCCAGATTTCCTTTGTGATTTTAAGAGGTCACTCAAGCTTTGAGTGCTTCAGGCACTTCAGATACACTTCTTTGCATTTAATTTTTTTGGAGGATTGTCTAAAGCATTTATTGAGCGGTGGTGATAGCACACCATCAATTTTTCCTTTCCTTTATCTGAGTCCCAAACACATGTTTGAGCTGTACCGAGAAGCTGGCAGCACAGGAGCTTTCTTTTGCACAAACTGTAAATTTGCGATTCCCCTAATTCATTAGGCAAACACATACTGACTAGTGCAGGCTGCTCTTTCTGCTCTTCCAATCTCAGTTCTTGCCCTGACCTGCCAGAAGAGGAGACCACACCTGAAGCAGAGGTCTACAAGTGGGCGGTTGTGGCATATATTTCCAAACACGGTTTGGAAGGAGCATAGCACAACGTTGGAACAAACAGTGTGTTTGCAACTGGCAAGGCTCACTGAAATATAGCATGAGATCACTGATTTCATCCTTTTTAGGATAAACCTTCTGTGGTCACTCCTAAACCAGTCCATCTAATGAGTCCCAAACTTACAGTCTCATCACAGCTTTGAAACAGCACCATGTGATCCATATGACCGGTGCACATCAGATGTTGGTCAGGCTAGATCATACTCAACTCATAGTCTGAGTATTTTTCACCAGACTTTGTTGACAAAATGTGAGTAATGAAAGAAGAATTCCTATGTCAAATGGAGATGGGTAAAAGGTGACTTTTCAGGTGTAGCTAGTTGAGACTGGAGATACTGAAAGGAGCAGTATAGTTCCTCAGCTGAAGAAATGGAAAAGCTCTTTTCACAAGCAGCTGAGAAGGGCTAGGGACCTTGTTACCATGTAGATGGATGTACTGGAAACCTTCCCATAAAGCTCAAGCAATTTGAAAGAGACATGTATGTGTATACAAAGAGGTGAGATCAAGTCACAGTTGGAAACGCTGTGTAGTCAAGGAGTCTGCACTTAATTGGAGAGATTTCAGAAAGACGTGTAAAATAGTGTACAGCTCTAGGGGTTGTGCCTTACAGTGGGGAAGCAGAATTTTCAGTTGACTAGACTTCTCTAGGAAAAGGGTAAAAGTTCAGTTGTTGATAGTCTTTGTCAACACATCTGATTTCTGAGGGCTTTTATAGTTTAGCAGGAAAAGGGGAGGACATCCAATGAGTGAATATTTAAATTAAAAGCAAACAGGAAAATAAACACAATCTTTTATGGCAGGCAGCTCTGGAGCACTTTCTGAACATAAATTGGCTGGATGGACCCCATTGATGGGGAAACACCAATCCTGAAAGATATTCTACCTTCATCAAGGGCTTTGTCTTGTTCATTCATATAAGGCAGTAGTTAGGAGGGAAGACAGTTATGTGGTGAAATCATATGGCCTGAGTTGTTAAAAGGGTCAGAGTGGACAGCTATAGCAGTTGTCTTTGGCATCAAATATACACAGAAGGCTTTCTTCAACAATATTTTGAATTTCCTGTTGACTAACCTCTCCACAGCTCTGAAGGCACGTCACTGTTGTCGGTATTGATCTGTGGTGCTCAGCGGGTATTTATTCCAGGGCTTATTTCTCTTGCTCAGTTAAGGAGTGTTGATTCATCTTTTGCTGCAAAAGTGACTAATAACAAACACTTTCCAGGAACCAGCCCTGATAAAACAGCCAGAGACGTGTAGCTCAGATTCAATTAAACTGATAGGGCACACAGATCAGCTCCAATTTAATTATTTCTCATTTTATGTAAATGAGATTTCTCACTGCAGTGAAACAAATTAGTGGTTTTTTTCATGGCTATGCCTCATCTGCATGCTTTGCTGCTTATTCTGTCCTTAGTTTAACCTAAAAGCAAGCCAAAAAATTCCTCAAAATTCAGAGGCTGAATTGAAGAGCTAATCTTTCATTAGTATTCTGGAGACAGTACATTCCTTTGTGATCTGGTTGTGCTTAGCCCTCATATAACACTCCCTGATTAAAGCTGTGTGTTTGACAAAATAGATTAAGCATGACATCTGCCAGACACACAACCCTGGAGGCAAACACCCCAACCTCTCAGGAAATTTTCATCCAAAATTCTCCATTTGGCTGAATGTGCAGCTAACTTAGGATCTTGCTGCTTAAACACTTTCTAATGTGTACTTCTGGGATGAAAAGATACATCTCTCCAATCTACCACCTACCCACTTCCTGCTATGAATAACACTCAGTCCATTTGGGCGAAACATAGTAAGCACAGAAACCGGTGGAAGCTGCAGATGTTATTGATGCCTCTGGCACTCAAACATAGTGAATCTATCTTTGCAGAACCCCTGTAACTTGGAGGTGTCAGGGCAGCTTCCTACAGATAGAAAGCTGGAGCACACCAAGAGTGAAGGAATTGCTGCAAGGCACAGACAGTGCCTATGGCCAGGAATTAAATTAAATTATCTTGCATCTTAACCCAGTGCCTAAGCCACAAATCTGTTCCCTTCTTCATGTAGATTCCACTTCTTCAGGATGCAAAGCAGGTCAAAGACAGACATTCGGTTTGCAATCCCCTGAGTTGAGTATCAGAACAGGGAAGCTATTTCTTTACCAGACATGCATGTGAGGGCCTGCAAATTTGGTGCAGCCTATTTTACTTAAAAGAAAAAGATAATGGGAAAAAAATAGTATCCCTCACACATATGTGAGTAAGACTACCACTGGGAAAGATAAAATTGTTCTGGGGCTTACCTGCCTATCCAGCCCTCACAAAAATGTGAAGTTTTTACTGATGTTAAATTTAGTAAAGTAAGCTAGATGTGATATTTATCATCAGTAACACCCTCATTCTTCCCCTCTTGGAAAGCAGAGACATATAAATAGTCAACTGCCTCTTCAAGCCGCATTGACCGGCATAATAGTGGTGAAAATTAGAATGCTTTTAAAATACACAATCAGAGTGTGTGCTTTCACACAGAAAGAATGACTCAGCCTTTCCATTCTCAGGCTTTCATTCTGCAGTAATTTTTCACACTTCCTCACACTGAGCCATGAATACTAAAGTTCATCCCAGAGTAGTTTTACAACCAACAGGAATGGCTTAAGGAAGCACCATCAGTCCAAACGCCAGTCCACACTGCTTATGTTTGTTGCTGGATTCCTTGCTGGTTTAGCAGCATGGAAACAAATGTTCTAGGGGGCTAATGCTGTCAGTGCTGCCCATCTTCCAGAGGCTGCTGGGAGGAAAAAGCTTGGTTTTGTCCAGACAGACCCAACGTTTCAGATAATCTAACTCAATCATAGCAGCACACACGTACACTCGGAGATGCGACAAGTCACTTGGGAAGTAGGGACTGTGCTGGCCCCACACTCAGCCCTGTTGAAGCTAGACAGCTCCATCCAGCTGTGCCCAAGCCAGCAAGGATGGGATGGGGCTGCCAACTGAAGGGGAGAAAGAAGGATGGCCCTACCTCTTGACTTTGGCCTTTTACTGGTGCTGTTCACCTAAGTATCTGCCTATTTCTTACACAAAGGCAATAGCCATCTCCCTTAGGGGTTCCATGGAGTTTGTGCCATTCTCTCATTTATTTTTTTCTTGATCAAAGATCCTCTAGGATTAGTGGGGATTTTGTTTACTGCAGGGTTGGACTAGATTTCATTTCTCTCTCTTGCAGTCAATGACATGAGGGCTTTCAGATTTGAACAGGACTACTTGATTGGGAAAAGCTTTAAAGAGGAAGATGTTGCAAAGGATCTTCAAGGTGGGCCATGACCCAGTTCACCAGTGCCCCTCTGAGAGGCTGCTCCTTGTATGAAACGCCTCTACCTTCCCCAGCCATGGCCACCTCAGCCATCTCTGACTCATGGACACAATGATCCCAAAGGCAAGGGCTCTCCTGATGGTTTATAAAGCAAATCACAACTCTCTCTTGGTTTTATAGTAAGAATTGAGGTCTTTAACTGGGCAGGGAGGTGTTTGGGAGCTAGCAGAGGATGCTTGGAAGAGTTCATCTTTCATGCTCCTGGTTCACTAGAAATAACTCCAGGGCTCACATCAGCAAGGAAGGGACTGAACAGAGCCAAAAATGCTCTGATGGCACGTGGTCCCTGAGGACCACAAGCAACTGTGTGATCCCATCCTGATTATGGGGTAGCTACCCATCTTTTGTCTTAAAAACCACAGGATGAGCACTGAAGAACTGCCAGGCAAACAGCAATAATGAAACTACTGAGGGGTCTTTTGAGAGAGTAGGGGGCAGGGGGTGGTGTTTGAACAGCAATATGGACCATGCTCCAGTTGCCACCTATGGTTTGCATTTCTTGGAGTCCATCCCAATTTGAGGGTTTTTCCTGTTCTACTTACTCAGCTTTGTGCTGTTATATTCTGCCTGTGTGGTTTCAGCTCTGTTCAGCTGATATGGCTGGTTAGGACAGTACTGCTAAAGCCTCAGCCCCCTCGTTGCACATGTGACACAGACCATTTTTCCAACTGCTTGCTCTGGTAAAGCATTTCCTTCAGACACCATATTATTTCTTTTCACCAGACCACATGCATCCTGCAGCCATGAACCATGACACCACAGTGAAAGCACAGTCCCTGTGCCAGGAGGGTTGCAGGAAAAACTACGTGAGAAAGGACGAGGTGTGGGTGCTTCGCGGTGGCAGGCTGCTTGACAGTGAGGTCCCTGCTCGTGCCATGGCAGCAGTGAGTGTAAACGCAAGGTTGGAGATGGGGAGTGGGAGATGTGGGTGCTGGTGTCCCCCACTTCTCCAGAGAGCGAGGCATGTGAGGAAGCAGAGAGCTGCTGTTGGGCTTTGGGGTGGGGAGCCCTGCAGGCTGTGGCCAGAGCACAGACAGAATTTTGTCTGATGGAAGGAAAAGGAAAAGGGAAAGGAGCTGCATTTAAACCAGCTGCTAATCTTGCTGGCGGAAGCCTTTTCTTTTTTTTTTAAGATGCTTGATTAAAATACTTCTGCGTAATTTGCATTTGTATCCTCTGCGTTCTATAAAAAATAACTTGTTTGCATATAGAGAGGAGACACTTCTTATACACAGTTGTCTACTTGGCGTATGATCTGCAAAACAAATATAATGCTTTTCTGCTCCTATAAGCTTTTATTAACAAATACAGAAAGAAAAGTAGAAAAAGAAAGAAGTTTGTGAGAAATTGCATATCTGTTATGAATATTACCTTTCTGGTTGTTGTTGAGTTTTGAACGTAAGATAACTTAGGCCAAAGCTTACTGTCTCAAAAGCAGCAACAACAGTGACTACTCTTGTTTCCTGCAGTCTGAGTTTATTATCTTTCATTCTTTCTTTGGAAGTAAAATTAAACAGTTTATTTTTGCTCTAACAGAACTGCAAGTTTGCCAAAGCGTCAACAACTAGCTATCTAAACTTTGTTCAAATAAACACAGTCCAGCTTTTTTTTTACCCCTTAAAACTCACTTGCTGATACACTGCAGAAAAATTTCCTAAGCTCCAAATGACAAAACGAGGAAAATTATGTGCATGTTATTTCTTCAATTGTATCCCAGTGTCATCTTTATCTGTAGGATTTGCAAGCAAATTGACTTTCAGTCCTATCCTTTTCTGATATCTTTTCTGCAGCTGACGAGAGATTTGCAAGCAAATAGACCTTTTTCAAAATTTAAAGCAGATTTGCTGTTTCACAGTTTGTATCTCTTTTGCATAAATACAGTTTTTTTTTCTGTAAGGCTTATAGGAAGCATTATCTGACAATCCTACTGGTCAACTTCCTAAAGGTTTTGTTTGCTTCCCATTGATTCAAAAGCATCTGTACTCTTCCCATTCTACCTCCCCATCTCCTCCTCCTCCCAGAAACCTTGCTTGTTTCATTTCATATGCGTTTATTATATCCTTATAATGTAAACAGAATTTTTAAAGGGGAGTGGAGAGTATTTAAATCAAATTGTTTTTCCCATGAGAGTCACTGCATTATTATTGTTAAGGCTGTTGTCACGGTTAAGTTTACCAGATACTTAGCAGTGGGAAACCTTACATTCATTTGCTTACAGTCTGCCAGACTTCAGCAGTTTGGGATAAAATTTTCCCTGCCAGGAATCTGTGTTTTAACTCCGTGTCACTCCTTCATTCCATCCATCATGTTCAGTGAAGGAGATATGAGCTCTTTGCAAAATATAAGATATAATTAAAAGCTGCATAATAATGAATGTGCAGAAAGAAGCAAAATAAATTTCAAATGGGTGATTTAATCCTAGCATCTCCTACCATTTGAGAACTTGCCTTTGAAGCTCAGTTTTCAAGGGGGTTCTTTGAACATCATTTGTATTAGATTGACTTAAAATAAATTGCAGGGATATGGCCATTTTCCAGTATCCTTTTTATTAGGAGTTAGGCTCAGATCACCAGCTCATCATACACCAAACACTGGATAGCTGTGCTTGCAGACAACTCCTACTTCAGCATGACTGGCAAGGGCAGAAGTTTTCTTGTCCTCTGCAATCCCCAGGCAGTGAAATTGCAGAACAGCAACCCAAAGCCTACAGAATAAAATCATCTGGAGGCAAGGTGTATGGGTCCTGCCGGGGGGAGCATCTCACCCCCTCCTTTCCTCTGAGGGCCCCACTTCTCCTCCCTCTGCTGATTACACCTATCCTGTGCTGGATCCTTATCCTGTCTGACAGCACGGGGAGATGTACAGATAATGCAGGGTCGATATCGCACGTGCGTCTAACCTCAGTGGGGAGATCAGTCTCACACCACTCGCTGCAGAATTGCCAATGCCCATAAAGGGGAAATGATGAGATTTATAAACCAACGGGAGGGGATTGTCACGTTGAGGCTGTGCAGCTGCGGCTGGAGTGGGAAAATGAAGCATTCCCTACAGAAAGCTTCAAAGGCAGTAGGGAAGGCTAGAAAAAATACTCCTTGAAAATTTTCACATGAGGTCTCATTCTGGAACAAAACCCAATTATCTTCTTTTCTTCAGACATCATCTTTTTAGATGCCTCTTGTCTCTGCCTCAGTGCCACAGACCCGCACTAGACATACTGTGTTGTTTTTTTCTCATCAAAGAGAAGATAAAGGTTTTCAGACAGGCCAGCTTTTCCGTGTTACATGCAGGAAGATCCTGCCCGCCCCCGCCATGACAACGTCTCACTAACCCCAGTGCAATGTGTGAGCATCCCCACTGCTGCCTGGACCTGCCTGTCCCAGCCTCAGGCAGCTTAGAGAAAAAGGTTACAGGGCAGTCACTCCGAGAAGCAGAGAGGTGCAAGAGGGATGGGAAAACCTGGTTCTGTGCAAAATTCATCCATTGCTGCAATAGATCTGCCCAGGAAAAAATCAGGTTCCTCTGAGATCAGTCTTGAGAATTTGAAGTTAAATTTATGAACGCTGAAGTGAGAAAAATGAGTTTGACGTGACACTCCGGCCTGAGCATAGAGCGACTCTTACGGCTTGTTTTGCAGCAGATATACTGACACTCAGAAACCATTGTATATATTGATGACCTCCAAAGGATCTTTATGGGCAACAGAATGAATGCTCATGCAAGTACCAGCCACAGGCAACTGATACGCAAATTTACCTGCTGGCTTAATTTTAGCCAGACCACACCTGAATGCCTGCCTTCCCCAGGCAGACTGGCACAGGGCTAGTCAATCTCTCTCCATCTAGTAGTGGGAGCATATTAGGCAGCACCAACTGTGGGTTATTATTCAAACCTGTTAAAGACCCCATGCTGTCCTGCTGGTCTCCCTGTGCTCTTCTCTGGCGCCTGGGCTATCCTACCCTTCCTTGCTGAGCCATCAGTCCTGCAGTGTGCACAACTCTTCTTCATAAGCAATACCTTGGCCCACATTTGTGGTAACTTGAAATCAAGGGAATTGATGTGAACATTTCCCATTCAAAAGGGAGAAAAAAAATATGTGGTTCTGCAAATACTATCCTCTGCGACTTTAAATTTTCATGCGCAGCCCTGCTAGGATTGTAGGCTCCTGGCACTTAGGTTATCTGTTGTACATTTTAGTGAGGAAATAGATACCCGATACTTTTTATCTTTGGAAAGTTGGTAAAATTAAACTCCAGAGCTAGTTAGTTGTGTTTAGGGAGTATCACTTCTTGTCTTTAAGACTGAGCAATCTTTTTTGTTTCTAAGGTGTTTTCCTGCTAAGCACTAGAAAAGGGAAGGGGAGCTATTAGTCCTTTTTTTTTCCATATGCTTGTTTCTTGCTGTTTATATGCTTTCTCAAGCCAAGTGGAACCTTGAGCCCTGAACCTCCCCCACCAGCAGCAGATGTTGGGGCTGTTCAGAGTGGTGCAGTGCCTCTAGTGTAGTGTGGTGGTGGTCCTCGACCTCACTGGAAGGGTCTTCCTCTGGATATGCCAAACAGCCTAGCAGGAGCTTGCAAAAACACTGAAGAAGAAACACCTAGGAATGCTCTGATAATTCCAGCTGTGATTACAACTGGGGGAGTAAATTGCACATCGAGTACATGTTTGTAACAAAATGGGTGTGAGTGGCAAATTAGCATGACCTCTTCTGATGAGGAATGAGCCTTGCAGGCTAATAAAACAAATGTAGTAGGAAAAACAGATTACAGAAGGATGAAAGATAGTTCTGGAGCACTCTTCCTTTAACTTCTGTGTCCCTCATCTCTGCAAAACAGCTACAATGGAAGCAACACCCATGTATGTTAGGGCTGAATTTGTCCCCAGGGTAAGTCAGGTCAGCAATAGGGAGGGTTATGTGTTCTGTGATGTGTCAGACTGCTTTCCGCTGCCGGCTTTGCCATGTGCAACAACGGCAGCACATGACTGACAGTGTCCATATCAGCATGAGAACCCAGCTAATGGTAGGAGGAAATGGGTTTAAAATAATTTGTTTGAAGAAAGATAGTTAATGTGCTGCCCACTTTATTCGCTCCCAGTGAAACTCTTCTGCAAGAGTTGTCAGACAAGGTTTTCCACCACCACCATTTGGTAAGCTTTCAAAAAGTGCCGTTGCAAGAAAGCAAATGTGAGGTTGGTGAGAAACAGCTGCAACTGGGAAGCATCGTAATTGCTGAAAGATGAAATGTGTGAAAGGACGGCTGTACACTGAAAACTGAAAACATTGTTTGCTGAAAATAGTCAAGTCTGTTTTGGTTACCTGCACACACTCTCTAGGTCACAGTGTCTGTACAGGGTGCCTTTAGGAACCCATAACAGAGTCCAAGTGCTTGTCCATGCTGGACCTTTGCTATGGGATGAAATCAGAAAAACTTCAAACTGAGGCAGTAACCACACACACTGTTATGTGACCTCCTGATTGTGTTTCTCAGTCCTGCCAAGACAAAACCTTGTCCTTCTAATGGTCCCTCTAATGGGACAAATCATCCCAGGCACTGCTCCATGACAGCAACCATGCTTCTGGATGGAGATAATTTAAATACAAATATTTTTGTTTTCCAAGTGCTCTGTTTAACTACAGTGCCTCCTTGCCAATGCAGAACTTGAGTCTGCAAAGTCACTTTTGCTGCTTTTCTAAGGCAATTGCTCTGAGCATGGGAATGGCCACTGTCATCACTGGTCCTTTAACTGCTACTGTACCTGCAGAAGCTAAAACACATCTGTACACAGGTTTTACTCTGTCTAACACATATTCACATACATATGTAAGAGGATTATTTAATATTTCAGGGACCAATGCATATCGCTTTTGGGGAGAGATGCAACCAGAGGACAAAAATGGGCATATAAGAAAATGTTCTGATTTTACCCTTACAAGGGGTGAACAGAGCAGATGTTTACATCTGGAGGTCAAGCTACAAGTACAGTAATTCTCCAGTCAAGAAATAGCTAACATTCTTTCAGCAACCAGGAGAAGAGCTTGTAAATTGGATCTTCAGAGTGACTTCACTAATCAACACTAAACAGAAGAGCAAAGACTGACATTAAGTGGGTATTAAAGACATGCCATTCTTCTCAGGGATGCTCTTCTGAGGGAGATGCACTAATATGGCCAGCTGAACAACCAAACTAAATTAGGCAATTTCCCTTCTATTTGGTAACAGAGAGAAAGGGAGGAGGGAGAACAGAAGCCTTAAAAATAATCCCCCACTGTAAACAACATTCAAAATTAATGTAACAGGTTTTATTATTATTTTAACTGCCTAATTCCTTCCCTTTGTGAACAAAAGCAAAGAAAATACTTAACATAGACAGAATTCTCTCTCCTTGCCTTTCGCTTTTTGTACATAAAAGGAAATCAGTACTCTGAAGTAGTTATATTTTTGACATTTGACTAAGCATCCAGAGATGCTAAGAAAAATACATACAGGATTTTATGGCTAGCCTTTCCCTAATATGGTGTGTGAGGAATAAGACCTGAGGTAAGCCAGCAAAGTAAACAAAAAAAAAAGACCCAAACCTGCATGTTGTTGCAAGCATGTCTCTCTGCTGGCAGCAGCATGCTGCTGGCACCCTGCACTCGCAGCCTTGGGTCTGACCCATGTCACATTGCCACAGCTGCCCAGAGGGACCAAAGCAGCACCCAGGAACCCACAGGCTTGGCTGGGGGGAACAGGAGGAAAGGCAGTAAATTATTCAAATAGTAGTACTACCCCTTGGAAATCACTGAAGGTGACAACAGGCAGCAGTCTTGACTGAGGAGGTTGAAGAGAGGATGCAGGGAAAAAGGATGGATTGAAATGTCCCTTGGGGAGATGAGCAGCTGCCGCATCCCCCCGCTGAATGTCACTCTGAGGAAAGCAGGGCACACTGCAGCCACAGGGCAGACAGGCAGATGCCATCTGCGCTCAGTGACCGCTCTGGGCACTGCTTGTGCCCCGTGCAGCCTGCCTACTCCCCCAGCCTGACTCCTCTCTGCACCACCTGCCTGGCCCACATCCGTCGCCCTCTGTGTGCCTGGCTCAGAGGACAGGGTGGAAAATAGGTTTGTCCATGGCTATGTGATACGCTGGATACGGCCACTAACATTTCGTTACTGCTGCTCTGGTTCAGGGGTTTGATGGAGCCTCCTGCCCATCGCCAGGTAGCACTGGTAGGTAACACTGTGGCTCGGAGGTCATTTGACGCATGCTGCGCCTCATGTGTCCTAATGTGCGTCATCCCCCCGATTTGCACCTGCCTGGCTCTGCAAAGTGGGACACAGCAGCCCCCAGGTTCGCTCACAGCTGGGCACTTGGCAAATATAAAGAGTCTCACTGGACCTCATTGAAGCAAGACTGAAATCCTCTCTTTTTGGTAAAATGCTTTCTCATGAACTTTACCTTGAGTGTACGGTTAGGTCCCCTCAAAGGTATTAAATTAAGGAATGAAAGTGTTCCTTGTTTGCAAAACTGAACAGGAAACCTTACCAGAATAAAAAAGAAATTCTACTTCACTCTTAGTCTGAGTTATAACATCTCTTTTTTTTTGGATTTCACTAGTCCTTTTTTCTTTTCACTGGTGTTTTTCATGTGGACTTAAAGAAATACTACAGTTATCTATGCATCCCACAAAGTCAGTTTATATTTAGTCACTCTGCCTCCTTCCACATCCTTTCTAGCAGAAACAGCACAGTAGCCACAGGGGAGAAAATTAGCCAAGCAAATTCTCCATCTGTCTCTTTTTCTATTTCCTGGGGCTATTTGACTGTGCATCTTTTTGTGGTATTGGTGGATCATTGTTGCATAATGTGATTTAAAACAAAACAACCCAAACCTACCGCTTCATCTACACGACTAACCAGATGGCCTTAACAAGGCTAACCTTGGCTGTGGCTTCACTGGGTTGTGTGCCATGATTTGCTTTATCTGAGGGAAGACACCAAAGATTTTTACATTTTTTCCTCATGGTGTTTGAATTCCTGTGCCTGCCCTTTAAAGGTGGCCTAAGTGGTGTGGGAGAATAGGCCCTATGGCCCCTGCAGAAGCGTGCTGCCAGGACAGTTCTCCCAAAAGTGGTGGCTGAGGACAGTGGAAGGGAAAGCTTGTGTGTATGTGTGTGTTTAAATAAATCTATGGATGCATCACCTTCCCTTAAGCAGGGCACAAGGATTAGGGATGTGACTGGGGGAAAGGAACAGATGGAACAGAGGAGTACAAGCAGATCCATTACTTTGCTTTGCAGAGCAGCGAAAGCAGATTGTAGCGAGGAATAGAGGCAGCGGGACAGTGGGGAGCAGGGCTGGATGTTCTGCAGAGCTTCCAGGTGATCATATTGCAGAAAAGATAGGAGCACTGTGGGGAGCGTGAGTAGACATTGGTTACACAAATAAAGCAGGAAGAGGCTAAGATCATCTAGATAGAGGAGGAGATAAATTGGTGAGAAAAAAGCCAGAGATTTTACAGAAATTGTGTACGGGAAGGTCCAGGTCAGGAAGATGCTGTGTGAGGAGAAGGCAGAGGTCTGAAAGACCGTGAGTATGAAAACAACAAGGGACAGGAGTGAAAATAATCTCCAAGTTGCAGGGTCTATAAGGCTGCAGGACCCTTGTTTTTGGTAGTATTATTCTGTGATCACTCTTATGCACTTCCTTATGAATTCATTTTATGTATTTCCCTTCCACAAATACTTGGACACACTTTGCGTGGTGTTCCCGTGTGGGGCTATGAGGGAAATCTACAGGGCTCTGATTGGGCTGCTATTTCCATCGCCCAGTTCATCCATTTTGTCTCTTCTCCCTTGGCTCTCGTTGCCAAGGTCACAACAAGATTGCCAAGCCTGAAGCCAAACATCCGGTATCTATTCCAACTCAAAGCTCTTAGCTCCTCTGAGTCAGTGTGCTCGTGTCAAGAATAACCCAAAGGAGATATGGAAACCCCAAAGTCACTGCCATAAATCACGTTCGTCCTAATGCCATTTTCATCTCTGAGAGTGGCCTGCCCTTTGTGTCGTGTCCTGCCGACATTCCCAACTGTTGGCCATTTGTTCACAAAGGGGAATGTGAAGTACACGCTTTCGAGAACCCATCCAATACCAGAGGTATTATATGTTCATACAGACAAGCTGGGGCAACTCATCTCTACCACTTCATCCCGGGGAAAGAAAACGAGCCTTAAACTGTATTAGAGGAGGTGCAGTTTGTTGCTGGGGAATGCCACTTGAAATTTTACTCATGCTTGATGCTAGATACTTTCTCTGGCCACAGTTGCAGCATATTGCAGAGCTGATTAATTTGTCCACTGTGAGTGATGCTCATAAATTTAGCCTGTTTTTCTCTGGTTGAGCTGTGCATGAAATTATCTGGGTTTCTTCAAATGTATTTGTTATTCATAAGGATTCTCAGAATAGTTTGGACCAACACTTTTCAGCTTGCAACACACTCAGGCTGATGACTTGCAATTCACTCTCCACTTTCCATGGTTCGTTATTTGTCTTCCAAGTCAAATGCTATTACCTCTGTTTGCCAGTGAGTGACAGAAATTTTATAAATAGAAGAGTAATGACTATTGAATAATGACTTTGTTTTGTATGAGTTTTTGGCACAAATTCATATAGATTTGGTGATTCTAGAATATTTTTATTAAGATCTTATTTTCCTCATAGTACTGAGACAAGTTCTGGTGTAAATTTTAAAGCCAGCTGTCTTCAATCCACTTGTCCCTGGAGTGTACAATAATAGCGATGCATTGAATTATGACAAGTTGCCTTGGCCCATGCCAACTCCATGTTAATCACTGTTAATATTTCACGTTCCAAAAGCTGAAAATATGTAAAAGGACAGAGCAAGCTAAGACTTTCTGTATAAGCTGCCAACTTGAGAGATCAATTTTTCTCCCCTTGAATCTGCTCGTAAAATTCTCAAATTGTTGAGGCTGGTTCTTAGCTTACTGTTGTCTTGAAGGTGTTGTGGCACCTCATGACTTGAAAGATTGTTCTTCTGTTTTAAGAGGTTAGCAAAACAAATTTCCAGTGCCATAACCCAGGCTAAATCCAGGCCATGCTAGGGGCTTGCATACCATTCCTTTCTCCTGCCTTGTAGCAATGTGTTTGAGAATCACTTCACTCCAGCCTCTTTCAATCTTTGTGACTCTGCAGGCACAGAGGCAAACGTTTTGAAGTACCTCAAAGCTGACATGAGAGACTTAATTTAGATGGAGATTGGGGTTTGCCATCAGATTCCTTGGTGCAGTTACTCCTCCCAGAGACATCGTAGTTCTCTTCCCACCCACTGAAGGAAGAGATACATTTCCATGTTTACAGTTCCCATGTTCCTGGGAAGCTCTAGAAAGAGATGACCCTTGTTAAGAGTTTAGGGAAGGGAAAGGGAAGAAAAGACGGGAATACTGGTCATTTCCCATAGCCATGGCCCTCCATAGGTGTTTCCTTCAAGTGCTTCCCATATGGACATAGTGGCAGAAGTCCTTAGTCAGAAATAATGTTTTCTCTGGTGTGGCTATTAATTCTGATTATAAAATTGATAGTGGAATATAGTGAAAACAATGGAAGAAAACTATGCAAAGATAACCAGAACTCTTTACACTTCAGTGGCAACAGATATTAAATGAAGTAATTGTTTGGGTTGGAAGATATTCTGTCTTTTACTACTATTTTAATAGTATAAACTAGCTGTAGCAATACTGAAACCCAAAATTACAAGCTTTTCTTCAGAGCTTTTTCTGTACTTGTAACAAGTTCTTGTTTACTACTCTCTCTAACATTGCCATGGTGGCAGTGTGTATTTTGGTTTTGTGTCAGGAATGGCAAAAATCTAGCAAGACTGGGACACATTAATAAATTAATAGCAGGTAAGATACA
The DNA here is from genome assembly GCA_009806455.1 of Tetrax tetrax. NCBI lineage: Eukaryota > Metazoa > Chordata > Aves > Otidiformes > Otididae > Tetrax > Tetrax tetrax. The sequence goes on from WHYT01016997.1 coordinate 287,189, forward strand.
GGGGGAGCATACCACATTAACAAATTTGCATGAGGTAGGTGTGTATCTGCTCTTCTCTTAATCATGATGTTGTAAATCCACAAATGTCATTATCTACAAGAGTATATGCAATGATGTGGCAAACAAAACTCAGTCAGCTTTACTGGGTTTGAGAAAAATAGCTCCTTCTGACAGAGTAACTGACAACACCTTTCCTATTGCAAGACCTCCTCTTTATTTCACCTGCTAAGCGTGAACGTTATTTGCATTGCTGTGGTACCTAGAGACCCCAACTTTCAGCACAGGTGCCCAGTGCAAGGCACGTTGCTCGCACAGGAAGGCAGAGTGAATCCCTTCACAGTGCCACACCTGAAGCTGTAAGCCCTGCTGTAAGGACACATACTGGTAGCTCTGCAAAATGTTGCACTCCTCCAGAGGAGAGAACCAGCTTGAGTCTGGTCTAATGAGGGGTTCTCAGCATCCTGTTCCTCTGTGGAGTATCAGCATGCCCTCAGCATTGTAAGAAATTTATGAATGTTATAAAACAACATGTTAGAGACACGGAGCAATTTCCTCTCTTCCTGGTACCACCTAACTAAGGTTAAGCAAATTGTTTCTGCTGACAATGCCTCATCTGCCCCATCCTTAAAACGGAGGTTGAGATGACAAGGTCCTTTTGTGGAGTCTTTGGAGATGTGCTGGTGTTTGCTATTGATGCACTGGGTGAGGTTTTATAACATGTGGATCTGGCAGCATTAATGCTAGGTTTGCCTGAGCTTCTACGTGCATTGCTCCTGAGTGCAGCAAGGTCCCTTCCTGCATCTCTGTGTTTATTCTTCTGCTAGAGTAAGGCAAAACTTCCGGATGGCTTTCAGATCAAAGTTTGCTAATTAGGTTGCCCTACCCAGTCACTAAAAGCACTGGCTCCAAGGAAATAATTTTCTGAAGTCCTGTGAAATCACAGCAATTTTTATTTTGAACATGCTGCAGTTGGAGAATGGTAGTCATTTTTATCAAGGGCTTTCAGTGATGCTGATAGTAGTGCCAGCACCCCTACAATTCATTCATTTTAAAAATTAAAATAGTTTCATTTTTCTATTATTATTCTTCTATTAGTATTCTTTTCTATTATTATTATTCTATTATTTTAAAGGGGAGAAACCTTCTACAAGATAAAATACAGGCATTTCATTGTCCAGGTTCTGCTGTAGGGATAAATTATCAATAATAGATATGTGAGTACTGCAATATTACACAATGTAGATTCACAAGATTTTTCCATATACTTTGAAACGACCCGTTTCTCTGCATGATTCATGAATCAGCTGTCTAAGAATATAATTGGGTCATATTAGAATTAGTGGCAGGTATTTTGATGAGTAATGCGTGCGTTCATTCTACAGTTTGCTCATTGTATGGCTCACATAGGCTCTTGCTGTGTTGGGACAATACTGTGTGATAAGAGAGAAAGGATAGCAACACAGGTGGAAAGGAGTGAAGCAGCTTGGATCAAGTAGGAGAGAGCTCACTTGTGGGACTTTCATCCAGCCTCAGCTTTTTTCAAGGCTTAGAAGCATCATCAAGTTTCTGTTTCATATAGGTATCTAAAACCAACAGTCAAACAAATCGGTTGTAACTGCTGCATTCTGCTGAGAGTCAATCTGAAAACATAAACTTTTCTTTATTTTGACTAGAAGTGTCTTCCTGCCCTTCACTGACATCTTGTATTCAACCATTCCTGGACTGGACAAAGGTCAGAGCCGCATCTAATTTTTACTGATCAAATATCTTTCATTTGTCTTGTCAAATTATCATTTTCCCCAAATGTACCTTACTTTGCTTAGAAACCCAAAAAGTTCGGAAATCTCCCAAAGAAGAGAATTTCCAAAAAATTTTGATTTTCTACTGAAACTTCACATACACTTAGTACGTGAGCTACCCATCCATGTATGTCACTAGTTCCTTATAAATATTTTCTTCCACTTCTCAGAATGAGCTTAGAATGAGGGAGAGGAAGAACATGGCATCTACCTGTAAGTGCAAAGGAAGATATTCTCCAAGCAATTTTCACCTCAGCACAGATGATAGTACCTCTGTGTGTTGTAGAGGTTGCAGGAAGACTGAGTGAGGAAAAGAGAAACCATCCTTCATCCGGACCTTTAGTTTAGTTTAACCCACTGCCAGAATTAGAATTAAATGTCAACTCGTTAAGGTGCCTAGCCTGGATTGAAAACCTGGATTTGGACATGGTGAGCTGATTATTCAACTCTGGTCTGCTTTGTGTGGCAAACAGTTTTCACCCTGTGCTCGAAGATCCTTTTCAAGGCAATTTGCTTGCTGGCACTCAGCCTCACAGAACCTTCATAAATGGGTCTGAGTTGTCGTTGTGAATTAGGATAAAATGATCCAGCTCCTGTCCAGAAAATGGAGATGTGCATTTTGTCCTGATGCTTGTGTCAAGCTTTTCTTGCACGAGGGCTCAAAGTAGCTTTATACTTCAGATCGTTCATTATCAGCATACTGCAGCAAACGGAATGGGCAGATTACATAACTACCATCAACCATTATCTTTTCCCATCTTTTTCTATCCCTTCAGAAGAAGTAGTGCAGAATTTATTATCATTCCTTTGTAAAGATATCCGAGAACATCATGTGGAACCTCCTCCCACACAGCTTGCTTTCTAGTCAAATGTGATTATGTAAAAACGTAATTCTATTGTTTTAACTTTGATTGATTCAGACACACTAGGCTTACAGCAATTAAGCTAATAGAATGAACAAATCGTCAGCAGTTATATGGCAAGTTAGCAAGCTATAGCCAAAATGTTGATCTGCAAATGCATAGTGCTAAATTTTTGCTGGGATTGCTAGGACCTCCTAGATTAAAATCCTGGTGAGAACCAGACCTATGATGTGTGTCCATGCATATGATGCAGTCTGCATCTCTTCGTTCATTGCCACCATCCTGTCCCTCAGCTTTGAATGCCAAGACAGAGGAGCAACCCTACTGTGAGATGCCTTTCCTTCAGTCTGTGTCAGAAAGAACATGTGTTCCTCGTACTCCTTCATGATGGGTAACAGCAAGGTTGTACACTGCATCTCCTGCTTTCTCATCTATATTGTCACTGCTCGTGGTTTGCACAAACTAAAACTCAACCTGAGCACCCTCAGGGGCACAATTCAATGACAACACTTGGGGATAGCTGGGCCTGAGGCTCCACTGTAGAAATTGGCATGAAGTGGTACGCCTATACATTTTGGCCTTTTGCCTTCACAGTATCAGGCAAGGCAGTCAAGCATAGACACATTTATATAAAACAAAACTAGGTTCCTTAATTATAACCTAGGCTTTTCCCAGCAACCACCTGGAGATAGTTCCTAAATTATACTCTATTGATGTAACTTTAAACGCTGGCAGACACAGTTGTTAACACCGGATGCAATCATGGGAAGTTTTCTCCCCTGGCCTGCTAACAAAGGTGTTTTGTTGTATCCACATACACATCAGCTGATCTTGACAAATGAGTCAGCTTAACAAACAGAACCATTGTCAAGTCTGATCTCTGAATTTTGTGTTTCAAACTTGCTAGATGTTAGAAAAATACAATGACACCTTACCTGTAGATCAGAGATTTTCAGCTTTACTTTCTCAAGCTCCTTCCATGGCAGCTATTGGTCCTCTGAGATCTACCTGATTGCTCACCAGCCCTCTCTAGATCCCATTTGGAAACCTGCAGATTTTTGCTCAGACTTCATCTACTCAGCTGTTCTCTTCCACCAGCTTCCTTTCATTTCTTCCTGGTTCACGCCATTTTATAGATGGTGGTGACGGTTATTTTGAGAATCCAGAGTGGATTTCTGCCTTTGGCTCCTCACTTCCAAAGGTGCGCTGCAGACACCTGCAGCCAAAATGTATCATATGTCTCTGTCCATCTCCATTCCAGAAAAAGCTATGCACCGGTTTCAGGAACTTGCTAAAACTGGATTCTGTTCCTGAACACTTTAATCTCTAATGTGGTTAGAGTAAAATAAAACAACAGTGGCAGGCCATTTGAATAAAATGTTTGAAAAAATAAGGAGCCTTTACTGTGAGAGGCACTTTGGTAAGGTTAGAGATTTCCCTGGTAAGTCTGGTTTTGACTGTAATTTATCTTGCAAGCTGATTCTCTGAAAGTGTGATGGGATCTCCACCTTGTCCCATCTCAGCTCTCAGCTCAGCTGGTGACATGCCATATCTGGCTGTACTTGGGAATCAGTGGACTTGTATTGGAAGATGCAGAGAACTCTGAAAGTGGTTGAATAAAACCTTCATGCCTGATCAGTTTTATTTTGATTTTTTTAAAAGTGTAACAGTTCCTGTACAATGAAATTATTGCCTGTAATTACCATAGACTACATACAAGTGCTGCTGTATTTGCAGGCAGTGTTTTCTTTTTTGCAGCAAACCTGTCTTCTGACTATGGAAGATGAGTGGAGGTTGCCCTTCAGCCACACTATAGCCACAAGTATAGTGTTGCTCCTGTGTTGGTTTTGTCTAGGGGGACGGGGAGGAGCTACTGTGGCCTGAGTCCTCAACTGTGAACTTCTTTGTCCTGTCCCATTACCCACTTTTGGGGAAAAGTTATGAGTTTGAGAAACAATGGTGGTGCTTCTAGGGTTGATGGCTTTGTGTCACTGCTCTAGATTCACTGGGCCAGTGCACATGAAAGTTTAATGATCGCATAAATTTCAGGTACTGTCTTTCCCCTGCTGCAGAAAACCATTAAATAAATTTATCTCAATGCTCTAGTGCCTCCATAGGCATGCTGCAGGCTTTTCCATGCTCGTTATTTTTTTCCTCTCTTTTAATGCTTTGTTTAAATCACTGCTCACACCCACAGCTGAGAAAGAGAGGTCATATGTTCAAGCACAAGTAACAAATGGGGTTTGCTGTTAAAGGACACCATAGCTTCTCACTTACTGGGATCATGTCATGGCATTAAACTGCTCTGGTGAAGACACCCGATGCCAAGCTGCAGAAAGACTGCTTGGGCACAGATGAGCAGGATCTCTGAAGTCCTTCCCTCACTCTTGTCACCTGGCGGCCATCACTTCAACAAGCTGCTTAAAAGGCATCAGCAGAAGAGATGAGCACCTGCTTAGTCACTTTAGGTGGAAAATACATTAAAGCCTAGTTTAGACAAAACCCAGTGGGTAAACTGACCTATTTCATGGTCAGTAGTTAGGTTAGTGTGTGTAGTATCAATGTTGTTCTTCAGGTAGCAATTTCTAGCATACTTGCACATGTTTTCCCCAGGCCTTGCTTGATGCGTTCTGCCAGATCTGGCCGACCATGTTTTCCCTGGGCTGAAGCCTCAGCCCTAATGCAGAGCATAGCAGGAGACTCCCTGTTTCAGCACTTACTCTGATGGAAATCAGAGATGTACCAGGTTTGCTTTAGTTTGCGAGATAACACCTGAGATCCACAGAAGCCCCAGTGGTTTGTAGGGCCTTATACCGAAACCAGAGCACTCCACTGGTGCATCCTGCTCCCTAGGCTGCCATCTGCAGCCAACACTGCTGGGTGGAACGCCCTGATAGACATCTCTACCTCAGAGGAGCCACGGGATGCAGGGGAATCTCTGCTTGGAGCAACTTTACTCGTCCCCCTCCTTCTTTACTGACCTTGGTGTCTGCAGCTGTTCCTCTCGCAAAAAATTCTTCACAATCAGCTCAGGCAGACACCTCTCAGGCTCTCTTCTCATCTCCTCTCCACCTCTTGCAGCCGGGCCGGGCCGAGACGGGCCCAGTCGGCTGCCCGGCGGGAGGCCAGAGGGTGAGGCCTGCAAGGCCCACAAGGCTCGCGCCTCCCCCTCTCTGCCCACACTTCTGCTTCCTCACTTCTTTTTTTGTTTGTTTGTTTAATTTTTTTCCTTTCTCAAATACATTATCACAGAGGCATTATCACTGAACATTCCATCACCAATTGTCTCAGCCCTGGCCAGCAGCAGGTCCACCTTAGACCCATCCAGCTCCCCCAGACAAAGGGGAAACTTCTAACAGCTTCTTGCAGAATCTGCCACAGTAGCCCCCCACCACTAGACAAAACCAACACAGGAGCAACACTATACTTGTGGCTATAGTGTGGCTGAAGGGCAACCTCCACTCATCTTCCATAGTCAGAAGACAGGTTTGCTGCAAAAAAGAAAACACTGCCTGTAAATACAGCAGCACCAGTAACTTCCTCGTTGGAAAAAAAGGGAAGAGAACAGGCAAGGAGCTGTGACACAAGGCGACAACCAGCAAGAAGGTACAAGGGAATGGTGAACAGGTTCAGGAAGTGGAGTTCCTTCCTCTCCCAAGGTCAGGATGTCCTGGAGCATGACAGGAAGGGGGTGGTTACAACAGACTGAGGCCTGATCAGCTCTGCTTGTAATGGTTGCTGCTCACAGATCTCATGGCGTTGGAGCAATGGGAATGTTAGCACCATCTCCTCCTTTGCTGTGGGATCACAGCTCTGGTAAGACTTACAATTGCCATCAGTTTCTTTCTTAGGAACATCTAGGACCAGGTGGTCCAAGAAGGTGGAAGTGAGCAGTACAATAGCCCCTCCTTCTCTTCAAGAGAGGGACATATTAGAAAAAAAAAGTCTTCAAAGGGCACCTAAATGCCTGTATTGGAAGGAAACTGCAGGGAACAGAAATGAAAATCACAGAAACAGGGAGAGCAGGTGAGAATCTGATGGACAGATCCCATTTCTAGGACAGGAAAATGCATCAAAAATTACCATCTGTGCAGGAGTTTCTAACATTTGGTTTGCTGTGAAAGAAGGCAAAGTGACTGCCACCTTTAAAAAAATAATAATAATAAAAAAAAATCCCACTGTGCCCTTCACATAACACAAATTTTAATAGCTTTTACATAACCTTCAGATTTGGCCCATTCAAGCAGCCTTGGTTTAGGTGAGGGAAGGTAGCCAGGCATGAACTGCACTTACTGAGTTGATGAACTATATAAAAAGCTCATGAGACGTTTTCAATCCTAACTGAGTGGAGAAAGCTTCTGTGACGTGTCACCATCCACCTTGAGGAAATCTTGACCCGTGGGGGATGTGCAATAGCAAGCTGTGCAGCCCCTTGGAAAATCAGTTTGCTTGGGAAAGTGCAAAATCCTCAGCACTGGGTGCTGCTCTCCCTTTTTGCTTTCAAAGCGCTTTGTAAGAGGAGACTGGAAGAACGGCATGGCATCTCAAATGTAGCTAATACCTGGTGAATTATTCACAGTGTTACGGAGCAAAAGGCTTTTTCCCCATTCTGGCTATTTAATTATCTTAAAGGATTTTCACCAAGTTCTGTGCTGGTTGTTACAGGGAAGCTGCTCTGATCTCAGCATGCAGCTGCCACTTCAGCATCCCTCTTGATTTGAGTGGATCTTGAGCAGACTTTGAGAAATATGGGGATGTAGCCATCAGCAACAGTGCCTGCATATTCCTTGGTGTCTGACGTGTGTGCTTTCTTATCCTGGCTTTTGCAAAATTTGTTTTAATGCTTCATCTGGGTATTTTCCCCATTGATTTACTATGATGTGAAAGGAAACGGCAGCATTTTCCCATAGGTTCTGGTAAAAGTCATGGTCATTCTCCTCGGAAGTCTTCACCAGCTCTGACCCTGCTAAGGGGCTGCAAGGGGAAAAGTAGATTTCCTTTTTCCCCTCAGCACTCTGCTTTTCTCTCCTCCCTTGCTTTGGGCAGTGTTGATGGCACATCACTGCCCAGCGCTCGTATGCACCTGCAAGCTGCATGGGGACAGCTGCAGGTACAAGACCTGCCTATGCCTTCTTGCACAGAGGCAGAAGTGAGATGACGAAAGACTGAGGGAGTGTTTATTCATTGTGGTCAGCCTCACAGGACCTCAGCACTTTTCTCTTTCCAAATGCTGAGATCCATCTTGAGAGAAAGAAGAGCTGAAACCAAGAGAGAAACCTAATGAATTTGAACTCTGTTGTGCTCTGGGATTGTAATTCTAGCTACAGCCCATCCAGTGATAGGGATTTTCTTCTTCCAGTGGCAGAGTTTACCATCTCTAGCTTCCAGAAATCTGCTTGGTCTTCCCTGCTGGCTTCCCATCATACAGCTGTCCTCAGACCTACTTGTAAAACATCAGTTTTCAGAGCTGGCTCCTTGAAGAAGATCAGGCTGTTAAACAAACCTTTGCCAGGCAGTCTTAAACATATTTGGAATAGGTGTGGATCAACAGATTTTTCTTGAACTGAGGTCCTTTATTTCATTTTAAGGGAGGGCTGTCTTTTGGAGTCTGAAACTTGCAATTTATCAGCTTCAGAAAGCTTGCCTTCTGCTGTTGCTGGATTGGAGCAGGATTTTGAGGTTTGGTCCCAGGCACCAAGGGGCTAGACCTCACTTTTCACAATAACATATCCAAATACATAGTATCTTCCTTCCAGATCTTAGAATTTAGCTGCTTTTGTTATCAGTCTGTGCTAGGTGGGCTGCCTTCAGAGGACTACATGTCTTAAGTAAATGCTGCCTTTCTGATGAAGCGTTAGGGCAAGCGTGGCCCATGTGCTTTGGACTCATCATCTCAGGGTCTGAGGAGCTCCCTCCCAGCTCTGGTACCCAAGTTGGATCAGCCTGGCATGAATAGGACATGACCTCAAGAGTAATCTCAGGAGTTGGCCAAGCAGCACATGAAGATATTTCTTGGAATTCACTTATGCATTGGTTTTACAGAAATATGCATCTACTCTTTTGTTTTTGTTATGATCTGCCCCCCCCCCCCTTTCTGAAGGGCTTGTAGCAGTTACTACATCATTAAAGCTAGAAGCTGATAGAGCTTTCAAGTAATTACTAGTGACAAGTCTAAATAGATAAAATAGAATTTGGTTTGCAACACCGAATGCTTTCTTTCAAGAGGATTGCTAAGCAGTTCCTTTGCAGCTTTCTCATCTGAGCTGTAGAAAACCTTCTTCTTTAAAGCTGATTATTCAGTTGGAAAGCAAGCCCCAGTTAGCGTGGAGCTAATGTTTAACTCAGGGTGTGCTTTATATTTAAAGGCATTAGCCGGGGAGGCATGCACTGCCTGAGGAAAGGAAAGTGATGTAACTACTGATGGATGCATGGGGGAGAAAGTCGATGAACAGTACCAAAGAATGAATCATACAGACATGCCTCATTGTTCAAGATTGCTCATTTTTAAGGCAATTGTAGTCTAACTGAAAGTGTATTGTAAGAGGGCAGGTATTGCATACACTGGGGAACTGGAGCGTGTTTTGGCAATTGCAAGTGAATGGTAGCTTCTTCTGAAGGCTTTCAGAAATGTACTGCAAGTATTTTAAGAAATGCCTTCTTTAAAAATATCCTTGTTGTAAACTCTGAGCTCTGTGAACAGAGGGATGGGAAAATTTGTTAATTTGTTTCATTTTTACATGAAAATGCTTTTTTCTTCTCTTCCTTAAGAAAAAAAGACAGCACCATTTAGCAAACGACTTATACCACATCTTAGCAGGGGGTTAGCAGCTATGTAGAGAGAAAAAGAAAAATATTTTGATAGGAAATATGGAGCTAATTGTGCAGTCTGGATTGTTCTTGCGTGGTGAATACTTTGGAAATCCTTTCTATGATCTCTGGGACAAGTCAGTACATCCCAAACCGAAGTGGGCACTGGGCACTGCTGTGGGATCTGAAGGGGAACAGTCTTTGGCAGGGAGCTCAGCAGGGCCCAGTGGTGCCATGAAACTCCCCTCAGCTGGGCAGATGTGTTAACAAGATCTTCCCAGGCATCCCCTTCCAGCTCATTTCCATTTTTCTTTTAACCTTCACTTTATAACACTCCAACTTGTTTGCAGCAGTGTGTGTGTTAGTGTGGCACATGGAGCCTCAAAACAGCTGTAAAGTTCACATAGGGAAGAGAAGAAGGGGAAGTACAAGGTCTTTTCTTCTTCCCTGGGGAATCTCCAGGTTGTCCTGTAGACTGTGAAACAGCGAGGGTCTGGCAAAGGAGTAAAAAAGCCAGAGAAATCAGAGTGGCTGACTGACTGCATTGTTGATGTGGGACCTGAAGCTCATAAAGCTTTCTCTCTCCATAATATGTCCTGCCAGGATGTTATGAGATGAATGGGACCTACAAAATATTATATGTGTCTGTCTCAGGAGGCAATACTGAACTGTTTCCCAACAGATGGTGGCTGCTTCATGGATGTAACCTGTCAAATGGACTCTAGGATCAAATGAGAATTAGGAAAGGAAAAAAGGTGAGAGGTAAGGTCTAGTTAACTTCTTCCTCTCCCAATTTTGTCCATTAACTAACATGGGGTACAAAATGACCCTAAGGATCCTAGTAATGTTGCGGGACACGTACTGACACACAAAGCACTAACATTCCTCAGGAGACCAGCCATGCTGCTTGCCTGCCCTTGTGTAAATTTTAAATAGGGATTACTGGGATATAAGTCCTAGCAAGAAACACAGAGGATGTCTTTTCCTCACACTCATTAAACTTTCAAGAGATATTGAAATGCAAGTTACACACTCCTCCAAACAACCTGGGCAGACAGAGAAGCTGTGTCTGTGTTAATGAAGCTGTAAGGTTTGCTGCATTTACAGTTTTGAACATCCAGACTGGTTTATGCTCACTATATGGAGAGGAAAATACATTTTATCAATGGAGGAAATGGTTTTGGGTGGGAATTTTTAGTGCTTGAGGCAGAGCAAGGAGGAAATTTGTTTAATCTTGTAGAAGTGAAGGAGTAAAATTTTCTAATGATGTTCTTATAGTACACTACAGGGACTTGCTGGAAGCAACCCAAAATCAAATAGGCTTCTTTAACATATCTGTTTTCCCATTTGCCCCAGTCCATCACTCCAGAATTAGCACCGGTGTAGTGAGGACTTATGAGACTTTTTACTCTGGTAATGCTGCATGAAAATAAATGCTTTCCTGACTATTGTACATCAGCTAGGAAAATGTGAAAAATTCAGAGTTTGGTTTCTCTCTTTCCTTTATCTTCCTTTCTTGCCCACATTTATTCACACAATTTCTCTGATTCTCACTCTGGGGGATGTGTGTTTTTATATATGCAGTTCATATCATGAATTTTTGGCCAAAGGGACGTTTTTCCATGGTGCCCTCAGATAACCTTTGAAAGAAGCCTCTGGTGTAGCCTTGGCATAACAGTGATTGAGTGGGGCAGCTCCTGGGCCCTTGAGAACTGCACCCTTCTAACTGGTGGAGGGCAGGCCTCAGGGACAGCCCAGCCACTGGTGTGGACCACGGCAAGGCACCTCAGCTTTCCTAAGGGATGCTATAGTGACTAGTTGTCTGGTGGTAGAAGCAAAGCTCTGGGAAGAGGAGAGTACCTCTGTAAAACCTTCATCTGTCAGCCCTCAGCCATGGCATCAACAACCCTGGTCCTCTTCTGGGTCTTCTGAGGTGTTGCTCAGCTTCTCTCTTACCTTCCAGATCTCTTCTTAATTTTATTTTTTTTTTCCACCTAGTTTCTTTGAATCCGACTCGAGGGGATAGGGAAGGAAGGAGGGGGGGGGGTATTTTAAAAATTAATGTCTGATGACTGAGATTTCCTGTTGTCTTGGAATTTTTTTTTTTTCAAATTGTCTCAGGTAATTGCCTCATTCAAATCCTGAAGGACTGCTCCACCTCTAGGTTAGATCATTAAATGCATATATCTCCAGGCTTTTTGCCCTTCTGCTTAAGAAAATACTTTAACTCTTTCTGTCCATTGATCAATTGCTTATAAAAAGATGGAAAAAGTGAAGGGTGCACAGTAAGCTTACAGAAATGGAGCAAAGACTTTTCAGGTTCTCTGTACAGTGAGCAAGTACCTACATGATGTCAGAGGTTTCTCCTTTCCTCCTGGCCGTTGTACTCCGTATAGCATGATGAAATAGAGTAGGGGTGGGAAACTGGATGTACTTAGTTTAACTGTACCAAGTGGGACTTTTTCAGGGATTCGTCTGTTTAAGATGCAAAAGTATCCAGAGGGAATTAGGATGATGTAGACACTACCATTTTTGCATATTCAGCTTGAGAGATCCTACAGAAGTCAGTTTTTTAAAGGCTTTTAAAATCTTATCCCTTCTGCCAAATGAGCTCCATAAAGATGACTCTGTCTGGACCCCAAAGTGGGGAGCACACATCGCACAGCCTGTGCATAACCAGGCTTTTCCCTTCACAACATTTTGCCAATAGCATAAAAATCTTTTTTTTTTGTTTTCAATTCAGAGGCTCCAGGCTGATGTTTAACACAGATGTGTTAAAATCTTGTGGAAATTGCCTGGGAGTTTTTGTTCCTTTTTATTAAAAAAGGTAAACAAACCCTGAGAGATGTAAGTCAGGTAGCACCATGCGTGACTATTTAATAACAGGGTTTGTGAGGTTGTAATTCCCATGGTACCGCCCAGTTTCTGCTTGCTAGAGGTGGTTAATTATAGCATCCACAACGCTCCCAGCAGTGGAGCAGAGGGACACAGCGTGGCCTCTTTCTGTTAGACTTTTCCCCCCTCAGCCTCCGCTCCCCCTCCTCCCTGAAAGATAAAGAAGCAAATCCCAATTTAGTCATCCAGGTCTGAGACATGCAGTGAATAATTAAATTCCTCATCGTTACACATAGACTCAGTTGTATAAACAAACTCAGCTGTTTCTGCAAAGTGCACGCATACATCTTCCAGTGGTTTTTAGGCACGGGATATATTGCTGTAGCTGAAAAACATGAGATGTAAAGAGAGAGGGGTCAGAAATGCTTTGCTGGTGAAGCAGCAGGGTAGAAAGCCAGTGAGCTCCAGCTGACAGACCTGGGACTGGGGCACCGTGAGACACCAAACCAATCAATTGATGAGTCAGACCAGGAGGAAGTCTGAGCTGCATGGCTGAGAGGCACGTATGGGACCAGGGGAAATGGTGACATTTGCCTTCTACAGCTCTTCTTGACACCCTGTTTGGTGTACCTGCTTTGTAAAAGCCACCAGACCCCAAAAGATATTAAATTAGTCAGATTCATGACACAAATGCATAGCTCAAAGAGCCTGATAGCCATGATAGACATATGGAGGTTTGGGTACATGTGTGTACCCCTGCATCAGTACAGCTGCAAAGTGGGGTCAGAATGATCTTTATTTTCCTTAATGAGGATGAGCCTTAATATGGAGAGGCTGCCTGATCAGCAAGGGAAGTCATATTGTAACTTGACAGCTTGTTGGCTTTGGAAATGGACAATCGCAGATGTGCCTTGGCACCTCCCCTTGCCTTAGGGAGGTGGGCTTTGGGCAGAAACGCTCTGCCAGTGGAGGTCAATTCATTCCTGCCTGCAGTATTGTCTGGGATGTGTGTGCACACACAAATTTTCTTCTAATGTGACCTCTGATGACCCTTTTGTTTATTCATTGCAATTCATAACAGGCTGTAGCTTTCATCTGTTACACACCAGTATGTGTGTCCTGATGCTCACTGCATTTACCAGATAGCAAATACTATGAATCATCTTCCACCTCCTGCAAAGAAAACTGCAGTATTAATTGAGGGCACCATCCAGTGTGAAATCATAAATGAGCTGTAAGGAATGACCATCCCATGGGTATCAGTCAAACAGTGGAATTAAAATTTAGACAGGCTAAGTACACATCTGCAGGCTCTGCTGGGGTTAACTTGCTAGCTCTTGTGGTTTTTAAATTTAATATTTGTTCTGGATGCTGTGAGATTCCTTCTTGGCTTGAATTATGGAGAACAATGTAACCGGAAAGTCACCAAAGTGTTTGATGCAAAGGGGAGATGGTGTCTCCCTCTATTTATTTTATTCTGAGAAGTAGGACTTGGTTCTGATTATCAACCCCTCTTGCTGCATGGATTTGAAAAAAAAATAATGCATTGAATGCATAATCAAAATAGGGAATGGTGTGATTTTCATGCTGAGTAAGTCACCTCCTTTCCTGGCTGGGGCCTTCCTTATGTGGCCTTTCATTGCCTGTTATAAAACATGTCAACTCATTGCCTGGTGCACACCAAGGAGAAGCTGTGTGTCAACAGCATTAGCCTAGAAGATCAGAAAGCTTCAATTAAAAGAGTTTATTTGCAATGTACAAACATGCAAGAACAAATTTCTAAGTAGTAGTGAACTAAATGGGCAATCAGTCACGCCCAGAAATAAATCCTGTGACTAGATAATGCAGTAGCAGATAGGTACAATATGATGATGGAGGTGTATCTTCAGGAGAGCCATGCATCAGATCGTCTGATTCAATTAGCCTTAGACTGGACATGTCATGACGTCTGGTGGGATGGTGCTGTCACAGCTCAGAGCCAGTTCCTCTGCCTGTGTCGTTGCTGTGGGGTGGGTGTGTCCCATGGCGTCTCTGCAGCAGTGCTAGCCCCAACGCGCACAGCCTGGCTGCAGACGGCTGTAGGGCCGGTGGGCTCCATAGCAGGTCCCATGGTTGGGCCCTTCAGGCCCAGCAATAGGGGACATCTGGGAGCATCTCACACCTCCCTCCCTGCCTGCACATCTCAGCTCCCTTCCAAAGGAACCCAGGAAATCCAAAACATGCAGTTGGGCTGCAGCCAGCCCTTCACAGGCCTTGTCACCAGCCCCACAGCACAGGTACCACCCCTGCATACCTCAGTGTGTCTCCCAGAGGTGGGGCAGCATTTTCCCCACTCACTGCACTTCTGTAGGGAATCCTTTGTGTCTGGCTGAAAAGCACTCAGAGGGCAAGTTCTCTGAAGGGGCAAAACAGGAGTTATCAGTCTATGTTGAGACTGGTTAATGTCCCAGGATGTAAAAGTCTGGGACAGATGCGCATCCAAAATCTCCTGTGCTCTGTTAAATTGCTCTGAGCTTTGGGGGCCGAGAAACTGGGCTGCCTCTCTCCTGAGAAGCGTTTCACATTAGTGTCCCGTAATCACTGCTAAAATAAAACTAGGTGTTTGCATAAGGCTGAGGCCATGGGTGCGCGAATGGGTTAACCCACAGCAGCTCAATTTGTTCCAGTTTCCAAAAAGCTGTGAATATATGATTCAATTGTAAGGAGCCATTAAGCCCACCCAGCAACAACAGATTTACCCCTGGCTTCGTTGTGGGCTGTTTTCTCACATGATGAAACACCTAACCTTTTGATACACAGCCTGCTTCCTTCTCACACCTCTCAGTAAAGGGTCTACTTCTTGGGCTGCTCCTGCTGCCATGCATTTTGCTCCGAGGCTTTACCTCAAGTTCAGCGTCTCCCTGTGTGTGGCCAGAGCCTTTGCTGTGTATTGTGCACATAAAGGTAGAAGCCACCCACCTAGCTGAAAAGCAAACGTCATCTGCTGTTGTACGTTCATTGCAAAAAATAAGACAGAGTCATGTTGTCTGGCATCTCCCTCCAAAATAAGTATGTGTGTTGTAGTCTTTCTTCTCCTCTCTCCTTGCATTGAAGGATGATGTAGTGTTTGCTCTTTGCATGTATATAGGGACTGATAACAGATGGAAGTGGGGTCTCCCATCAGAGCTGGGTCATGTTTGGGCAGGGTCTTCCTTTTCTTTATAGCCTGGGAGGACAAGAAAAACAAAGCAACTTGATAGTCATTCACTTACTCTTGGACTCTCCTTATGTTTTGTGAGACAAATTTGTCCTTCTTGCCTCAGTTTCCCCACTTCCCACAGGCATGACTGCCAGCATGGGAAGGGAGGGCTAAGCCACCACATGCTGCATGCTAGTGGCAGCCTCTCCCCACATCCTTCGGCATGGGCTCCCACAGCTGTGGCTCCCACCCCTGCCCAGCCCAGCTTCTTCCCACTGCCTTGCAGGGATCTGCTAATAGCAATGAGAAAGTTCCTGGTCCAACCCCAAGCACTTATTCCCAGGTAATTATTTAGTGCCATATCTGCACTTCGCAGCCCTGATTTTCCTGACTGAGACACAACTAATTAAAGGAACAGGCACAGCAGAGATTTATTGCCAAATGGGTAAAACTTATTAAAGAGCAATGACATATTGGTTCATTAGTATCTCCCTCTGTTATGTTTCTCTTTTGTTCCCTGAAACAAGATGGGATGGGCAGGAAAGCCTGAAAGCACTTGAAGAAGAGGGCATTAATGCTGGAGACAAGAAAACTGTTCAAAACAGGTGGGATACTCGTTCTGCAGAGGTAGCTACGTTGGACCAAGGAGATGCAGAAGCATCCTGCTGATGTTGCTCTTGAAGATGCTGAGCCGTGGCCCAGAGGCCGTGGTAACAGGCAGATGCAGTCATTGCCTTCTCCACTTCTTTCTGTGTCCTTTGCCCACCCCTCCCGGGAGAGGGCTGCTTTTTATCCCTAGAGCCAGCCCAGAACACAGATAGATGGAAATTGCTGAGACACTGGTGTGTGTGGTGTGAGCCCTCGCCACACTGCAGGCTGGCTGCAGCCAGTGACCCGTTTGGCTGGCTCTGAGTACGGGCTAGCTGGGGCAGGTGGGGAGCCATCTTTTCCCATACAAGGTGCTGCCCTGAATTTTTTTCCCCTTCCCTAATCCCAGCTGTCATCACCTTCCTCTGCAAAAGATGAACATCTTGTTGTAAGCAGGATTTTGCCCCATCCTCCATTAGCAGGTGGGATTGCTGGGTCTTTTCCAAAGGCTCCCGTGCCATGTCTGCACCCTTGGAGGATATTAATTTTTGGGTCAGAATCTCTCTCCTGTCAGATCACCTACAGCAAGCTGAGATTTCTGATCTTTCCATGAGGCTGAAGGCTCCTTTCTGAAGGGTCATGATCCCCATGTTTGGGAGCCCAGAGTTGTCCCTGCCCAACTAAACCCACCTGTCTGAATCGTAGTTTCTGTGGGATCATGATAAGTGTCACAATGTCTCAGAGGCTGATCTTCAAAATCAGAGGAGGAGTGGCTGGCTAAGTCAGAAAGCCCCAAGATACACTTACAGACTAATTTGAAAGGCAAGCTTTCAGTCTAAGAGGGTTCTCAGTTCATATCTCCCTCCTTCCAGCTGGTGGACTCAAGTTAGAGAGAGAAAGGAATACCAGTGTCCAAGGAGGCAGCCACTTCAGAGACCTTCAACCAACCTTCACGCCAAGAAGTCTATCCCAGGGCTTCCCTAGCCCCACATGTCACGGGTATGAGGTTACGCTTGCCACATTGTCATGGTTTAGCCCCACTCAGCAGCTAAAGCATTAGTCACTCACTCACACCCTTCTCACCCCCCAACCCCAATGGCATGGGGAGGAGAATCGGGAAAGAAAAGAAGGCAAAATTTCTGGGTGGAGATGAAAACAAAGATGATCACAAAGACGATCAGAGGGCTGGAGCACCTTTCCTATGAGGACAGGCTGAGAGAGTTGGGGCTGTTCAGTCTGGAGAAGAAAAGGCTCCGGGGAGGCCTTATTGTGTCCTTACAATACTTAAATGGGACTTATAAGAAAGATGGGAAGAAACTTTTTAGCAGGGCCTGTTGTGATAGGACAAGCACAAGCCAGTGCCACCAACTCCAGCTCCTCTCCCAGCTCAGGTGAAAATTCACTCTATCCTAACCACAACCAGGACACACATCCTTCTGAACTGAGAGTTATTTAAGTAGTCTGTTCAAGGTAGATCTGCTTCTATGGGAGAAAATTGTTTTGAACAGTTTCCTCATTGCTGATGCTAATGCCCTCCTTTTCAGGTGGGATACTGGTTTCAAGCTTTGTTGCCCATCCCATCATAAGGAAAGAGACTCTTTTTTCAGGGAGGAAAAGAGAAAAAAGAGTCCTGGTCCCCTGGAGGAGAAAAGGCTGCAAATGCTGAATGGAGGCAGGTCATCCCTTCGGCTGCACAGCGTGTTCCTCCTGCAGGTGTGCTTGTAAGGACAACAGCACATGTGCTGAGATAATACAGAGAGAGACCACCCAATGCCTTTCACACAAGTCACACAGCTCAACAGTTTCACAGAGACATTAATGCAGGGAAGCTGTGTTTTTCTATAGAAATTTAGTGGGAACTGGGGCTAGGAGGTCCTTTTGTCCTAAGTTGTCCAACACCTGCAATGCTATCAGAGAGGTGTTATGAGAGCTTGCTCCTTATGGGGAGGGAGGAACACACATACCTAGGTATAATCAGGGGGAAAGCTCAAGGTAGAGAAGTATAGCTGTTTGGAGAGGGAAGCCAGCTGGATCTTATTATGAGAATCACAACATAGAGGGAGGTGGGTCCTAAACAAAACACCTGGGAGAAGATTGATGCTATATGAGGACAGTTAGTTAGTGGTACTTTTGCTTTACTGCTGGAGGCTATTCAGGCTGTTGAGTTTCAAAGAGGTGATCTCTTCTCTCTTTCATTGGAGAAGCTGTTTCTGGTTGTAGAGTTGGGAGCAGGAGCCTTCTTTCTCAGGTTTGGCTTTTAGTGGAGGAGTTGGGCTTTGTTTTGGAGTACAATGTAATCTCTCAGACAAGGCAATCTGCTTTGTTTTAGACTATAATTAGGATATCTTCTCTCTTCTTATGGAGCTAAATGGAAACTATTAAGCTACTTCAGACCAAAAAAAGTGTTAACTCAATCCCTATACTGAAAAGGTATTGGGAGGTGGTAGGGAGGAAATGGTTGCTACTAAACCAAGCTGTCAAATAAAAATAACTGTGGGATCTCGTGTATGGGGCAATATAGTACCCTTATGGTCCTCTCTAGCTGGCTAACAGTTACCAGATCTGAGTTTGAGGCAAACTAAGTGGGGAAGCTCTTTAGCTTGTGTGGTGCAGAGGATCAGAGTAGGTTATAAAAGCTCATGGTAATGCTCTCTTTAGTCTTGAACCTTGGTCTCACAGTTGTTAATCATTCGATGGTCTTGGTCAGAATTAAAAAGATTGTGTTATTTTCAAGCCTTCCAAGAAAGACAGTAAAGGAATATAAAACTTGTGAGAAATTGAGCAAAACAGTTGAGATGACACCTCCAATGTGATTGTACTCGTACACTGTTTCCTGTGGTAGACAAATATAAGAAAGTCTGAAAAAAAATAGAAATATATACTAGTATTAGTCTTCTCTTGAATTTTTTTCAAGGATACCAGATTTCTAGGAGGGAGGTAGAAAACCTCCAAAGAAATCATTTGGCTGCCACTAATGAAATCCTTAAAACATAATCATTAAAATCCCCAGTTATCGCAAAGCCAGGTGAAAGAGTTAAAAACTAATGTCAACACTAAGTGTGCCAAACATGGCCAGTGTAGGGTTTCTGAAGCAATAATACTTGCTTGTTGACCTTTCTCACTGTACCATAACCTGCTTCTTCAGTTATTCTGTGTTGTGTGTTAATGCTTTTCTGAGGAGAGAGGTGTGTGACCTCCACTTCTTTAAAAATTGCAGGGAGGACCTATCCTAGACAAATCTCCGTGGTGGATTCTCAGCAGGTTGGAGGATTTGCTCACCATTTGAGAAGAGGTGAGCACTCGTGTTTGGGCCAGTTCGCAGTTGCTTGGTACTTCAGGCGATAACTTATGGCAGAGCAAAGCCTGACTGACCAGGACGATGCTGCTACGGCACTGAGCAGTGCCATACAGATGCATGAGCAGCAGTTCTATTGACAATTTAGGGATCAGAAAGACATTACCATATGTATTCACACAGGTCTTGCTTGCTGTGTGATACAGCAGCTCTTCAGGGCAGATTGCTTCAGTGATTGTTTTTCACCATCTCCCAAGTGCTTGAGTTACCAGGTAATAAATAATTAGAATGAACAATAACACAGATACAAGAAATCTAAGGTCAAGTGGAGGCCAAGAAAAAGAAGCTGTGAATTTGTACCACCTGTCCCTGGAAATGGGGAACGTCAGGGTCAGATACAAAACTATCTACAGAAATCCTGGTTTACTTCAAGGAAAACTTTTGTAGATTTCAACATGTATGAACAAGAAGATGGAAGAGTTTTGCTTTGGTACGCAGTGCTTACTGCTCTGTGCAGAGTCAGGTTATTCTGAAAGGAAAGCGGAAATCTGACAAAATCTACACAATTATTTCTCAATTTTTTTGGTGTTGTTGTTTTAATATCGTTCTTTTCAAATAGCAGTATAGTTGGATTATGCTCAGGTGCAAAGTGCTGCTGTTCAGGGACTGTGTTGGCTAAACTTTTAACAAATATTACCACCTGCTGGGCATGCCGGAGCAGTGCAGCTTCTAACCATTTATTCCTGCAAGTAGTGAAGCTCTTCACTGCACCAGCAAGGCATTAGGACTCCTGGCTTGGAAACTTTTCTGATTTGTCTACCAAAGATAGATCCGTTGGCTGGATTCGTCCAGTGAAAACTGGAGTTTTGCGTCTTCAGGAGAACTTAGTACTGACAGACCTTGGTTTGGGTTTTGGATTGTATTTTAATGCTTGGAAACCCTGCTTTTACTGGATTTACACGGAATGTCTTTATCAATTCTTGGTGCATTTTGCTACTTAAAAATGTATGCAATATGTGATGCCCAGGGTGTTGAGCCAACAGCTGATCCTACAGCCTGCTTTGATCATACACTCTGAGCAGGGAGAGCACTGGACCTCCTGGAGCTGTTTGGGATGCAGTGGGAGGGTAAGCTTCTGCTGTGGGACACCTGCCATCAGTTCAGCCAGTGCCACGCATGGTTAAGCTTGGCCACTGGTTGGGCTAGCTAAAAACCACACTAAAACTCAGTTCTTCTCATTCTCTTCCCTCTCTTAGGCTAGAATTGGGGGAAATACAGTACTTTTCAGGCTGCTTTAGGTACTAGAGCTGCAAGACTGAGACGCAGAGATTAAATATTCCTTTATAAATCTCCCAGAGGCTTTCAGTCCTTTTGTGGACATCTGGTTTCTCAGGTGCTGGTTGGTGAGCAAGCAGGATATTGGCACTTTGGCCGTTCCCTCCACAAAGCAGAGCTGGCTGGCACTGGTCTGCTGGCACCCACAGCTTTACAGTTATTATCTGTTTATAAATAATTCTTTGTATTGTGACTTCCTCAGCTGCTTTGTATTGCAGCTTGCTTTGGATCGGTCTAAGGCCAAGCCAAAAGGGTGGTGGGAGGAACAGCTGTCCTTTCCATTGGACTAAAGGGAGTTGCTGAATGCTTTTTAGTTTAGTAACATCCATGATAATAGAGTCTGATACTTGAAAGATGGACCTAACAGACCTGGCTAACTAGGAGAGGCTTTGCTGGTACTCCTGGCACAAGTGGATGTCAGGATGCTCTATGATATCTATTTTGAGGGAGCAGCAGCAACCTAAGTTAAGAGAGGATAAGGAGGGAAAAGCAAGGCAAGATCTACAGGGCAATAGTCTGACTGTGTGGAGGATCATAGAATCATAGAATCATAGAATGGTTAGAGTTGGAAGGGACCTTCAAAGGTCATCTAGTCCAACCCTCCCCTGCAAGGAGCAGGGACATCCCCAACTAGATCAGGTTGCTCAGAGCCTCATCCAGCCTGGCCTTGAACGTTTCCAGGGATGGGGCATCCACCACCTCTCTGGGCAACCTGTTCCAGTGCTCTACAACTCTCGTTGTAAAAAAATTTTTTTCTAATATCTAATCTAAACCTACCTCCTTCTAATTTAAACCCATTACCCCTTGTCCTATCACAACAGGCCCTACTGAACAGCCTGTCCCCATCTTTCCTTACTTGAATGCAACAGTGTCTGCTTGCAAGGAGAAAGCATTTCCAAATCTAATTTTATTCTCATTATTAGAAGAGCCCCTACAGTGTTTTGAGTTTAGCCTTACTGTTGGCAGTGATAGGAGAGGGCAGTAAGAAACCGCTCAGGGCTCCAGCAGGTCTGGCAGCCCCTTACTTCTGTGCTGCTCTGGGTGCTTGATTTCTGCTTTTCCTCGTGCAGTGGTTTTGTATGGCTGTGTTTCCTGTGGTGACTTGTGTTTACCAGCAGCTACACCGCAATGATACAGATGGAAATGATGGGATGTTTCGTATAAGTATCTGTCTTTCAAGGAACAGTGCCTCTGGCAAGAGTATTAAGCCTATTTCAGGGATATTAAATTTCTTCCTCTCTTTTCCATCAATAGGTTTGTTCAGTTGTTTTTGTTGTTTGGGGTTTTTTTGGTTTTTTTTGTTTTTTTTTTAATCATAGCTATTTTTGAAAGACATGTAGGAAGCTTTCCTGCTTTTATAAGAATACCAACTGAAAGCAAGTTTTAGAACACTTAAGAGCCTCATTTTCCACAATTGTGTGAAGCCTCATGGCCCATACTCATGGGCTCTTCACATTTAGGCCACATGAGAAACAGTTCCTGGCCCAAACCAATACTTCACAGAGCAATTGCCTATATTTTTTCCTCCTTACCCTCACAAAGTTTGTCTTGCCTAACCTGGAGAGGCCAAATCAAGCAGCCACCCCACCATGTGGGTCTCTCTCCCAGCATCAAAGGAGTAGAAGAG
Organism: Tetrax tetrax; assembly: GCA_009806455.1. Lineage (NCBI taxonomy): Eukaryota > Metazoa > Chordata > Aves > Otidiformes > Otididae > Tetrax > Tetrax tetrax. Next base: position 309,516 of record WHYT01016997.1, read on the forward strand.
GTATGATGGGCAGCAAAGCTGTCAAATTTGGGGGCTGACATCTGGGAAACCTGAGGAGCTATTTACGTGTTTTTGATCCAAGTAAGTGAATTGTGACCATTTCTGTTGTGCTGGGGGCACTGTCCCCTGCAAAGGAGCCAGGAGGTGTGACCCCATGCCTGCCTGTCCCTCCTGTGCTTGTGCCCAGCAGTGGCATCCCACCTCTGTCCCTCAGCAGCCTGAAACAACCCCTCCTGGCCTGGTGGAGCAATCCTGATCTCCAGCATCCTTCTGTCCTTCTCTGTCACCAAATTATAAGATACTTTTCCACCTCTAGAGGACACTGTGTCCTGCCATATGCTCACTCCTCCACGATGCTCCAGAGGCAGCAGCTGAATTCAGTGGCTGCCTGGCAGAGGTGCCACAAGCTGGTGGTGGTGGTCCTGTTGTGCCTGGGTTGGGAAGGGTCCAGGTGGTCGCGTGGGTCTGAGCAGCTCTGCTAGCAGCTGCTGAGTGTTGGGGCCACTTGTCCATCTTTACACGCTCTGTCTGTCGTCCCACAAACCCACAATGCCCTGCTGGCTTCTGGAGCTGGTAGGGACAGGGTAGGGACTCACAGAAGTGCTTTGTAGGTGTGGGAGGACATTTTCTTGCTCCTAGCACCCATTTGTCCAAAGATCCTCTAGATTTTGCGTTTTCAATCCACTGTGGGTATTTTCTTCCCACTGGGCCTCTGATTTTGGTCCCACTGCTGTTCCTCACCCATGATAGCTGGCAGACAGGGACCTGTCAGGCTGAACACAAGCCCAAGGCGGTCTTCTCTTACTGCAGGGCTGCACTGGTTTCCATCTGCTTTCTCAGCTGTTTGCAAGCCTTGCTGACTTAGACTTGTCCTTTTTTTCCCTGTTAGCTCATGCTGGTATTTTGCATTACAATAGAGGAACTTCTCAGAAATTTGCTATAAAGATGCCTTTTGCTGTTCAAAGGGAGTACATGGACAGAACAAATTTTAAGAAGGAGTAGTGGCTGATCTGGAGGTGGTTATTTTCCTGGAAGCAGATAGCTAAGTGTATGACCATAAAGCAGCAATCTGCTAGGTTGCTGGGGGAGGTATAATACAGCTGCAAGTTGTTTACACCATAGGTGTCCTGGAGCCACATTGCTCCTCCTTGCAAGCTTCTTCCAGACTGCACACAACGTCCTGTTCTGCCAGACTCCTCTAGAGCACCCATTAGTGCCAGGCTGTGATGTTCTGCACCAGGCACACACGAATGCAACTGGGGAGGTCCCTCTGTCATTACAATAACCACCGGCCATCCCCTCTCAGCATGTCTATAACTAATGTTATACACCCAATACTAGCAAGGCTGACATTCTTAAGTCTTACAGTGCTCCTTGCAGATGAAGAAATATCCTGGCTTTGAGGATCTGAAGACTGGTAAAGCTAACAGTAAAGTAAGTTATTTCATTCGAAGTGAATCAGAAATGAGGCCGTTTGCAGGGAGAAGAGTTTCTGTTCTGTACAAAAGTTTGGCCATGGCTTGTGTGTCCATGGATGAATAATGGCTGCTTTCTTGCCACAAACTCTGTCCTTCCAATGAAGTGCAGATCCAGCTTTAAGTAAAATCTGAACTATTTCAGGGTTTTTCCAGAGTTTCACAGTGAGATCGCAAATCCATTGGAACCTGCCACAGAAAGCAAAAGCAGGCAAGAGATACCAAAGAATTATGATGGGACCACAGGTTGCTACTGAATTTTAGGTTCTGCATGTTGCTGGTGACAGGCTGGTGGGTTGCAGAGGAGGAAAGCAGATGATAGGGGTAGGGGCATGGAGGAGAAATTCCTTTTTCGTGTGCAAATAAAGATGTAAATTTTCTTCAAACTACATAGCTTTGATATTTGAAAAAAAACTGAGGGTGAGGAGGTGGAAAGCAATGGCTTCCTCTGCAAAATAACTTTTTATACTTGCCAAAGTTGAGCACATTCTTGGTTTCCAAGCATTTTGTGAGGAGCAGCAGTGTAAAAACTGCACAAGTGGTAAAACCTGGGCATGACACAACAGTGGTGAAGGCAGAAGCTGATGGTATTGCTCCGGCTTTGACACCACAGAAACCATCTGTAGAAGTCCTATGGAGGAGGAAGAGATGGGGGTCACAGTTTCCTACCAAATGCAAGCACTCAAAGATGCATCAGGGTGCCATCATAGGCATATCAGTTTTCCAGTGCTACTTTGCTACACTGTGTCCATGATCCACCTCCTCTCTGCCAGGGAGGTGGACGTGGTCTGGCGCAGCAGCTTCAGTGCGTAATGCAAGCACTGAACTTTCCCACAAACACTTTTCTCTTCAGCTCACAGGACATCTGCTTGCCCTAGAGAGTCTTGAAACAATGCAGGTTTCCTGGCCCTCTATGTGGTTTTTCCTCTTATAGGAAAATATATGCTAGAATATCTGCACTGTTTTACAGTTGCTTTGTCTTACTGTTAACACGTGTATGAATGTCTGCAAGGGAGCCTGTAACATTGCAAAGTCATGGTGAAAATCAGATGATTTAGAGGGAGATATGTAGGCACAAGCTATCTTGCTTCAGAGCAATGCCCTATGTGGAGGGCGGTTTCTGCACAGCAGGAGTTTAGCCTGCAGGAGTTGTCAGGTTTCTCTCAGCAGCTGGTCTCCTCAGGGGTTTTTAATTCTCTTCCCTCACCAGTCTCTGTACCTATACCATAGAATCATAGAACAGTTTGGGTTGCAAGGGACCTTTAAAGGCCATCCAGTCCAACCCCCCTGCAAGGAGCAGGGACATCTCCAACCAGATCAGGTTGCTCAGAGCCTCATCCAACCTGGCCTTGAATGTTTCCAGGGATGGGGCATCCAGCACCTCTCTGGGCAACCTGTTCCAGTGTTCCACCACCCTCAGTGTAAAAAACTTTTTCCTTTATGTCTAATCCGAATCTACCTCCCTCTATTTTAAAACCATTACCCCTCCTCCTGTCGCAACAGGCCCTGCTGAAGAATTTCTGAGTCTTTCCTGTAGGCCCCCTTTAGGTACTGGAAGGTACTAGACCCCATTTAATACCAATCGTAGTCTGACCTCCTTCAGATGATTGTCTTCCATCCACATCTTTTCCTGAGCTCAGTAACTTATTTGATAAAACTGTATCTCCAAGATAGACACCTCTTTTGAAAACGGTACTGGCAGTGCTATTGCTATTGCTATTGCTTTGCTTGTTAACCTGTGCCCGACACAGGATACCCTGTGTTGGCCTGACTTCAGTGCCACAAGTATTTTCTACTGCTGTTCATAACACTTTTTTTTTTTTTTACACCATTTTCCTCCTGGGAAGATACACATTCTCCATAATCTAGTCACTTCTTACCGAACAAATCAAATGCTTTAAATTCCAATACAAGGGAGCTTCTGCAGCTGCTGAATCACATTTGCGGGTTGTGGTTTTTTTTATACCCTCTCCATTTTTTTCAATATCCTTTTTACAAATGGAAACCAGGACTGGACAAAATATTTCAGTATTTGGTTTTGCCAAAGACATGTACAGAGTTACAATTATGATAGGATGTTTTTTAATTTTTTTTTTTAAAAACGTGTGGTCTGTGAATTGTAACATCTAACATTCTTTTTAATATGATTCCTTCTGCTGCCTCAGATATACTGACTAAATCCTTTCCCCTAAAACATTACTGTCTGAGGTTTGATTAAAGCTGTGAAGAATGTGTGTGAAATGGTTCTGGTAAGTGATTGTTCGTGGGAGCTGGGAATTATCACTGTTTACATTTTTAAAAATTTCCCCGACAGGTTTGATGTGCACTATGGAGAACTTGATTTTCTACAGGAGCCAGCTGACTTGGGTGGCTGTGGGGAGGAGGGGCAGGGTGGAGTTTTAGGGCAGGTTTCTCTAAAACTTCAAGAGGAAATATTTTTAAACGCAGACAATTGTCCATGTGCTGGTGCTCACTGATATGAACAGATGGAGGTTAAAACCCAACCATGCTGTTTCTTTGTTGCTGCTGTGTTGCAGGGCATCCCCTTGCTGGTGTGTGGCTGGGAAGAAGCAGGATTTCATGTTCTCTACTACAAGCTCATTCATTTGGTAACACTATCTGTGATCCTCTTTGAAATCCCCAAAGCAACTGTTAATAGCTGGGTCCCAGGAAAGCGATATGGCAGGACCAGCCCGTGGGGAGGCCAGTTGCCTAGCATTGTGCTCGGTGTTGTGAAACAGTTGGCCAAGCCATCAGACTTGCTCAGCTAAGTGAATTAAGTAATCGCACAGCCCTGCAGAGAATATTAGTGAGGAATTTCCATATTGCAGCTCTTGATATTCCCGCCTCGCAGCCCTGTTACCACAAATACAAGGCTTTGGCTGAGCAGGCAGTAATTTGATATTAAATGAGGTTCTTATTAAGCAGATGCAATGAAATAGTGCAGAGGTTTATGTTGCATTAGTCAACTAAACGCTTTTTATTAGCATTCATTAGGATGAGGGATAACTGAGTGCAGAGTATTCTTTAGCCAAAGCTTGACCCTTCAGAGGCAGGGCAATTAAGCAGCTAAGAGTTTTGGAATAGGAGCTAGGCCACACACGGCATACGTACAGCAACTTGCTCTCGCTCTGTTCTGGGAACTGCCTCTGCAGAAGAGGTTGTGAGGAAACTTGGGGGATGGCCCACTCTGGGGATGAAACTCCTTTTTGTCTCATTCTCCAGGTGTTAATTTGACAAATCACAAAGGCCTCTTGGAAAGTAAACCATTTGTGCAGGCACAGGTTGCTCTTTCAAACTGAGCATATTGGGCTGTCAAGTTTTTGTGGGTTTTTTTTTTTGGGTGGGGTTTTTTTGGGGTGGTTTTTTTTGTTTTTTTTTTTTGTTTTTTGGTTTTTTTTTTT
>WHYT01016997.1:314994-351849 GCA_009806455.1 Tetrax tetrax
ATTAGATGCCCTATGCCCTTTGCTCATGAGATGCTTTGTCAAGCTGGGTTTTTGTTTGGTTTTTTTTTTTTTTTTGGTCTTGGTTTTCTATCATTTGGCAGGGTTCAGCAAAAAGGAGAGTGATAATTTTATGAGAATTCCCAGTACTTGGTGTGCAAGTGAGTTTGTGGTGGGTGGCTTGAATCTTATTGACAGTGAACTGAGAACTCATGCCCTCTGGCCTGGACTTGCTCCTGTCCTCTTAAATTTGAAAACATCCTCAAAGCCTAATTGTTTTGGAGAGGATAGAATTCAGCTAATGCTGAGGCCTTGGCAAAGCTCCTCTCCTAAACGTATGTGGTGATAAGTGACTATTGTGAGTCCTGATGAAGATTCAGGGGTACATATTGATGGTGGCCCTCTGTCTATATAATTTCCTAGCTCTGTGAAGCCCGTCCACAAGTGGGCATCGGGGTCTTCTGTTTCTCCAAAATGGAAGTGTGGATTCCACCTATGAAGTGAGACTAAGGATCCAGGTCAGGGATTTGGGTATATCCCTCTTAAAAAAAAAAACCAAGCAAACAAACAAACAACAATAAAAAAAAAAAAACCACAAAAAAAAGAAGGTTTTAAGTAGAGCAAACTGCACTAACAAGCTGTCAGGTCTGCCTGTAACATTCGTTCTTGGAAGAGCAACCACAAGGCAGCTGTTATTGTGGGGGAGGAGAGGAATAAAAGGGAAGAAATAATTCAGTGGGAGGTGCCATTCTGGTTGGAATTGGAGGAGGCTATTCTTTTCCCAAACTATGGGAAAGGAAATCTCTTGATTTAGAGGATGAAAGAGGGCTGCACCTGCAGCGGAGATGTGACAAGAGTTGCACAGGGTCAAAACCAAACAAACCCCGCAGCAACCTTGGATTGGCATCTAAAAGTGTCCTTGGGCTTTACTTTGCACTCTCACTGCTCATACCCTTTTGCAGTTGCCAAGACCTGGCAGAGATTGCTGCCTGCATCACACCAGCCGGTGTATGTGAACCTGGTGCTAGACCTGGCTCTCCCACTGCAACCATCGTGTTGCTTGGCCCTCCAACTGTGTGTGTAGGACTGGCTGTGTCTTTGTCTGGCACCATATATGCAGACACAGAACTGGGCACACCGATATTTGAAGACTTTCCTTAGGGAAAAAGGTTTCTTTATTTTTTCTGTTGTAATTCACTAATGAAAATCAAACACAACTGTACTCACAGGGGCAGCTTGGAGCATGCAGAAAGCTCTAAGGTAGGCGTGAGAGGGGCAATGAACCAAGCCCAAGCATGGAAAAGTAAATCTTCAGGGGTAAATTACTAAAACCATACAGTTTGCTGGCTGTGAGGATTTTCCTGTATTGAGGTAGTCTTTTAATTTTGTCAGATGCAAGGAGTGGTACAGCATTTCCTTTTTATTCCTGTTCAGCACTTGTTCTTCCAGCAAGCCCTGACTTGATAAAGTCTCTTAGTACCATTGTTAGCTGTTGTCTTTGCTTTAATTCAATCCAAAATAAGGGATTTTCTATTGGATATTCTTTGAGCTGCATTGCTTGTCATTTTGTTGGTGACAAGTGGTCAATTGTTTTTGTTTTGGTCAATATAACTCTCATAATCAAAGGAGGTACTTGAAGCTACTGAGCCTTTCCAAAGGGAAAGGAGTAAAAGGGTACCAGATGAGCCTGGAAGGACAATCTTGGAAAACAAAATGGAATTTTTTTTCATTCTTTATCAGGCCATAGAGCTTTTGTAGGTGATGACTGTTCATATGAAACCTGGTCACGTGGTTGCTGTCTTGCAGTTAATTAAGAGAGGAACATTTCAATGTGACGTTCACTTCTGCACATCTCTCTTTGTGAAGCTTTAGGTAGATCACTTGATTGTACCTGCCTAAGGCTCTGTTTCCGTGTCATTCTCATGTTAATTGCATACAAAATGTATTGATGTCACAGCATCCATGGTCGGAGCATTTTCAAATATTATTACAGCTGATGGCACAGAGAAGAACCATATTTGGAAAGCCCCGTGGGTATAGTTCTCATCACAAACTTATGTGACGTATTTCATTTGGTCCAGAGCTGCAAGACTCCTTATCAAGCTTTTAAATAAATGAATAAAATTTTAAAATACTATGTTACGTAAAATACATCACTTCTGGCATTAATATCCTAGATTGTCAGGTTAAAATTTGTCTTCCCCAGTTGTCAGTGCCAATGAATATTTGACTTCTCAAAGTTCATGAGGAGTGAGAACCAAAGGGTCAGGAGCACATCTGAACTGAATTTGGTCTTAAAGGTGAATGGTTATCCATGGAAATAAGTTTATGATATTTGCCCAGCTCCTGGGGGAAAAAAAAAAAAAAAAAGCACCTTCTTAAATTCATCACTTATTTGCTTTTTAATATTTCTGTTTCTGCATGTGATTTCCCTACTGCCATTCTCCTTGGTACCACTCCTAAAAGTTTATCCTCTTCTATGACAGTGGTGCTAAAATACCGAGGTGACAAAACTGGGCAGCCCTTGGTTTTCCACTTTCAAGTGCTCTCTGTGGATAGTGCAGCCTGTGGTGTTCACTGTTTTGATAGCTGCTAGGTCACATTACCTGTCTATCCCCTGGCATTGTAGTAGTAACCTGGCAGGTCAGCTATTTCAATGCTATTTCCCTTTGCTACCTGGCACCAGCCATACAGCATTTTTATATACTGAATTATTTATGGACTCATAATTATTTAGCATCAATATGTCAATGTTACAATGCCCCTGATGGCCATAAAGGAGCAAAATCTTTCTTTAATTAAAATTACATGGTCCGTGTCAACTTTCCTTGGACCCAATCTTTTAAAACTGAGTTGGGAGTTTGAATTCCAAACCAAATACCTGTGTTTTAAGCGAAGACTAAATACAGAGCTTTCTTTCAGTGAGACTGGTCTTGGAAGCCAATAATTTTATGTGTTTTAGGGAGGTTTATGTTATACTGGGGAGTTTACAATGGACTTCATTGAACTGTAGACCACAGTGGCAGTATTTTTTTTATAAGCAGCTTCTAATAAGGAGGAAGCAGTGTGTAATTCAGACTGTCAGTGTTCTTGTCTGAAGACAAAAGATTAAGATGCCTCAATGGTGGTTTGAAAAACTGCTGAGTCTTGAGAGCAAGCTGGTAATGAAGGTAGTAGACTAGTTTGTTTTAAATAATGCACAGCTGTCCTTTTTTGAAAAATATTGCATCATTTGGCATTGTAGAAATATACTGAACCACCATATAATTTAATTACACGACCACCCTGCATGTTCCATGAGCCAAACTCAATCCTGGCATAAGCGGGTGCAAATCCCTCTGGGAATTGCACCCGCTTACTCCAAAGCTAAATTTGATCCAGTGTTTTTTTCCCTTCTCCCTGAGTGCTTGAAGGTATGGAGATCCACTTCATACTGCGCTGTACTTGGAGCTATTAGCTTTTTCCACACACAGAGCAACTCTGTACTTGATGCTGAACTGACTTTTGTTATAGCTTTCAGGAGAAAAAAAACCAAACAAAAATTGTCTCCTGAATGCAGTATACAAAGGTAGTTGTTAAGTATTTAGGGTTATCATAACCAGAAACCAAACTGACATTTTCTAAGTCACATCTGCCATGGAAACAACATCCAATAGGGACAATGATGGTCCTTTGTAGAAAGGGACCAGGACAGATCAGCCATCTATCATATGTTAACGAGACTGCTTACTTGGTGACATGCATGTGATACATAGCTTTCCAGCTGATGCTTAGAGAGGTAATTAAATCCGTATTTGGTTAGGATCTTTTCTTTATTCAAGATGTGAGGCTGCCACTCTCACTTGAAACTGGCCTTCACTTCTGGAGCAGTCTCCTTTGGCAGGAAAATAAAAAATCTCTAAGAAACTTCCCATGTGCTCCGTGCATGTGCCATACAGCTCCCTCAGTGATTTTTTTTTTTTTTCCCCCCTACCTTTTTATGCCTGCAGGTTGACTGAATGTTTAAAACTTCTCTTAAAAAAATCTAGAGTACTTCTTTCCACATGGAGAAAATGACATCTCAGAATGAATAATAATAATAATAAAACTTTGGGAGATGAGTCTGCTGAAGGGGAATGTTTTTACCAGCTTGCTTTCAAACTAAAAATCTCCATCTATTTAAAGTTAACTGCTTGCTGTACAACTGTGAATGTGTGCAGTCTCACAGGGATCAGAGGTGGCATGGAGCAGTGTAGAAGGTGCAGAGAAGTTGATTCAAAGTTTTCAGTCTTGGCTAGCTTTGGCTCACTCTGGTAGTGACAGCAAAACAGCATGTGTATGCCAGGCAGAAGGACATTACCCTGACTTTCTCATTTCCACAACTTTATTGTAAGCATTTGACTGAGATGGAAATCCAGCAAGACTTTACTTATGATGTCTTCTGAAAGCAACAGCTGGTGTCGGGAGAAGCCTTGTTCTTTCCAAACACAGAAACAAGAATCACTGCTGAGTACAGAGGCAATGAAAGGCTAAAAACACATCAAACGAGTACCCAAAGTTTATAAAATAGACACATAGTCATGACCTTCCTACAGTTACACAGACATGTGCACGCACACATCAGCCCTTAACTTCAATGGGAGTTGCTCACATGTGTCTTTGGACAGATCTTGTCCCTAAACTGATTTATGTCTAAAGGAAACTCGGGCTCTGACTCAGGTTCAAATCAGGTTCAGTGTGGAAAATCTTGAACTTGGAGCCAGACCCTAAAACAGCCCTTCAAAGAGGCAAACAAACAGACCAGACCAGCTTTTCTCCCTAGCTAGGGCTCTCTAGCCTCATGCTTGGGTCTAGCACGCACCTCTGCCTCCTTCCTGACTGAAACACAATTATTTTTAAAGGGATCTTTATTCCACCCAGGAGAATACAGTGCAGGCAATTGGCTAGCGATGGTGCCTTGGAGCTCAGCCACCTGGGGCAAGTGTGAGGCTGCACATGGAGGGAAAAGCAGAAAGCAGCAAGCAACGGAGAGACCCTTTTGCTGCAAGAGCCTGGGAGGTTCACCCCAGAGACTCCCTGAGGTTTAAATGTCCTCTGCTTAAAGGGCCCAATACCATGTTGTTTCTACTAATTAGGCTGCTGTTGCTAATTAATTTTGGGGTTTTTCTGTTTGTTTTGTGTTGCTATTTTTAACACAAGTAGATGTCATCATGCACTTATTTCAGAATTGCCTCTCCTGCTGACAGTGGGGAATGATTGTGCGTGACTGGGTGAAGTTTGGACTTTGGGGAAAAAAGGTCAAACAAATGTGACCTCTCCTTTTCCTGACAAAGTAGTGAAGGTGCTTAGATTAGATTTATCTGTTTCTCTTCCTAGAGCATGTGGCTCACTCTTGGTGAAAACTGTTAAGTAATCAAATTAAAATGCAGTATGCTGTTCCAACTGGGAGCATCCAGTTAAAATTCATCTTACTGCAAACCCCAGCCTAATCAGTTTAAGTATGGGCCAATGAAATAAATAGAAGCTGCAATACAGCCAATTGCTTGTCACTGAGGAGTCATGTCAATCTCACTGATACCTTCACCTTTGGTTCGAAGCCCTGCTCCAGCACAGCCACCAGGTTGACATGCACCCCAGGATATCGACAGGCACAATCTCATTTTGGAAAATACATTTTTAAATTTATCAACCAAAATCTTGCAAGACTTCCATTCAACTGTGGATTTTTTTTTTACTTTGGCTTATAGGCACTGTTCAGACTGAAAAATACTTTTGGAAACTCAACCAAAACCACCAGTCTTCTCACCGGGTTTGGATTTCTAACCAAATGCAAAAGTGTATCTTATCTGGAAGCATATCCCTCCTGTGCTTCTGAACACAGGTAGAATCAATCTATCTCATGATTTCCAGACACTTGCACCCCTCAAAACTGACCTGTTTTTGAAAATGCAACCACCTGTAACAGCTTTTTGAGAGCAGGACTTGAAGAATTTCTAAGAGCCAAACTGCAATTTTCCCAATTGCCTTTCAATGTCATGGAGCAAATCTTTGTTAAAGATCACTCTCATCAAACATATTCATCTTTTTTTTTTTTTAAAGGTTCTCAATTCCTCTGTAAGGAGAATATGAGCAGAATGACTACATATTGCTCTCAAATTTTCAAAGTTCCTATTATCTCACGGAGGCATTTTACATAACTTGATGCTTCATGGGTTTCCGTGTTTCTGTACTCTTATTGTAGCTACAATATGAGCACTGCCTATTATGCAGAAGTGCTCCTGCGTATATCCTAAATAGCCAGAATTTTAAATCTTGCACTTACCTTACTCTATACTTTCTTGATTTCAAGGGGTAGGTGACCATTAAAAATTATTTTGAAGCAAGTTTACTTTTGCTCCCTGTTCTTTGAGGAAATGTCTTTTTTTTTTTTTTTTCCTCTGCTCATCTTGTAAATAAAGCCTAGGATTTCAATGAGGGAAAACAAGCATATAAGTCTATACTCTGTGCTTTGGTAGCACCACTGTAAACCTCCTCAAGAAAGGGTTACCTATTGCTGCGTTTCTACAGACCCCACTCTGCTCGCTTTCCTGGGCCAGGGACTAACATAGTTGTGCTTCTTGCTGTGTCCTGGCTGGGGCCACAGTTGTAGCCTTTCCATTCACCTTTTGCAACTCCTGCTCTTGAGGAAACTACTTCCATGGTTTTAGGAATGACTATGTATATCAACCCTGAGTACTTGCTGTCATGAAGTAAGTGGAGACGTGAGATCAGGGAGAAAGGTGAATCCAAGTTAATTCTGAAAACTTCACACGAATAAGTGGTGGTTTGAAAATGTACTTGTTTCTTGCTGATTTACTGCCTGGTCTCATTATTGCCACTGTACTCTGTTTCCTATTTTGAGCCTTGCTTGTTGCATCATTTTGAATTAACACCACAGGTTTTTGGGGAACAACGTGCTGAGTTAACAGAGTACCTTCTGGAGCATTCAGAAAAGTATGTGAGGCATCGGAATTTCCCATTCATTCTTTTAGATTCAGGCCAACTGACATGACTGCAGTATGTGTGTGCTTCAGTCTCTCAAGTTGATAGACTCAGACAAAAGCTTGTTTTCTCCCTGACTCAGGTATGGACCTCTCTTTAGAAAAGAGATACTGCCAGCAAGGTGCTAATGAAAGGTGACTGTGTGGGATTGATTTGTGATGCTGGTGTCCATCCATGCATCAGGAATGATGACAGATCCATCAGCTTGTTTTATTTTAGACATTAACAGGGAGAGCATCTTCTTTAAATAGCCCTAAAGTAGCAAGTAAAACTATTACCCAAGTCAAAAGCAATTGCCTAAGTGTTTCTGTATTTATGCAGCTGGAATACTTTAACTTAGTATCAGTCCTGTATAGATGCATAATTAGCAAACTTTATCTTTAATAGTTCCGTTAGAGGGAATGACTTGGTGAAAATATTATGGAAAACTCAAGCTGCTCAGTTATACAAGATCTTCACTAATTTCATTGGGTTTAGCTCTCAGTGCCTTTGGCTGAAAAATATTTCTGTTGCCAGGATCATGCTGATTATCCTGGAACCTTGACTATGGGCTGCCTTTTACTGTTGTGGTTGGATTCACCTAAAATCAGAGTTCTGCCAAGGCTGATGCTATCCAAAATTGCTCGCAGTCCAAACATGTGGCATGGAAATGAGAGGTAAAGCAACTTCTGCAGGTAATACTCAGCTAAAAACAGGGCTGAGATGAAAGCTGTAGCCTCCTGACTCCTAGTCCTGTGTCCCATCTGTTTGCATACTCAGCTTTTAAGGCAGTGTACTGACTCCACTTCTCAAGGACTACTGCAAGTAAGGCCCAGTGTTCAAATAAAAATGAGTCATTCCCATTTAAGAGCTGGGGGAAGAGAGGAAATGAAGCATTAGGCTTTCTCAGCCGACGCCGGGAAAGGCCTGAGCAACACGGAGAAAAGGGATCTAGAAGCTGGTTCTAGACTTTACTGCAAGATATCCTCTGCCAGAAGTGGCCCCGCTGCAGACTCCTGGTAGCTGCCCACACATGGTGCAAAGCTGTCTTTGCCTGCTAGAGGCATCAGCCCAGAAGCACGTGTGGCTGCAGGCGACTGGAGCTCCTGGCGCTGCTTTGAGTCTTAAATATTTAACCGGGGCGCCGCTCTGCCTATCGCCTGAGCAAGTTCAGAGGGGCTGGACCTGCAAATTGGTTCATAAAGCAGAAGAGGTTTTCAAAAGCACCAAGGGACACTTAAGCATTTACCTTTCAGCAACACCTTTGAAAAATCTCTCTTAACAAAGCCGTAACTTCACAAAGGCAGAAGGCGAGTTTCGCTTTGGAGCCTGCCCCCTGTTCAGCAGCACAGGGTGTTTGCTAAAAAGCCACCCACCATTTCAGACATGATGTTGCAGCCTCTCAACTTGATGAATAATGTTTAACAGCATGAATTTTATTATTTTGGCTTCGAAGGTCCCACAAGGCTCCAAGTTCATAGACAAAACCTCCCAAAATACCCAGTCAAAGTGCAAAACCAGAATTATCTTTGCATCCAGTGCACCTCTGAAATTTAGTGTCTGTTTATATTGCTAGCTGCTACTGCTGGGAGGAGTCCTATAAATAACCTTGACAATGTGTGGGTTTTAGGGAGAAAAGCATTGCGTGAATAACGATCCATTTGTAGCCTAGAGGCTAGATGAGATCTCTGCTTGCTATTTCTCACTGTGTTTATTCAGGAGAAACTACCTCCAAGAACTGGGTAAAAGAAGGGTATGTTCTCATTAATATTAAGATGAGGGGTGGTCAAGCTTTTTGTTATGTAGACAAGGGATGAATGTAAATAAATCTTCCAGGTCAGCAAGCTTCAGTCCCAAATGCTGCAAGATTATTTGTGGCAGATGTGTCATTTTGGAGGAATACAGAAGAGAACACCAGTTTCTCCTTATACAGTACATCCTTCACTCCAGCAGCCCACATGCTTTCCTGAAATAGTCCCATGTGGTTTCGATTATAATTCTTGTGTGACTTCTGGTTAAAGACTAGCTTGTCAACATGACCAGGCCACCTCAAACAGATCTTACTATATTTTTTTTTCCGGTAAGAAAGGCAGCCAAGGGAGGAAAGAAGACAATACAGAGCAGTATTATGTCTTTTTGAGGTTTGTTTGCTGCACCTCTGAGTAGAGAGACCACAGTAAGGAAGACAATTTTGAGTTATAATATCACACAGATGGAAAATTGAAGGATTCCCTACTGAACTCACCTATTTTTTAACTTATTTTTTTAAAAAAGCATGAAGTCTGTGTTCTTTTTTTCTCCCTTGATTCAATACCCAGTCTTTTTTAGTGGAACTTCATTCATCTCAGTTTCTCCAAACCACACAACTTTTTTATCAGGCATGAAATAACTTTTAAAAATCTTCTTAGAACAATTAATTAGCAATGTGGTACAGCAAGCTTTTGTACTTCTGACATCTCAGGATCTACAAGCATGATCTCAGTAAGCACTGAAGTGAGATAACTGACCTGAACGTGCAGTCATGTAATGAGCAAGTACCCATATTGCTGTGATATCTCTTCTGGGTTTTAATTTGCTCCCTTTGCATTGAGGTTTAAATGGAGACGTTTGTAGCTGCTTCCCATGGTTATCCTCCATTAATGAGTTATTTCTATATAACTTTCCAATAAAATTGCTCCCCCTAAGCACAAGCATGTAATACGATGGCTTACAAGAGCTGAGCCCAACAGTGTGTTTATCCCTTTTCTTCCACATGCCTCCAGTGGTCTTTTGCCTCATTCCAGATCCTTTTTTTTTGTTTGCAGGGATGGACTCAAGGAGTGGGTAGTCATTAAATAGCACAAAATGGATAGCTGACTGGCTGTGGGCACTCTGGCTTCTGTATCGCCTGCACAAGATGGAGCAGTACCCAAAACATAGGTACTGCTCCCGCTTGCCCTTAAATGTTGAGCAGCCACCAGCAAGCCATCATGCACTGGCTTGTCTTGGTTCAAGGCTCGGGGTGCTACTGAAATAGGAATGATTATTACCGTCCAAGCTCTGGATCCACAAAGAGCCTGGGAAGCGGGATGTTGGATGTCTTTGCATCCTAACTCCTATTTTAAGTTACTTCCTTTTTATAGCATAATTTCCAGGTGGGGGGATGTATTTCTGTGCATTGAGTCTCCTGTTTTCCTTCCTTGATAAGAGTTTTAAATAGCATGCAAGAATTGTCTGCAGGTAGCTCTTTTAATGATTTAGAAATTATTTTCTACATGACTTAGAGAACTCATGACCTTGGAGCCCCCCCAGGGCCACAGCCTGAGCTGGGTGGCAGTGCTTGGTTGCAGTCCCACGATGGCCCCATAGTCCCCCTGGCATCCGGCATCGCCTTGTTCTCGTGTCACAACCCCACACTTTCCCAAGCTGGAGGGAGTTGCCTTCAAGGGTGCTCTCATGGGTGTGGCCAAGCAAACCTGAGATGCAGGCTGGGACCATGTGACTCTCCGTGTGGACAATTATTATCTCTATGGCCTATCCTTGTCTTCAAAACATCAAAAAGGACAAAAAAAAAAAAAAAAAAAAAAAAAAAAAAAAGCACTATGAATTTACAGGAGCTGTGTTAGGGCATAAGGTAATCTGTGTGTTTGGATTAAGCCCTCTCTTTCTTTCCCTTTGAAAAGGAGAGCCTGCAGTGTGTTATGTCAGCCTAGATTTCAGTACCTTCAGGTCTTTACAAAAAAAACCAGAAGGCCACAATGTAAAATATGCCAGACTCTAATTTTGGCCTGATGCAGACCATATCATCTCACTTGGGCCGTTGAGAAGATGGTAAGATTTGACTTGGATATATGCCATGCTTCACTGTTGTCCCCATCAATCAATCTGGCTCTTAATCATCATCACCTTTCCTACTGAGGAATAATTTTTATCTAATGAGACTGTTACCCAAGGGCCATCCCTTCTTCTGCTGTGTCCCCCTACAGTCCTTACAGAAACAAATAAGCAATGTCTTTTCCTTGCCGTCTGTTTTTACTCGCAACTAAATCTGCCTTTTCTTTTTCCCCTTTCATTGCAGATAGGATGAGCAGCCATGCCATTTCAGAATCTCTTTGTTCTGCTGTAATAATCAGGTACTTTGGACACAAGGTGTCCTTATTTATTTAGTTTCTTTTTTTCAACTATGTTCCACACTGCATACTGGTCCAAGGGCTGCATTGTCATTGATGATTTTTTTTTTTTTTTGGACAAGCATTTCATTTTTCAGCTTTCAACAAAGATGCCATAGATATTTCTGTGTATCTCTATGTTTTCAGCTATGTGTTGGTTACCCACTTGACTGGCTATACTTCAATCCAAAAGTAGTTACTTTTACAGAAACATCATTTGTGAAGCTGGCATGGAAAGCAGCCCTGAACTTTAAGCCTATGCTGGGGAACAGATTCCCATGCTTGCCTTTTCTTGTCTTTTTTTGCCAAAGACAATCATGAGATCTGTACCTGCAGTGCTTCCCCCACACTCCCCCGCCCTCTCTTTGCAGCTCCACAATGAGACTTTTGTAAGCCAAAAACTTCTGATAAGAATAGCTCTGCTGAACATTTTAATTAGAAATGTAATTTCCTCCGACCAGCACTAACGAAGCAGATTAAGTGTGATCAGTTGCCAGAAAAGCACTGGAGATAGTAGTGGTTCTTTGCACAGGTGGCACACCAGAAGACCTCTGCCAAACAAAGTAGGTTATATACAGCTGCAGACCTACAGAGCTGGAGGTTGGCTCTTTGTGGGGCATAAAAGAGCTCAAGTTGTATGGAATTTATTTGGCGTGTGGACTTGAATAATTTTGTATTGATAGAGCAAGAAAGTGGACTATATGCTTTATGTTCGGTAGGGGGGTTATATATATATATACAGTACACACATGAATTGTGACAGAGAGAGACACTGGATGTCTTTGCATTAGTTGTAGCTGCTTGTCTTTTTGTGAACTGCAGGTTCATAAACTGGTGCTGAATAAGTCTGGTATGTGCAGGTAGTTGGGAGCCATAAAGCAGCTTTTCTATCCTCGTCCTACTCCCTCTCTTAACACCTTTTTGCTGTTGGCCAAGGAAGTAGCCATCCACTCTCCTCTAATGTGCCAGTCAATAGTACGAGTTGAGCTAGGGGAAGAGAAATCAGCTGCAAGCCCATGAGCCCTGTGCTATAAGCCTTTTAATTTCACATCTTCTGAACCACCAGCTGACCCGACATATCCTGGCATTTCCAGAAGCTCAAGTTGGTCCAGTTAGGTCTCCTGGCATGTTCCATGCAGACACAGCCACATCTCTTGTCCCAGCTATGCTGCCAGCAGCCCCACAGCATTACTGGCTTTGATTTAATGTCAGTGGGAATGGGTCAGGTCCTCAGTGCCCTTATGGATCTGTGGTGTCAGTATGGGTTGTGTCTGGTAGCAGAGACATTTCATGTGATTTCGTTCAGACTGAGGATGTCTCTACCCTCAGGCACTCAGTCTTCTCAGTGCTGCACGTAGAAACTTTCTTCTTTCCTTTGCAGCTAAGAAAACAGCTGCAGGAATCAAATTCTACCAGCCAAATTTCTGATTCCAAAATATCTTTAATCCAGGACACTATATAAAGAAAATATATTCCTATTTTAGACTATTTCTCTTGGGAAGGGAAAGGTGAAGGGTTTTATTGTGGGTTTTCTTTTTTCTTTTTTGTTAGTAAGAGGAATTACAATAATATTATAGGAACATTTTATAAAGAATAGGAAAAAAGATTGAGACTGGAAAATGCCAGTTACTGAACCAGGACAGGGGATAAGGGAGGAAAAACTTCAAATATAGTACTCTGACTATTTCTTTGAAATCTGACAAGTATCTATGACAAAGAATGAACACAGGAAAATATTTCAGTTGTATTAAACTAGCCATGCAAGAAAAGAAATGCAGTAGACAATTCTTATTGCTTGGAATATAGGAGAAACTGCCAAAGTCAGCAAGCCAAGCAAGGTACATAAATTCTGCAGGGAGCTGAACAATTCATTTATAGTTGCACTAATAAGCTCTAGGTAGAGTCGTATTTCCTGAGTGTGCATGTGCAGATCTTGTAGGTGACGTGGTTTTTCCTTTGAGCTGGGCAAAGAGCAGTTTTCCTGTCCTGCAAAATTCTGAGATTTCAAAACACATTCCTTTTCCACCTGGGGAAGAAAGCTATTACTTTTCAACACAATTTGTTGAGAATAAAAACAAAAGAGAGAGGGAGATAGAGAGAGAAAAGAGAAAAATGCTCTGGGATACTGTGTCTTCTCCACCCACCCTTTCTACGGACTGCCAACAGTAAGAGTACAGCTTATACTTGCAGGGTCTCAGACCTGCCCCTTCCCTGCCTTTCTCCCACCATTCATGGGAATGCCTCAAAATGCTGCTTTGGTTCTTCACCAGTCACTCTCTGGTTGATGTGGAGTTTAAAGGAGGACACTCCTGTCCCTGGTTAGTGCCTTGAACCTCAGTTCTCTTTCTTTGACGCACTGTTTCTCTCCTGGAATTAAGAAACTTTTGCTCCCAAAATTGTAGTTTAAACTGATGTGCTTATGGTTTCAATCATTTTACTTTTTTCAAAAAATAAATAATTTTTTTAAAAATTGCTTTTTAAAAATAAATATCTGGACCTGTTCAATGTATTTCTTTTTTCCCCATGTTTTACTCCATCTCTTTTCTTGAGTGGCCCATATGAAAACAGGAGACTCCAAATGTGTGGCCCACTTTGAGCAAGAGTAGCTGTTTAGTGGAAGGAGACATGGACAGGTCATAGATGAAATCTTGTCATGCAGATGTGGTTCTACCTTTCACACTTTTTCAGCCAAACTTGCTTTTGTGCTGTGTAGCAAAACATAACAAAATAACCCTCCTTCTTCCTCTTTTTCATGAGTGTTAAATCTCACTGCCTGGTGGCCAAGTGCAGAAACCAATCTGACCTATGCGTAGGGCTATGGGAGCTATTTTCCTGGACTAGGAGCCATCAGTCTGGCATTGCATTGGTTCTGGCAATACCTTACTGTCCTGGTTTCTTCCAAGGCTTTTTCTGTGACCTTGCTTCTGGGCACTTACTTCGCAGAGCCACAGGCTTTCTGAAGTCACAGATGTATCTTCTGTGCAGGGCACTCCATCAGCTGATGCCTGATGTGTGCAGTCACAGGCTGGTTAGCAGAGCCTTACCCAAGGAACATCTCTCTCTTCCCAGTCTCTGTATGACTTTTTGCCCCTGATCTCAAGTCTTTTTTCTCATGTTGTCCTCTTGAATTCTCTCTCTCTTTTTTTTACTGGTGGATTTTTTTTTACTGTGGAGACAGCAAATGGAAAACACTGGAGTGATGAATATCTACAGCTGCGTTACCAGCCATTTTGAATTTCACTGCACGCTATTGTGTAGCTATGGTTGAAAGAGGCAATGCTCTGAGTAGCTTTGTAGCTTGCTCATCCCACTGTATATCCTGTTATATGACCCTGCTTCAATTTTCTTCACCCATCTTCTTTCTTCTCCGTGTACTCTCTGAAGTTACTCTAATCAGAGAAGACTGTGGAAGAAGGGAAGGAGCATCTGCCTGAAGTGCAGGCCAGGTGGTGATGCTGGGGTGTGCACAAGAGTAATGGGATCGGTAGAAAACTGTTGGAGTTAAATGCCAGGCTTTCAAGCGTGTCTTACAAGTGATTTCTGCTGGTCAGGAGGAGGGAGGACCATGGGAGGAATGATTAGCTAGGGGGACAGGGTGTTTGAGGGCAGGCTTTGAAGGCTGATCTTAATGGATGGTTTAAGTGGTTTTAATGGATGTTGAGGATTTGCCTCAGAGGAGAAGGATTACAAGTGACATTAACTAAGACTCCAAGAGTGTGTTTGGTATGGCTCATTTTGGGGAGTTATTGAGGAGTTTTATTTAAGGATGTAAATACAGAGAAGTGTCAAGAATGGAGACATTTGCCATAGGCTCCTCGTATAAATATTTGCACTGAGAGGATGACCTTCCCTAGCTGCTGTGTAATTGATGACATCCACCACTGCAAGAACACTGTGCTAAGCGATTTTGGCATTGGTCTGGGGCTATGAATGCTATTTGGTCTGCTTTGCACTGATTTGGTAGCAGAGACCAGGGCTATTGACAGGATGCCAAAGCAGGCACACGAAACCAAGGTGAGGTTTAACTGCAGACGCTTGGGCCATGTGCTACTGGTTGCTGATGACCGCATGTGGCTCAAGCATCCTCTTCAGGCATGTCTTGGCTCATTTTACAGCACCATGCCTGGATTTGGTGCTGCCCTGGGTGCATGCTGGCAAGAGGCACAGCCAGAAAGGTGCAGGCACAGATGAGCCCATTTCTGTTTGCCCATGTATACTCTAGTCTGCATCAGCAGCTGGCTCACAGTGCCGGGAGATTCCAAAAGGCAGCACAGAGGATGACAGAGAAATTTCTGGAGGGAGAGAGGACTCTGTATTATGCGGAGACCAGATGATTCATGGTCATCTCAGGCAAAAGTGGTACAAGGCTGAGACCTGGGTCACGATCAGGCACATCTGTGAGAGCAAGCTGTTCAGCTGTGCAGCACCAGCCTTATGCCCCTACTGCAAGCAAGGCTGCAGGCAGGGACCTATCACACCAGTGGCGAGGACATCCTGGTGCCATCAGCCCATGGTCAAACTCACGTGGCATTGCAAGCACCCAAAGAGCCAGGCAGTGAGAGCACAGTGTGCAGGGGAAGCTACAAATGAAACAGCTGGTGCTGCTGGGGCGCAGTGGCTGCTGCTCTTGTTTCTCTGCCAAATATGAAAGTTGAACTGTAATCCTCATGTGACAAATGACTGTGAGACTCTGGCTGTCACAACAGTTGTGGTGTAGATGCCGGGATTTGTTACGTACTAGAACTCCCTTGAATTCACTTGTGCTCTGTTTTTATTAACAGTATTTCATAAACAGATTTATGTCAAGGTTTTCATTTTAGTTAGCTTAAAATTTGTCATTTTATTTTAAATACTGTTCCATATTACCATTGAGTAAATAAAGGATTGCTTTTGGAAACACATTAACTTCTACAGTGTAGGGCCATGACTTAGGGAAGGACACCTCAACCTTTTCCGAATGCTGGTCAGATACACAGCAGCTTACCTCGTTATGTCAATAGATGGCCATGAAACGAGATTAGCTTTGTGCACAGCAAATTTTTGAATGTCTTCCTCTGGGCGTAAATTGCCATACTCCAAACTACCAACCCAAAGCCAGCATGTCCTTTTGGTGACAAATTAATTCTTTCAAAGCTGGTATGACAGCCTGAAAGATGCCACAAGCCTCCTTCTGGCTTCCCTAGGAAGCCTTCTTGGTAGGCTGAAGAAGTCAAATAACATGAATTAACACTCTATAGCTGCTGTAGCTTTTCAAGCAGAACTGGAAGAGACTGCTTACTCATCACATTTAATCCTCTCAAAAATGTGTTGGCCTCTCAAAGAAAAGCAGCAGCATGCAATACTCATGACATAACATGATTCTTCCACTAAGTAATTTGTATCGTTGCCTACTCCAAGAGACTTTTTTTTTCTACTTCTGCAGATATAAAATGAGTAACTCACTGCTCAGAGGTATGAAGCTAACATGACTAATCATCTGACATTGAACATTTTTTTCCCCAAGACTTGGCTAGTCTGTGCTTAAGAATATTGTATGGATGAGATGATCATTTTTGACTCAGTTCATGCAGATTTTCAGTTGTGGTGCTGTAAACACAAGCAGGACTCTGATGTGCAAATCGCCAGGAAAAAGCCAGACTGTTTGAAAGGAAGCAAAATTAAGGAGAACAAGCATTAAGTTTCAAAAGACACTATCAGGCATGCGCAGTGTGACTTGTTCCAAATGAATTTAATAACAGTCTTGTTACTCACCGAAATCAGGACACGTGTGAGTGACTCTAGCAAAGCTACAAAAAAAAATCCCTCCCTTTTTTTTTGCCCCTATTACCTGTAAGAGAAAACTTGTGTATTATTAATGTAATAAATCAAAGGTACTTCCATCAGACTTCTAGGTATTCATCCTTTTTCCATATATTTCTTTAGGAACTTACATTGATCTGATGCTGTGTAACAAAAGTACTGTTTGCTGAGCAAGCAAGTAACAGGTATAAGCCTGAAAAAGAGGGCATGAGGTTGAATGTAAGGTGAGGAGGTGCTCACTCTTTGCCATGTTTAATGCTGAACTTAGATGTCTACGTATTGGGTGCCTGCACAGCCTCTGGCCACTGGTAAGGGTCTTTGGGCCTTAGCTGCTTCCTTCTCTTGATCCTATGGGTCCCCAAGTGTTAAACCTAGAAGAGGAAGGCATGTAGTTGCTCAAGTGCAAAAAAGTCATAACCGCCTAATGTAGGTATCCAGCATACCACGTTTCTTCCCTTTCTGCCTTGTAAATGAAAGATCTTTCCTCTCCTCTTGTTCGTCTGATACAGGTGAATAAGGCAGGCTTTTGCTGAGCTGGGTTGCCCTCTGACAAGGTGTTTGGATCTGTTCATTCTGTTTCTATACCTGACAGTGTTGCCAGTAGAGTCCACCCAAATGTCCTGTATTGCTTCAGTGGATTGTGTAGAATTTCTGGAATACCTAGAGCTACAGAACAGCCAGTCCCATCCCGAGCACTTGCAGAGCAGCCAAAGGGCCAGCAATTGCTTCATTTTCCTGCTCCAGCAACCTCTGCCTGTAATGCCTTAACAAAGAGCCAGCTGTGGAAATTAGATTCTTTGACAAATGGTACTATCCATCATTTTGTTTCTCAGCAACCGGTTAACTATGTGTCCTTTTTTTCCCCCTAAACTTTTCCACTGGTGCAGGCTTTGCCAGGGCACGGGAAGATGCTCTTGGCTTTGTATTAGAAGTGTGAGCAAGGAAGTTTCCCCACAGACTTTTTTTTCTTGTGTCTGAGCCTCTTAATATTTAGATGCATCAGTCTTTCATTCATTATCTGCTTCATGGCAAAGTCTGGAAATACGTTAAAGCAAACTGTAATAATTTCTGAGAAATTATTAACTCTGGAACGAATGTGACAAATTTCATATTGTGTTTGGCTGAACTCCGCCTGAGTGACTAACTGCTTTGGGAGAACTTTCCAATTGTCCCTCTTGAAAGTCAACCTCTTTGAATTAATCCAGCATCCTCTATTTTGATTAAGTATGTGTCAGCTTATTGTTAGTGTGACAGGGAGATATGGGGCTGTTTGTTTTCCTTTTAGTATTATACAAACAAGCTAATTATGACTCATGCACAATACGTGCCCTCAGTGCATGATAAGGGATGTGAATGATAAAGCATTAACCGGACTATGTGCAAGCTTCTTCTGTGGGTTAAGCAGGGGCTGAATAAACAAAACAGTATTTTTTCCTCCTCTAATATCTTAGCAATTCCTCCTTTCAAAGGAAAGCAGAGTTCTTTCAAATCGTGTTTTATACGGAAATAGAAAGAGAAGAAAGAAAAAGACAAGTCCTCTATGCAGTAGGCATCACGAACACAATTCAATGTCCCATCCTGACTCTGATGTCTTCTTACAGATTCCCTATTTTCAGCTTATTTGCAGAGTGATTCCTTCCTGTCCCCAGTACTAAGATTTATTTGACAGCATTTGGAACAAATGAGTATTCACTCTGTCCTACCACCCTGAAGCATGCTACCATGGCTCTTTCTAGCGGGCCAGAAGTTGAGTCTTTCCTGCTATACCCTTGTAAAAGAGAAAACATCGAGACATACAATACGTAGAATATCTTGTGAACCACAAAAGAAGCATATGTTTTTCTCTTCTAGAAAAGGTGTTGTTACTTTGTGCTAATTTCTTTGCTTCTTCTTGCATCTGTTGGACAAACGCTTTGGCCGTGGCAATCCATGTAAGACAACAAACCCACTGCAGGGTGTCTTAGTATATGAAAGAAAAATGACACAGGAACTTGCAGAAAGAACAACCAGGTGCAGATGGAGCTGACGCAGAAATATTGGTGACAGATGTTCTTCCTGGCCTGCTAGAGGAGTACGCACCAGACAGCATCTTCATCATGCTGTGTGACATCTCCTGCTTTGGAGAAGTGAGACGTTACATGATGACTTTTACAAGTCAAACTCTGCCAGAGGAGGTGAACTGCTGGAGCACCTCTGCCTGTAAACACCTTCTCCATAGCGTCACTGATTGGCAGGGGGACCATAAAGACAGGGAAGGCTTTTTGGAGAAAACATGCACCAGAAGATTATGCTGTTGACTTGTGAAGCTTGGCAACCACCTTCCTTATAAACACCTTCTCCACTGGGTAGTAGATTGTAAATAATGAAGGAACTGAAGGTGATTTGACCAGAGTAGAAGATGAGACAAATGTCCACACCTGCAGAAAAAGAGCTCTGCTACTACATGTGACATGCAGGGTGGGCTTTACATTCATAAAGAGTTAGGGCTTGTTGCACTTCTCTGTATCTTCATCAGCAAATAATGTAGATGTATTAAGGAAAAGGTGACCTGCACCTTCCCAAACCCACAAACCTTTCTTCCTCCCTCCCAAATCTCTCCAGAGGAGAAGTCAAGAGAAGAAGGCCCTGATCTTTAAGATACTTTTGCTGCTTTAACTGCCCTAGGTTTTTCATTCCCTCTAAAGCTATTGCAGCATAGGTATACACATCCTTTGGTGGGTAGCCTAAGCTGCTGCTGAAGTACAGAATGTAGATTTATTTTTGGTATAAAAAAGAAGATTCTGACTTTGCAGCTTGAAAGTCACCCTTTATGAGCATTTAGAATCATAGAATGGTTTGGGTTGGAAGGGACCTTCAAAGGTCATCTAGTCCAACCCCCCTGCAAGGAGCAGGGACATCTCCAACCAGATCAGGTTGCTCAGAGACTCATCCAGCCTGGCCTTGAATGTTTCCAGGGATGGGAAACCTCCCTGGAATGTATGATGTGACCCTGTTTTTCTGTGGATATTAATATCAGATGAAATAAAGTTTTTCAAGTAATGATTATAAACTAATATTTGCATTAGCAATCGAGAGGCAGATCTCTGTGTTATGTGCAGTTTCCCTTCTTAGCTCAGAATGCTTCCTGCACTGTTGGAAAATCTCTTTTGCGCTAATGATCCTTTGGTTATTTTGCAGAGATGTGACTGCAGAATGGGTGGACTATGTGCAAAAACTATCAAGATTAAATTGGCAAAAGCCAGCAAAGTAAAGGAGAGTGCAACGTGGCTCAGGCTGCCTTCACTTAGAGCTGGAGCTGAGAACCAAACAAGAAGCTGATGCTTCCACCTCTTCCTATTGCTATTTCAGAACAGGAAAGCCTTTATCAGTGTGCAGTCCTTTGCAGATCAGCCTCCATCACAAACACTGTCTGGAGTTTTCATTTTTCATTGCGATTTTCCCTTTTTAATTAATATTCAGTTTTTAAAAATAATAAGAAAGAATGCTTCATGCATCTCAAAATAAGGCATAGGATGTTCTAGGCATTCTTGCACTGCTCACAGTGCTATTTGAAGATCTCAGCAGCAGTTTTTAAAAGGAAAGATTAACAGGAGTTGTGAGGAATTGACAAAACATTTCATGAATGCCAGAGAAAAACATGGACTATCTTGTCAGCAGCTTTGGACAATTTTGCAAAATTGCTACTCTTCTCCATGTCAAGCAACTGCTTATAAGGTAAAAAGCCACTTATTAAAGAAGGAAAAACAATTTTCCTTGCTTCAAAACAAAAGCACCATAATAATCAAATGCTGCTGTCTTAATCACCTCACTGTTTAAAAGGTCACAATTTTGGCTGAAGGCCACGTTGCAAAGTGATCTGCTTTGTCACTTGAATAGGGTGGCTTGGATCATGAAAAATCCAGAACTGGGGCAGTAGAGAGAAAAAGGAGAGAGTGTGTTACAGGCTGGGAAAGGATCAGAGATTTAATGACAGTCATTGCTTGTTTGTATAGCATTAAGGCAAGAAAGAGAAGACAAAGCCCCTTCCAGGATCTCCACGCTAGCTTGGAGGGCATTTCCACAAGGCTAGTTGTGCTATTCTGTTGTGCCAGTCCTGACCAACATGAACCGTGCAACAAGGACATTGTCACCACTTGCCAAGAACAGCAGAATGGATGTGCAACACCATGCTAAAATTTACACCAGGCTGACAAACACATTCATACTCAGCTGACTGCTCCTCAGGGGCTGAAAGGCATTCAGGGCTGAATGCTGTCCATGCGGTTAAGTTGTTCTAACTGTTTTACAAAAAAAAACAACCCAAAACTCTTTGGTGAGGGAAGGAGGTGACAGGAGCATGGAGCAAGAAAAGTGCGTGTGTCTATTGGTGTGGGGAGCAGAAGAGAATAGTACATGGTGCACTTAGTGGTATGTAATTGTAGCTGAGGGAGGAGGAAAGTGTTGTTTCTGTGCATGTGTTGGAAACTGCTGGTGTCTGCATTGTAGATGGCTTTTCCCCCAGCTGTCAGTGGCGGGCAGGCTGGTGGTGGCAGTGATCTGCTGGGTCTGGGTGGTGACCAAGCCAGACAGAGCTCAACTCACCTCCACCTCTGAGGGAAAAGGAATGAGAGACTGTGCGTCCTCTGAGGAGGAAATCGTTCCAGAGGAGGGAGAGTGACCTAGATCTCCTGTGCTGGGCCAGGGCCACAGGGCACGCATGTGCTCAGGGCAGATGAGGAGGGTGGAGTGTCGTCCAAAAAGTTTCTCCATATAAGAACACTAAGCTGGGGAAGAACAAAAAAGCAAATGACAACTGGCCTGAGAGAAGTGCTGAGAAGAATTGGGACTGGGAGGAAGAAGGAGGGTTTGTGCCAGGCTCCTGGTGCTCTGGTTCAATAAAAACCAGTTTCTCTTGAGCTACCGGCACTTGTTGCTCTGAGCTTGAAAGGGAGCTCCAGAGGACCAGAGTTTAGGGGACTGGTTGGGGAACGTACTGGGATTGAGGACAATGTGGCCTATACAGCTGGAAGCCGTCAGATGGGGGCAAGGAGAAAAGGGCAGACTTGCACGTGAGGGGAAGAGAGAAAGAATAGACCAAGAGCTGGCTGCAGGTGGGAGAAGGAATTACGATTGCAAGATTTGAAGGCGTAAGTTCTTCTAATGTCAACTAGTTTTTAAGGGCATTACATTCTTTTGGACATATTTGTTCGCGTTCCTTCTTTTCCTAGGGATCTCCCAGCTCTTCCATAGTCCAAGCAGATCTGGAAAGCTGAGATTTTTTTCACCAAGTAAAGAGAGACCTTTCCTGGATTCTGCCTGTGTGTCTTCCTTCAGGGAAAATACGAGGGTTTTTTTTTTTTCATTCCTTCTCTGAAAAGTACTAAGCTTCTGCTCTCTAGGCAGCTGCCCCTTGGGATAGGAAAAGGAAATTAAACAGCTAATGGTTATACTTTAATTAGGCTTTATTGGAGTTAACACAGCTTATGCTCTGCATATGTGCTGCAGAGAGTTAGATACTTAAAAAATCCTGTCTTTGCTATTATGAGCTTATGAGAAAGGAAGCCCAAGGAAGATCAATACATCCTCTGTGTAGATTACAAATGGTTCATGACGTATGTCCACAGGAGCTGTTTTTAGTGAGGGTAGTCTAGTTATTATGGATTTGACATGAACTTGGCCTGGTGCCCTGAGGGAATGCAATGTAGGCATAATTTGGTCTTCCTGTAATTGTCTATTTAACTTGGCAATCCAGCGTAATTTTTTCCTGTGAAATGAGACCGAGACGTCACTAAAGCGGCGGTCAGATTAATTAATGAGACATAATAATACTCCTAATAAAAGCTCATGAGCTGAGTCCTCTTCCCTCCCCTTTCCTGTCCTCCCCTGCTGTCCTCCCCCTGCTGAGAATGCAGCTTCCCAGGAATCCATGAGTCACACTTCGTAAAGGAGTTTCTTCTTTAGTTGACGCAAACAATACGGCGGAGAAAAATAATAAGTGCAGAACCATCTGTTTGATGAAGTCCTTGACATTTTATTTCATTTCCCCCTATTGCATATTAAAGGAAGTAAATAGAAAAACATTTGCTAATTATACCACTGTTTACTGATTGCTGGGGCGGCTTTTATTGTGTTTATCAGAAGCACTAGCCTGTCCTACACTCCCAGCTTCAGCATCCTCCTTTCTGCTTTGTGTGAGAGGAGCACAACAGAAGCCATGGGTGCTCAGTAAGGCTTTTGAGCCCTTCACCTCCAAGCAGGTCACACGGGGTTGGAAATGTGCCTCTTCTGTGCAGGTGGGAAAGCTGGAAAAGGTGATGGGACCACACGGTTTTGGGGTAATGTACTGAGCTAATGGCAGAGCCTGGAGCTGAGGCTGAAACCCTGCCCCTGAGGTTGGACGCTGGGAGGGAATGGCTGCCGTGTCCTTTTGTGGGGCCAGGAGTTTGTGCTTGGTGTCTTGGCTTTGTGTTTGGGCTCAGTTAAAGCTTGACAGGGAGGCTGAATGGCAGCACTTCACTGAGACTTTGGTAGTGTGAGCCATCTGCCATTTTAAAAGAAATGTCCTGGACAGGCCGTTCTCGCTACCTCCTTCCCAATGTGTTGGACCATGCATTTGTTTCCCCATCTGGTTCCCTTTGTAGGTACAGTTTTATGGCTTAAAAGTGGTCCCTGGACGGTACAAGGGATGAACAGTAAATAATGAAAACCCCCCCGCTCTGTCTGGGATTTGGATTTGGCTAATGGTCAGAGCAAGCCAGTGCTATTTGAAAACAAGTTGGTGGCCAAAGGCCAGTTATATTAGGCAGTTATTTCCTTTGCAAAATCTAAGCTATTGGCACTCATTAAAAGTGACAGCAATGAATCAAATGGCTGTGAACTAAAGCACTTTTTCTCCCACCACACCATGTAAGGCCAGCACGAGGACGACTTGGCCTGGCGCATTACTAGGAAGGAGAAGATTTGCAATGGCAAGGAGGGCACGGTGACCTTATCTAGAGATGAGGACACTAGGAAATTCAGAAATACTAGCTTGCCTTTGTATAAGAATTCAGTGCTGATGAAAGAATCTATTTCTGGTTATTTCCTTGGGTACAAAAGACTTGATGAATTTTCCAGTCCACCATTTGGATGGATTTAAGTGATTTTATTGCTTATACTTCCATGAAGATTCTATCTGTAGCGTTGGTCATCCTGATGGGCTGGGTTTTTTTTACTCTCCCCTCTAACATCAGCTCATTCAGACAGGTTTATGCTCCCTGTGCTGTAAAGCTCTCAGTTCAGAATACAAATAGTGGAAGATATATTTCTCCACGGCTTTAACCCATGGTAACACATATGCTAACTTGGCTCCAAGAGGCGTACATCGCACATTGGCATGTTCTCTCGAAAGTTATCAAGAAAGGAGCTGTTTTAAAGCTAGAGGCATTCGACTGTCTGATTGTGAAGGAGATACTTGGGGTTCACACCACTGCTTGAAGCACCCGGCACGTGGAAACTGTTCAGTAGGGCAGGCCCCAAATGACAAGAGTCATCTTCCAGACTCCAAGGTAACAAATCTGGGAATGTTCAAAACTGACACCCTGGCTGGGATCCATTTATTATGTTAACCATTGACTACATGAAATAATGTAAATTCCATGGATAACTTCATAAAGCAGTTACATCTTCTGACAAATAGAAGTGTGCAGTACAGAGAAGCCTCTATTGGTTCCAAATTCATTTTATTTGGAGAAATCTTGGTGTTAGCAGAAATGGTCTTAGCTGGTAGATAAAAGTGCACATGTATTTCTTTCCTCATATCACTCGTAATGTCTGGTGGTCTTTTGTGGCTTTCTGTCTGCAAATCGTTTTTTGAAATGTGATTATACATAAAGGGGAAGCAAGAGTTAGCTTCTGGTTTGTTATGGCTGCTTTGGAATTTTTTGGGAGGATTTTTATATTATGCTAGTAGTGCTCTATTGATTCATGGGAAGGAAAATATATCCGCTTCTTGGAGTATATGTAAGGTCCAATAGTCTCTCTATTATGTTTTCTACTTGTTTCCTGCAGTGATTTAGAACCAAAATGGGGGATATATGATGCAATAATTTCATCCTATACTTCTCATCTGTAAGAATCTTGAACCAAAAGAAATAAATCTTGTGTATGCAAAGAACTTCCAGTTTCTGTCCTACAAAACTATGGGCTAGGGCTGTGTCAGTGTGTCATGGTAAAGAATGGCTAGGCAGTAAGTCTCAAAGCAGCCTTTTTTAATAAAAGCATTAATAATGAAGCTGTGGAAAGTTTCTTTCCACCAAGTTTGCAAAAAAGGGAATAGATTCCAGTCACTAAAACGTCACAAGTTTATTTTGTCTTATTCTGACTCCATAAAAATGGCCATGTAATGTGTGTGTGTATTCGTGTGTAGTGTCCTTGCTAAATCTTCATAAATGATGCTGAATGTGCAGGTTCCTCTTTGCTTACTTCCTCGTACTGAGGGAGCCCACAGTCACCGACTGATTTGGCCACTGGACAATCCGTCCAGTGTTGTTGGTCACAGACTGTCACAGATCGTTGCTGCAATGCCACCAGAAGCACAAGTGCTGAAAAGAGCGTGCTGAACAGATGCCGCCTCACTGGGGCGACACTGAACCCAGGGAGCTGGAGCTCGGAGACCTTCCGGACAGACCAAGGATGCATCCCACCTCAGCACTCCACCTTCCTCACAGGGGATTTTTGGCTCCTTTCTGCCCTGAATCTGATCTTTTCCTTGCATCCACTGGTGTGCTGTGGCTGCTCCTGGGATGCCCCTGGCTGAGCAGCAGAGGCTGGAAGCCACTGAAGAGGCAATGAACCTGTGCTACTGCGAGAGTATGTTGTGCCTAAAGGTTTGTTTAAAATTTAAACATCTCTTACCTTCACATTGGGCCCATGGCATGCTAAAGGCAGATTGCCATGAAATTCAAAGTCAGAAGATAACCCTTGAGAGCCGCCTTTTAGACCCAGCAATACAGGTTATTTACAGCCAACCCAGGTTTGGTTGCAGTTCTGCTAGGAACTAGTGCCATCACCTAAACTATGGAAATCCCCAGCACGTTCATTGTTTGAATTTGTCTCTTTAAGTCTCAAGGACTTTTCACTTGTACATAAAACCTGGAACGAGATCCAGACCTTGTTCTAACATGTTCAAATGCATCTAAAGGTGTGATAAAAAGGTGAATGAGACGCTCACTGTGGCCAGACAGCTGCCCTGATTTTCAGAAGGTTGTTTTTCTGTGTGAGTGCCTGGGGCTGAGGGCTTTGTGCTAGCAAGGGTGGAGGAGACAGCCAATCCCTTTGCTTTGTCATCCATCCCTTGCTATTTCATTTAAAGAGCAACTGCGTAACTGAGGCTGCATATCGGCTTGGTCAGAGGCAAGGTTTTGTAGAGAGAAGCAGAAGGACGAGGTGCAACCCTGGGTCGTGGGACAGACAGAGCTGAAGGGGCTGCGGGAGAGGCGAGGAAGAAACGCTGACAGCTTCCCCGCTAGTTGATTAGTAGTGCTGGCGTGCTTTCAGAGGAGGTCAGCCTCCACTCCCATGCCCAGCAGAGGAGATCCACAGGCGCTCCCAGCAGAAGGAAGAGGAGGAAGGAAGGGGGCTTTATTCAGCCACAGTAACTCCTCAGGCACCGTGCAGACCAGCTGGATCCCACTCGATGATGGACAAGGGCTATATCGTTCCTGCAAAAAATGCTTTGCTTGCATGGGCTTGACTTGGATCCATTGGTGTAGTTCCTGGGTTTGACATTCCTCTGTTTGCGAGCTAACATAAGCAAATATGTTCTTTTGATCTTCCATGCAGTTTTACGATACTATACATGCAGCTCCATGCTTTCTTTCACAGATGTCAGATTCAGCTGCCACATGGGATCTCCGGGAGAAACTGTTTTGTATGTTTTTAAAGGAAAATTACCCAATTATTTTGATGGAGTTAATGTGGAGATGATGACCTTTACATTCAAAGCTGTTATGCTGCAAATGTTCCAAATACATTATGTGCTCTCCTAACGCTGCTGACAGGTTCTGCATGATTAATAGTGTTTATAAAGTATGTACAAGAGTTTGGGAAGCCTAGGATAGAAGAACTGGTATGGGATTTATTTTGCACTAAACATGATAAATATAAGGTTGGACTTAATGATGGAACAGAAAATCACTAATTCATTAAATGAGTTGTTCAGTTTTTCTTGTAAGAAAAAAGCAAAGCATATTGGTAGTGGTTGGTCCAATATGTACATTTAGATTTATCATTTTTGAAGGAAGACTGATGCTTTTAATACATGGTTTTTACTTCAAAACTGGCCTGGTTCCTGCTTCTCTGGAAGGCTGTAGGAACTCTTCTGTCAACTGCACCAGGTTATAATATTGCCAGAGGCCACACACAGCTTGGAGAAGATTTCAGGGTTAGCCTGACATGTAGGTAACAGAGGCAAGCATTCAAATAGGGAAAAAGGTGTAAGGTTTCCCATTTGTCCTACTGTCAGGGTGCTATTCAACACATAGACAAATGCAAGTTGCTCTGCCTACTCAAGAGACATCTCAGAAAGACTCTTTCTCAGTTTGATTTTATAACAAAACATCATGGCTTGTTCTTGAGCTGTTTTCCACTGTCACAGCACGTCCAAGTACAGGATTCTCCTCTCCCCCACCCGTTGCTGCAGCAGGGCTCCCTGCCCTCCTGCACATGCCATGCTGTCCTGCACAAAGCCATAGGCCTGCGTCATGCCTCCAGTTTAAAAACCTGTATAACTCTGGGGACTGCTGAGGAGCCTTTGCTCATTTCCGGAGGCATAAACTGAGCAGAAGCAGCCTGTGTCACACAGGTTGGTGCAGATGGGGAGAGGGGCTCTTGCAGGGACCCACTGACCTCCACATGGAGGTCTCCTGCGTGGATGGGTGGATGGACTGACCTGCTAGTTGGACACTAAATTGTGATAATGTAATGTTTACAGTCACAAATTTTTAGGCCAAGAAGCGAGATTATTTCTACATCACTTTGTGGCTAACACTGCATCAGCATGGACACACTTAATTGAATCCAATGATTTCTTATTCACAGCATAAGAATGTGAGTAACATTAAAGCTCCTTTATACTGTTCTGGCAAGGCAAAAGCACTTAGAAACATGTGCAAATTTTGTTTACACTCAGAGCGTAGCTTCTTAGGGTTGTCCAAGTAGAATGAGGAGACTTATGTAAATGAGTAGAGTATAAGCATTGATCTTGTGCCTTGCATTCTACTACACACATTAAAAATAATAATAATCCACAAATGTTTTATGCTTCAGCTTTTCACTGAGCCAGAACTTGAAAGAAGTACTCAATACTTTCACCGTTAGCTCTGCATTAGCTGCCATACTGATTTTAGAAGGCTCAGGGGAAAAACAAAAACATCTATAAAGGCATTCTAATTTTTAACATAAGCTTGGGCTTTGATTGTAAAATGTATCTCATTTGGTCATCTTGTTTTTTAAACTTCATACCATTCCCTAAATTCATCACTTGCTGCAGCTGCTCACCACTTAGCACCTGTACATTTACCCCTGAGATACTCCAGACTGAACCAGAAGATTTTATTGGTGTTGAGACTAATGGCTAAACTTTCAAGATTTGTTTTTCAAATAAATGCACTTTTTTTCCACATTATACTTTCAGCAAGCCGAAATAGTTAGAGGTTGCTTATGAGAAACCCACCATAAGGCTCTTTAATGTGGGGATCTAAAGAGAACCAGATTGAATTCCCTTTACAGAGTGAGAGTTTTTAAAGAGCATTTAATGAGTATCTCACTTCTGTTTTAAATACTGAGGGCCTTTTAAGCACAGGTTTCAACTGATCTTAATGAAGAAAAGCAAGGGAGGAGTTACTCTGTATTTCATGCTGTACTATGAAAAAGTGGAAATTTAATTTGTCTCTGTGATTCTTTTTTATTTTTGAGGACCTTTGAATTTTATGTTTTTCCTGTCTGTATGCATTATTTTATAAACCTTCTTTATCCTTGGTAGTCCGGGACTACCCGGAGAAGATCCCCTTCTCTCGCATACACAGACATCCTGCTTACACTTCAGTAGATGGTAGAGCCCTTTGTTATTAGTAAAGCAAAAGCCAGTAGGAACAGAGTGGCAGAGATGAGTCTGAAACACTGTCCCTTCAAAATGCTAGGAGCACTTGGAGTGTCTGTCTGGAGCAAAAGCTCTGTGGAGCTGATCCAGGTGAAGAGTTGGATCCCAAATGCCCATATAAGACAAACCATGGGTAGACGCATGGCCTCTAAGGCTGCTTTCATCCTTCTTGACTGTCTGTCTTGGCGTTTCACTGAAGAAGGAAGCAGGGAAGAAACATGGTGGAAATTTCCCTGGGCCTCTAAACATGAGCTAAGCAAGCCTAAATCTCACAGCCAAATGGCTGAAGTCTGGCAATATGCGACCTGCCAGTGCTTGAGTCTTTCTCGCGTTCAGCACCTGCAAACATCAAGGCAATTGCACATTTATTTGGGGTGAGACACTAAACTAGGACTAAGGAGCCCAAACATGTTACAGATGGACTTCCACAAGGGCAACTGTACAGGGTGGATATTTTCCAGCTAACCAAAATCTGCCTCACGGGAAAAATCACACATCAGGAATAAACAAAATCAGAGCTAATAACTATTCAGGTTTCTGAGTAATATTCAGGTATGGCTTTAGTATCCATCCAGTTTTAAACAGCTGCACATTATCCATAATGTAAGCAATGGCAATAATCTTTCACCAGTTGTGTGAAGTTTGTATTTGATTCGCCCAGATCTGCTCAAACCTGTCATATATCGGTAACAGTGTTCAGTGAGTTTCCTGGTCTTGTTTGACTAAAATCTTATATAAGATAAAGACTAAATGCCTAAAGCTATATATATAACCTTTAGAATGTTACTATATGCAGCTGGAATAAATGGTTATTTCTCCATAATGCAAATATTTTATCTACTATATTTTATTATTTACAGCCTTTCTCCCCTGTGGTTTCCATATTTTTCACCTGTATATACCTTTTGCTGCAGAGAACAGTACTTATAAAATATTGAGATATTTATTGTTCGTCCTATTAGCTCCTTCTTGCATTTGAGCCAGAACAATAAACAGTACTAACATTTTTAATCGTAGTTTAGAGATCATTGCATGACTTCATCGTGTAGTATGAATTCATCATGAATCACTGCAACCGAAGGGAGCACGAGGGAAGAGGAAACTATTATTAGGCAATATATTATCAAATGAACTGTAACGATTTCTAAGATCTCTTTGGAGACTATTCCGCATGAACGGTACTTTCCTCTCAAAGAATTATGATAAGCATTTCATTTTTTTTTTGTGATCACGCTGTAAACCATTGTTAGAATTTTCTATGGAAAATATTTTTAGTCTTTATTCTTGATATAGCTGAAAATCTGCTCTCTCAGGTTTCTTTCAAGGAGTAGAGCAACTCTCCCTGTCTTGATGTGACTGTGAGATGAAGTCCTATTCCAAATTCACCCCATTTCAGACTTCTAGGCATGTTTGTGCAATAAATTATATTTGAATTTCATCTCACCTTTCAGAATTTCTGCTGTCCTCTAACAGAAATACCTTAACTGTCTTTTTCACAGAAAACCATACACATTTTGTTGTCATCTATGCATAGAAAGTGCCTTGCATACTTTTTGAAAGTAAGTGCAGGTTAGGGATGTGTGTATAAGATTAGATAACAAGATTTACTGCCTCCCCTGGAAAATTACTTGAAGAATGTTCCATAACAAGTGTATTAGTCATCATTAGCCCCACCTCAATCTCAGCAGCAATTATTGCTTCTTTTCTTGAGTCTGCGTTTTCTTAATTGACATACATGTTGAAAGGCGTGTCAATAACATTGAACCCTTTGTGGGGTGGTTAATTTACGAATATTGTGTATCTTATATTCGGAATCCTGTAATAGATTTTTCTCAACTGCTGCCCACATGGGAGCTCATCTGGAAATATTTCCTCCTATGCAATTATGACTACTATAAGGAGATTTCTGTGAAACAAGGAAAAGCACTTTTTTTCATGGCAAGGGGAAAATCCTGTGAGTTGTGTGGCAGCTCAGAGAGAGGCAGTTTTTATCGAATATAAGGGCCCACTAGGAAGATACCTTGGATCCTTACTCAAGTGAATGCATTTTCTTACATACTGAGAACTACAATCTGCAGTCATTAGATTAGGTCAAGGAAGATACAAAGGATTTTGCAAGGCTGTTTTTTTGTTGTGGAGGTTTGGGGGTTTTTGTTTCGTTTTGGTGCTTTTTTTTTTTTTTTGTTGGGGTTTTTTTTAAGATCAATACAGATGAGATTTGATGCCAGTGAAGCCAACTGGATGTACATCAGTGCAGAACTATTGCAAATGGGAGTTCAGCAGAAATGTTTTGCTCATTAGACATCCTTGTTCCCTTTAGAATTAGCCAGTACTTTTAGTGAGAAAGCTGCTGTCACTGTGCATGGAGAAAGAAGGCGAAAGACAGCTGCCAAAAGCTGTGAAATCCTATCCCACACTTCCCCATACACTGCTTCTAAAAGATCTCTTCAAGACACTGTTTTAGGAGAAATAGCAAACATTCACCTTTTTTTTTTTTTCCTTTCTTTCTTTCCATCTTCAACAACAAACTTGTCCAGGGCAAGACCTGAATCCTCTTTGACCTCTCCCATCTCCAGATTCCACATTTCAGTGGTGTTTTCAATTTGGGGTCTGAATGTTTTTATTTCCCCCCTGGAATCCACTTTTTAATGCAGACTTAGTATTTGTTTCCATCTTTGATCAGTAGAAATGAGAGTTTAAATCTTTATTTGGAGTTTCTGGCTATTCTCTCTTGTCTCCCCTTTTTATTTTTTGGATAACGTAGATTGTGTCTGCAAGTGACTGCATGGCATGTACCTCTCTCTCTGTTGACTCTGATTTTCAAAATCATATGCTAAGTATTAAAACACTCAAGGGCTTTATAGAAGGTAGTAATTCAAGGTCAGGCTTCTTCAGATCAGAACACTGACTTAAGCAAAGGATTCATGTGCAGGACATGAAGAGTACAGTGTGAACTGTGGCAAGAGGTATTTCTCTTATGGGAAGACTGTGAGTCACAATTACGTGTGAGTTAATGTCATGGTGCTGACTCTCAGCCTGCACCTGCAGTGCTGGCAGGTTGTCAGGATCCTCAGTATTACGGCCCAGTATTAAACAGTGTCTATGTGCTATTGCCAAGCTACCGACTTAATTCATCCACTCCTCTGCCTTGATGTTCTAAGCGTCGCTCTGCCAACGCTCTTCTGCCATTATCGTCTAGAAACTGGTGGGAAATAACCTCGTATCCTATTTGCTCAGTCATCTATCTTTTCTGTTTCAATTTATTGCCCCAGTGCCCCTTGACTTTCTGAGCATCCTTTGGTAAAGGTGTTGTCCTTGCTCATTCCTTCTTGCCCCTCTTGCCGCCTCAGGCTGGGAAGCCTGCAGAGCAGAGGGTTGGGGATGCTGCAGGTCCTGCCGCAGTGTTGGCTCATGCACAGGTCCCCCTCTGAACTGCCACACAAATAAATACTGGCTTGTTGATGCAGGTTTTTAAAAAAGGATTTGATAGCGTATCTTAACTCCAGATGTGACTGGGCAGCCACTTCACTGCCTCTTCTCCATGCAAACACTGCTGATGGAAGCAGAACAACTCCGGTGTCTCTACACCAAAGCAAAGCTGTCGCAGCTCTACTCACTCCTTCCCAAAACAAAACCAGGGACAGTTTAGACCAACACAGGCATTAAAGCAGCTGCTCCGGACTCTGGAGCACTGCTTTGACCACAGGCAGTTATCCAAAGGAGGCGTGTATCATACCAAAGTCTTGGAGTCTCATTCCTTTTATCAAATAAATCAGGTTTGTGCCTTGAAAGCTTCAAACCCCCCCACAAGCAGAAGTTTTAGTTTAATCAAAGTCACTGATGGAATTAATATCTTTTGTGTTGATGTGTTTGGGAGGGTTTTGGTGGTTTTACCCTTGTAGGGCAACTGTTTCATCTTCTCTTGGTGTCAGTGTTTGCTAGGGCAGAGTAGCACCCTTTTCCCTTTGACTTTTATGGCAAATTAATTATTGGGTCATTCATAGTAAGAAAAGCTAAGGAAAGGGTGTGTCCGTAGTCTCTGTGAAATGAGTGCTGCCTCTATTTTGCTGTCTTTGGCAATCTACCAAAGGGAGGTTAGTTATTGCTAGGTTTCTTTTTTTTCTAATCTCTCATATTCAGGTGGATGAGAAACACCTGCCCAAAGCTGAGGTAACTCAGATATTGCTATGGAATGCGAACTCAGATATTCCTCTTGCAAGCAGTAGGACTTTCTAGACACAGAATGTTTTCATTACTGTTTTCTAGAATAGATTAACAGATTTTCAGATGTGGTAAACCCTTGTATTTGTCTAGTCTGACCTATTTTGTTCCAAAAGTCATAGATTTGATCCAGGGATTCTGGCCTTTAGCCCAACAAATTGTTTTCAAACGAGGACATATCTCTTTGGAAATACATTTGCTCTTCAGTTAGAGACTCCAGCAAATAGAGAAATCACTGCAGCCTACAGTAATTAGTTCCAAGTGACTTATTCACACTGTTATAAGCGTACAGTTTATCTCCCATTGAAGCATTGGCTGATTCCCATATTCCAACCACTGGATCTTCCCCTTTCACCTACCAAAGCTCTCTTTTCTTCACAGAAGTGCTTAGGGGCAAAGCAGCAAATTACTTCCTAGCTGCTTCTTTCCTGTGTCCCATATACAGACTTCTTTCAGGTTCTCTTGGTAAAGGTAGGTTTAAATTGCTGTGACCACGTTGCAGATGGGTATGGCCACGTCGGGCTTTCAGCCTGATGGTGTGGGCAGGGCATAGCCTGTGATGTGCTGCCTATGGGCCTGCAAAGCTGGGAAATGCATGGCCTGCGCCGAGTCCCATGTCCCCATTGCAGCATTAGCAGCTCAAGTTAGGTCCAGTAGGTTTGCAAGAGGTGCCTTTACTGAAAAAGGAGCATCATTCTGATGACTCTTTGAACCCTCTCTGTGTTGCCAAGAGGTTTTGTAAAGGATGAGCGCATTCCCTCTCTGCTGCGGGCAGGCAGGACTGCAGCTGGACTGCAGCAATACCCATCCTTTCCAGCTTGCAAGCACACCTCTGCTGCTGTGGTAAATCAGAGGGAGCAGCAGCGTTGAGAAGATGACCTCCTCTGCTAAATAAAGGGACTGAGAGGGGGTTGCAACCCTGCAACACCTTTGCTAAGCTTTGCTGATGTGAAAGCAAGGGATGAATGCAGAGGAGAACTCTTGAGTAGCCACATCCTAGTCTCAGCTTCTCTGTGGGCAACAGGAAAAAAAGGAACAGGACCTCTGTGCCTAGGAGGTGATGAGTGAGCTGGCTGCTCTTTGAAACACAGCAGTGAAGAGGCACAGCATGGGTCAGGAGACAATCAAATATGTGCAATGAGAAGGGAAGGAGGAAAGTGGCTTGTGTGTCCCAGAAAGCAGGCGCAGATTGTGGAGCTGGAGGACGGGGTGGGAGATTGAGAAGACGAGGGCTGAAGGTCTGGAGAAGGGAAATACTGATGGGGAAGAAAGAAAAGCAGAGGGAAAGAAGGGGAGGAAAAGCCTACGTGATTGCCAAGGCCACCATGAGGTTCAGCAGATGTCACTGCAGCCTTCGGATGCTCTGCGGGGAGGTGGGAGCTGCCCCTGCTCCTTTGCAGTGGTGGACTGGGCTGAGCTGCCCTGGCTGGAG
Source organism: Tetrax tetrax (assembly GCA_009806455.1). Lineage (NCBI taxonomy): Eukaryota > Metazoa > Chordata > Aves > Otidiformes > Otididae > Tetrax > Tetrax tetrax. The sequence goes on from WHYT01016997.1 coordinate 349,709, forward strand.
GCTGAGCAGCACCACCTCTGCTGGCGGGTCTCTCCTCGGCTGCCCCATGCCTTAGCAGAATTGAGGTTTTGGCCTCCCTGCTGTATTTTCTTTTAATTGAAAGGCTACCTATGACCATGTCCTGCACAAGCAATGGCATGTTACCAGAAAAACATGCCTTCGTATGGGTTTTTCCCATCCTAGCTAAGCTGCCCTGTGTGTTTGCGCTATTAAGCAGGTCTCTTCCTAGAAGTAGCTCCATTTTGGGGATGTGAGATGTGATTTTAGTACAGGACCTACTCTTCCCTTTACAGTGCTTTGGCAATTCTGGAGATAAAAGGCAGTGTGTATGAGCAAAATGAGTAGGAAAGCTTGCTTTCTGCATGGGTTGTCAGCTAGCTACAGTGTAGGTAAAGGCATGCTCATGATTTCTCTTGTTGTCTCATTTGCTTTGACATTAAGCACAGATAGACTCTGCTTTGAGGACTTATAGAGACCTGTTAGCTGATCTGGCATTTTTAATTTCTCTTGAGTGCCAAGAATCCTGTCCCAAGTTGCTTAAGATAACCAGATGTTTAAGTGTCCTAAACACTTTTATAAGTGGTGCTGTAGTTTGTTCAGAGCTGCATGACGTTCTGGGTGTCCTTTGTTCTGCTTTGGCTCATTTCCCTGGAGATTTTCCCCTAGCTTCAGAAAAAAAAAAAAATCTAGCCCATTGCTATTTTGAAATTTAAGTTATATTCCTAAGCCTAATAAATGAAAGGCTCGTTGACCGATTTGATTGATGGTAATTTATTTTCCAGTCGGCACTTCCTAGCTCTTTTGTACGCGACTAGACAGCGTGCTCTTCTTGATAAAACGTTTTGGGCAAAGCTGAAGAAGAAGGGGGAAAGAGGGAGGGAGGGAAGGCACTTGCAAAGTGCTGGAAGATGTGGAGGAATTCCTCTGCCGGGAAAAACAACAAAGGAAGGTACCAGGAAACCAAGTATTAATTTCCCACACCACCATTAGCCTGACACCTGTTAGCCCTGACCATTACCCAGAGCTGAGGGGGAAAAGGCTAATCTCTACCACATTTATATCAACAAACTTGAACAAAAAAGCTGCCTAATTATCCCATTGAACCTGTGTCAGCTTTAAGGCCGGCTCGATTTCCCAGGCTGGCTGCCTGCCAGGACCAGCAAGCTGGGGTTCATAAGCTGCATGCTAATGACAACGTCCTTTCATTCCAGCAGCGGCATAATTGCCAAAAGCAGTTTACAGGCTCATTATTTTTATGGTCATATTTCAGATGACGAAGTCAAAGGTCAGCCCAGGGTTTACTTGGCGATGCATTGGAAATAGTTTGTTTAGCAGAGATTGCATCTCAGTGATAACGGTGGGGCACCTAAAATAGCTGCCTGTTTTTCCTGGGCTTTAAGGGGAGGATGGCTGAGGAAGGAAGCAAAAATGATGAAGATAAACTAAACATGGCTAAATGTTTAATAGATCTGCTATACCTATCTTGCTTTTGCTGCTGGTGGTGGTGTGCTTCTCAGGAGTCAGCCTGACTTGGTGATATAACATCCAAAGCCATGGGATTCATTTGCTTACGATAGAGAAAATTTGAAGTCCAGCTCTCACAGCTGACCTAAGATGCAAAGTTAAATATGCGGATTTTGGTCCAAAGATTAATTTCCCCCAAGCATTTCAGCTGGAAGAATGGAGGGGAATCGTTGTTGCAGTGTTTTAGTTTCTTCCATTGCAGGAGCTTGACATTTGGATTTGAATTTGCATATATATAAAACTCAGTGATGTTTTGTATTCTTTGCTCCCATGCAGTCCACCTGGTTTCAGTGGCAGAGATCAGGTTTGGACTAGCGCTTTTCCACAATGCTACTGACAGCTCAGGTCAACTGTCTTCATTCAAATCAAAGTTAACTCAGTGTCCTTTGACACTGGTCCGGTCACCAGTGGCGTCCCTCAGGGGTCCGTGTTGGGCCCGGCCCTGTTCAACATCTTTGTCGGCGACATGGACAGTGGGATAGAGTGCACCCTCAGCAAGTTCGCCGATGACACCAAGCTATGTGGTGCCATCGACACGCTGGAAGGGAGGGATGCCATCCAGAGGGACCTGGACAGGCTGGAGAGGTGGGCCCGTGCCAACCTCATGAAGTTCAACC
>WHYT01016997.1:351869-459369 GCA_009806455.1 Tetrax tetrax
GAGGAGGCTCCGGGGAGACCTGATAGCGGTCTTCCAGTACCTCAAGGGGGCCTACAGGAAAGATGGGGAGAGGCTGTTCAGTAGGGCCTGTTGTGATAGGACAAGGGGTAATGGGTTTAAAATAGAAGGAGGTAGGTTTAGATTAGATATTAGAAAAAAATTTTTTACAATGAGAGTTGTAGAGCACTGGAACAGGTTGCCCAGAGAGGTGGTGGATGCCCCATCCCTGGAAACGTTCAAGGCCAGGCTGGATGAGGCTCTGAGCAACCTGATCTAGTCAGGGATGTCCCTGCTTCTTGCAGGGGGGTTGGACTAGATGACCTTTGAAGGTCCCTTCCAACCCTAACCATTCTATGATTCTATGATTCTATGACCATCCTTGCATTGGCAAGAAATCACACCTACCAAGTAGAATTTTTTTAAAAAAATAAATACCCACCTGTCATTGTTAATTTAAAAGAAAAAGTAAAAAGACAAAAAAAAAAGAGGAATTTCAGGCCTTTAGTTTTTTGACCAGTGAGAAAATTAGGCAGTGATAGCTTTAGTGAGGAAAACAGGCAAGTTGACTCTCAGTTTGTCTCCTGATACCTTTGGAGCAGTGCATGAGGTCTGAATTAAGGGCATGCTTGGATTTCTCACCGTTTGTGCCAGGATTTTCTCGCTAAGCTGTGTTTTGTGCAAGCAAGAAACCCAAGCAGAGCATCTTCCACGCTATGGAGGGCATGCCCTGGGGCAGCTGGGACAAAGGGCGTGTCATGCCCACGGTGCTCCTGGGCTACAGGCAGCCTCTGTGAATTGCTGCTGGAGAGTAGGAAGAACCAATACATTTGCACGATACTAAAGTCTACATCTTTAGTACCTGTGCGTGTGTGTGTGTGCATGTATGCATACAGTAAAAGCAAATCCTTTAAATGCTTGTGTTAGTACCCAGCCTGAATGAGTATCACAGACGTGGGTTTTGCCATAACGTTCCTTGGCTGCAGGGGCTGACAACCAAGATGTATATTCATGTGTAAAGCAGTAAGACTACAATTAACAATGGCAGACAGAGAAAATAACTGTCAGCTGACATTAGTTTGATGGTCACTGTGATTTTTATTTTTTTTTAACCTGCTTTCTCCGCATCCATGCTGGAGCTGTGTCATCCTAGGCTCTGGGAGAAAGATGTACATATTTTTCTGCTTCTGTGGTTTCTGTAACTGTCAGTCTGGCACCAGTACACAGTTCCCAGAGAACATCACGCTGCTGCTGTCCAGGTGGGTGTATAATGGCAAAGGAAGTGAGCAGAGAGAGCTAAGCTGAATGTGCAAATATAACACCATAAGGTAAAATAGGCACCCCTTGCTTTACAACCCATCCTTCCATCCATTCGCCAGCAAGCTCTCATGCAGAAACTTCAGATTAAGATGGTGCAAAATAGTTTGTATTTCAAACTTCCAAATACTTCCAGATCTGTCTGAAATTGGAATCTGAATGTTGTCACTTGTCTGTGTCTCAAATATCAAACCCTTGTGCTGTAAAAATCACTGAAGATGTTTTCCTATTCCAAGGAAAGCACAACCAAAATGGAAAATGGTTGAGGACAAAAATCACATATTCAAACACAAGTATGTGATGAGAAAGTTAAAGGAAGGGCATAGAAAAAGTGTCACTAAAATACTTCTCCCAGCTTCACTATGTGTATTTAAAAAGCTAACGAAAACAGCATCTCTCTTTAAACTACGGTTGAATTATATTTACTATAGTAAAACTACAGGAGCCTGGTGCATTATATAATAATAAAAAATGCCAGTTTATTAAGTTAAACAGTAAAACTGTAGTCAGTCTCTGTTCTAATACAGTAATGTGGCAAAACATGCTGACTGTGGCTTTATAGTTTCTTTAGCATCTGCAGTTAGTTACGGCAGTTTTACTATCTACGTTTCAATATACTCTTCTGATTAAAAGTCCTCATAATTTTTTTTATTAGATTTTCTGTCGACATATGTTTGATTTACCAAGACATTGTGAAATAGAGAAAGTTGCTTTGAAAGTTCCCTTGATGTCTTGAATTTTTTGTAAAACACAAAAATAGGAATAGGATGGAAGGAGGAAGTGAAAATCCTCTTGAATCTCCACTTTAGCTTATCAAATTGTGGGGGCAACTTACCTGTGGTAGATACCACGCCTATGGTAGAAACCATTTTTCTTCAGGAGCAGCTGGGTCTGGTCACTGTGAGACAAAGGAGCCAGACTAGCCTTGGCTGGGGCCAGCTGGCTAATTTTTATATTTTGGTGTCGCAACTCACATCGTCCTGCAAGTGTCGTAAGAAGATATGGAGCAATTCAGTTGGAGCTAATGGCTAGAAACCTCTACTGACTTTTGTCAGGGCAATTGACTTATGTTTGAGCTGAACATGGTATTCTGGCTCAAAAACTGGAGTCATGGGTTAACTAGAGAGGTAAGGGGCCAAAACGTTTTAGATCCCCTGGCTACAGAATAGAAGACTCCAGTGAAGATCACTCATCTCTCACAAAGTCAGTATGTGGACCTCAGTGCTGCACTTTCTGTATTTCGGGTAAGGCCTTGAAAAGGGGGAGTCAGTGGATGTTAGGAACCTGTTACTGTGCTTCTTATTAAATTATTATTTTCTTGCCTTTCATCAAAGTTTCCCTTCTCTTGGTTGGTGGCTAGCTGTCCTCATCCATCAACACATTTAATGTTCCTGTTAAAGTGTTCCATGACAAAGTAGCTCTTCTCTGCTTCAAGAAAAAAAAAACAAAACCAACCAACCTTGGTCTCAGAGAAGCAAGTGAAAACTATCCTATTGATGGCAATGGGCAGGGAAAGAACTGGACCAATTATCATCTTGTGAAGTGGCCCTGACAGTTAGTGAAGCTGCCTGGGGTTCATGGAAGTTGCCATGACTGGGAGATGCAGAAGGGACTCCACAACAACAGTCTCACATTAATTTATATCTTGGAAGTTGGGTTTAACAGGCAGGGATACCCCCTAATTTCCATTTATTTCACTTCCCATGAGACAGCACAAAAACCTAGGGGCAGATGTCACTCAACTTTCTCCTTCAAGATGCATTTCTTTACTACTTCTGGCTGGGCTACAGAGACCATTCGTGACGGTGTGTAGCTCCAGGCAAATACAGGCATGCCAAATTTACAGCCTTCTGCTTGATCCATACAGAGTGTACCCATTCCTTGCTGCCTAGCAGGGAACAGCAATTACGAGGCACTCCTCTGTTTTATATTTTCCTCTTTGTCACTGATGCTCCCCTAGGATGGCTGGAAGGTGATGAGACACCTTCAGTGTCTGTCAGCCCTCCACTGATGGACACTGCAAGTGATGTGGGGAGCTATTTTGAGGAGCAGGATATGGACAATAAATTTCAACAGACCCAAGAATGTGAAAGCCCTCTGCCTGGAGGAAGGCGTAACAGCCAAATTGAAAACTTTCAGGGTGCTCTAGCTCTAAAAGGTTATCAATCCAGCCTTATCAGAAACACCAGTTGTACAGTTTAGATACTGACTTGTTTCAAATACAGAGAGTTATTCCAGGGACCTCTGTGCCTTTCTTTGTTACCTTTTCTCTGAGGACCTTCTGGTTTTGGCAAAAATAATAAATAAAGTTTTTTATGGGTCATGCTCTAGCTTTAGAAAAGTCAAGATGTGTTTTCTAGCACCAGTGTCGTGTAACAAACACGAGGGATCAAAGAATTTTTCCCTGTTCTGTGTCAGAAGAAATTAGACGAATGAGAAAATCTCATTTACATCCTTTCTTTCTGCCTCGCTGCAAAGCTTCCAACCCCCAGTCTGTCTTCCCATCTGCAATCTTGCTTCAGGCTTGAAAGAAACAGTATGTGGTACTTTTGGTCTACTTTTAACAAAAACAGAGACACAGAGCGCCCGTGGATGTCCTGTCACATGTTTTCTGTAGCTAAACAGAAAGAGACATTAGGACAATGTAGGATGCATTTCTTTACCTGCAGTACAAGGTCTGATAAGATGTCTTTATTATTATTATTTTTCCTATAGTTTAATTAAAACATTAATTTATTCTCAAAATTAATGTGTTTTTTTTTTAAAACAGCTGTTTTTTCGTTTTCATCTGAAAGAACATTAATCATGCAGCTGTATTCTAGTCAAACATTTTCTAGTTTTGGAGCCATTTTGTGTTATTGCAGTACGGCTTTTAGTTGTGCCATATGTCAGACCTTAATGTAAATAATGATAATACAAGGAATTCTAAGTCCAAGGAACCAACTCCGTCCAAGGCCTGCTCAGAGTGAAGGCTAAGCCCACTCACAGACATAGGCCAAAAAAAAAAAAAAAAAAAGCCTGATTTCACTTAGACAGCAAGCTAATTCCATTTTTCGAGGGGAGGGGGTGGTTTTCTGATCCATGAGTCATTTCACTGACAAGCAAACTTACACTGGAGATCTTCTCTGGATCATCTATTAAAATTTCATCAAACCAGGCACTTAGAAGATTTCTTACAGGCTGGCAATGTCCCACAAGCTTCTCTTCAGGTTATGGTGCTGGTTTTGGAAAATTGCAATAAGCACCTTAAAGTAAACTTTACAGGGACAGAGAATCTGAATTACTATAAAGCGGGCTTAACCAGGCTAAGATGTGACTAAAACTCATCTTGGTGCTCCAGGTAGTGATGATAATATAAGAAAACCTTGCTGCCAGGTTTTATTTGAAGCGAACGTGCTACATGTCCCTTTTCCTCTCCATCTTTGAGGAATGTTTACAAGTGTCTCATGTAAAAGCCAACTCCCAAAGCTTATCTGCAACCGAATCTTTTGTTTGCAACTGCTTTAAAATGGAGGGGGAGTCCTGTGCATTGACACCAGTAAAACCATTAGATAAACAAACCTTTATTTCCTACATTTCCTTAAGACTTCAGATCCTGCCTTATTTTTTTCTTCCTCCTAATGCTCCGCTCATTAACAGGTTCATTTGATTCTTTCCTTGGGAATTCACCAGAGTTTACCCTCAATCTCAGGGCAAATAGTGTGTAAGTGACCTGCCGGATGGTGTTCGTTAACTGCTGCAGTCCCAACGGGACACTGATATACCCTTAATTAGGATGTGAAGGGAAAATCCCCAAATGCTCCAAGATGACTCAAGAAAGTTAGCTGAGAAAGCCTAGCTGTTCATCTTCCAAGGTTCAAGGCAAAAGTGGAAAGGGAACAGGAAAAAAAATCCCACAATAGGACTGAAAAAGAACAGCAGAAATATTAGGATGACAGTTATGCACTCTGACACTTTTTTTTTTTCTGTTGGTCAATTATTTTTTTTCTGCAAATATTTTTTTTCTGTAATATAAATGAACAGTTGAACTCTCCTAAGAATTACACTAGGGCACAGTGTGAAAGCATTTTCATGTCTTTTCCATTCCCAATCGGGTACAGATACCTGATACAGGTCCTGAGAAGAGCAGCAACGCTCCTTGCCTTGTGGAAAGTACTTGTTTATTCATACTGGTCCACTTGAAAGAAAAAAGCTGCAAGGTGCCTTACAGGATCAATAGGGTACTGGCCTGCTGAACCAGCTGCAGTTCAGCGATGTTCAAGCCCTAATACCCCTTTCCTGTGAAAGGCTGGAGAATTGGGGTGAGAGAACTTGACTTTGGAGCCGTAGCTTAAGAAAATGAGCCCATTCTGCTGGGAATATGTTTACCTTTAAGCACCTTAACAAGTCCTGCACCCCCACAGAAACACTTTCCTGAAGTGTGTTTGTTGTTCTAGCCATCGGTGATATTACATATCTCTCTCATGCTTGTTACATTTGGTTGAGATTTAACACACTACTGTATATTAATAATCCTGTAATGTAATAACATCAAGGTTTATTCCTCATAACACAGAACAGATGGTGGCACCCTGAAAATGGTATTTTATCAAGCAGTTCTGTGAGGCATTGATTTTTCTTCTTATCCTTTCTTTTTCTTGATAGACTTTCTTCACCTTCCAGTATTTTTTGAAGAGTGTGTTTTGATTGATTAAGGTCCTATTTATGCATTTTCCATTTTTCAGCCCTCCCCGGAAGGAGAGATGGGTGGGCATTGTCTCTCTTTCCCACTCCCAATTACCAGGCTGCAGAGCCATAGTCCCTCCTGCCCCTTGCTCCAGCCAGGGGATTTGCAAACACCCGGTTCAGAGGCTCCAGCCAGCAGCAGTAGGATGCAAGACAGCATCCTGAGGCGCTGCTCAGCCTCGCAAGGCAGGGGCATTTGGGGTTTATGCAGCAGCTGAACAGAACTGACAAATACATGTGCTTGGGACTATGGATTGCCTGTGAAATGGGGTGGGTTACAGTTTCAAGGACCTCTCTGCAAGATTTCTTAAGCTACTCAGTGCTTATGGTGGAGGGGGTCCCCCAGCTAGTGCTGCACAAGCAGCTCAGGAGGCAGGGTAGTCCTGTGGGCAAAGGGCTCTGCAGGGTCTGTTTCTCACTGGCTTTGTTACTATTCCACGGATAACATTGCTTTACTCTTGGCACCTGAGGTATCTCAGGGTCTCTGCCCACACAGCATGGCTTTGGCACACCATTAAGCCACTACATTCTGTCTAAGCCCCACTTAACTGGCCCTGAAGTCCTTCTGCAGATCTGAGCTATGCTCAGCCAGGAAAATAAATGGGTGTGTGTTAGCTTCACCTGTGCAATTCTCATCAGCACTAAGCTTTGCAGATGTAATCCTAAAATCTTAACACTGGGCTGTGGGGAATCATCTTTTACTTAGGGCTCTTCATGTTTTTCTTAAACATTAATTTACCTTCCTAGCTACCCTTGTAGCCAGCACATTTCTAAAGGCTTGATTGCTTGTGTGCTTTACAAGCATGCTGCAGACCTGACTGCATGCTATGTGTCAGTGTCAGTTTTGAGGATAACTTAACATATATTTGATCTGCTTTGCTCTCTATTTTCATTATCACGAGTTTTCCAGAGAGGGAGAAGTAGCCCACCCTATAACCTCTGCACCTTCAACCTCCCTAGCTAATGGTCCTCATTCTCCTTCTCCTTCCTCTGCTTGAGCCTGGTCTTCCTGGATGGGAATGACCTCTCCTCCACCCCCACCTCTTTTATTATTTCCAAGACATGCTACGCATGAAACGGCAAACACCTGGCAGACATTCCAGGGAGCGATCTGTAGTGCGTCTCCTGCGCTGCACAGGCATCTGAGCTGAGCCTCCTTTTAGGGATCCCAGAGGTCCTCTCAATCAATAATCCATGTATTTTTATGAGAGCTGGATTACAGGGATTTGCAAGGGAGGTGATTAAGTAATGCTTCAAAGAGCAGTTACTACTAACACCTGCAGCATTAATAGGGATCTATTAATAGAATGTGCACAATTTAATAATAATCCTTTATTCATAGAAACACCTCTTGATTTATGCCCTTCAAAACAGACAATACTTTCCATATATCCAACTGGATTTAGATGAATGTGACTTCAACATCTGGCTGAGTGATGACATTTCAACTATGCAGACGTCATGCAGGGGGCCCAGAACAGTTAGCTAGAAAAGGGATAATAATCATGCTCCTTACATTGCTCACCACCTGCATGTTCACGCTGTGTGGAAACGGTTTCCTGTGCTGATCTATCTCAGGTGGTTATCTGCAGGTGCCCCAGCGAGACAGTCTGAGTATGTCAATCACTGCCTGGGCACCAGGAAAACCAGTATTAACTCTTTTGCTGATGTGGTACGGTTAGACACAGACTCAATATCTGGATTGCAGCCTACCCTACCACAGTCCTGGAAATATAGGGCTGATGGGTTACCCTCCAAAAAAGACTTTGAACTTAAGATAGGATGCATACCAAGACTTTTTTTTTTAGCACAAGAAAAGAGGATCACACAAGTGAATGCAAGCTCTCTGAAAGGTAGATCTTAAACTGATAATAACATCTTGCACTTAGCTGGTACCTCTGCCAGCTTTGCATTGCCATCTGAAGTATGCAGGGCCATCGGAGGGTTGAATTAATCCATTATTCTTGGGCTGTACTGGCTTTTGTCTCTGTTGCTTATCTTCCTCGTACTGGTGAACTGGAGATTGTGTAATGCTCTTCCTCTCAATAATTTTGCTCTTTGTTAAGATGACTCTGCTCTGCTGGATTGTTCTGTGTTGCACAAATAAAATGGGACCAGAAAATACATTCATGTAGATGGCATGCAACTTTTCTGAAGGCAAAATATTAGCACTGCAAACAAATAACTGGTCTAGATTCAGCCCAGCTGAGGCCAAACTGTATGTCACCCTCCATGAGCAAGGTGCTCTGGGTTCCCATGGATTCTGACATTGGGACTCTTCTAGCTCAAGAAATAGTCTCTCCCACTCCCGTTTGGACTTGCACCTTTCACTTCAGTAGACTTGCTCTGGATTTACGCCATCATCCCTGAGAGCAGACTGGATACTCAGCAGCCCCTGGACAGCTTAATTAAGAGCTGGAACTCAGCATAAATCCACGTGAAACTCTTTATTGTTTGCTTTTGTTTTGCTTTCAAGGCAGAGATCATGACGACAGGTCACTCCTGGATACTCTATAAATTGTCTGGGGGGAGAAAGTAATTTTTCAATGACATGTAGCTGTTACTCCAAACCAAACTTTGATATACTTCTGGGTATAGTCTGTTGGGAATGTCCAGGCATTTCCAAATCCTGTAATTTTTCTTGTCTGTTTGAGTGGGAAGCAGTTTTGTTTTGTTTTGTGACGTTCCCCATTCCAGCATACTGCATAGGTACTACCTCCATAAGGCACCACTCCAGTACTGCCTTTCTCCACCTTCAGCGCTCTCAGAAAAGCTGAATTTAGCCTCGCTGTGCCTAAATGCAGTCAGTGCCAGGGATGGGTAAAGGTTCACACTGACTCATGCTGGGTCCAAAATAGTTTTCTCACTAACTAAAAACCCCTCTTTTTCTCGCATGTGAACAGACACCACGAGTGGTCCCTGTTACCAGAGACCCTGTCCATGCACAAAGGCAGAGCTTTGTTGGGGGCATATGGACCCGATGTCCAGAGCTCAACCATGAAAAAAAAGAAATTATGTTGGTGTGAAAAGGAAGGCATAATTTGGGGGCTACAATGAAAATAAGTTGGCATGGGTATATCTGTCCTGCTCTCCAGGTGGAGGTATTTAATCAAAAAGTGATTATGTAATGGTCATGCAGTCAAGTTTAAACATAGGTAAAATGGACTTGTTTCTCATCATCTGCTTTGGCCACAAAATGAGGAAGCTTATTTGCGTCTTCCTCCCCCATGCCTCGCAGCACTGCACACTTAGAAATCTAATGCTGTCTGTGAGAGGCCACTCTACCCTTTATTACACCGCGATTAGTCATTTTGGATGGTAGAGATGACAAATATGTCCTGTTTATTAGTAAGAACTTTCTGACAAATATCATAGTACATAAAATAATGTTGTGAGCGACTCTTGGAAAAGATATAGTCTTTCTCCTCAGCTCAGAAAGCTCAAGCATACCTAGACTACTTCTGTCATTTAACCTATCGCTTTCTGAGTACGATATATTCAAATTCTATAGAGGGGCCATAATGTGCAAGGAGACCTAGGATGAATTAAGTTAGCATGAAATGTATGTAATCATGAGACCAGGATCCTATAACGTGCAAGAAATATGCAATGAAGTAACACAAGAAGGGTACTCCTCTTCTTCAACACACATCCTGCTTTATTTTCCAAAAAGGTGAGAAGAATTAGAGAGTAAGGAAAAGTTATCCTTGCCCTCTGGAATGCAGAACGTAGGCTAATAATTTATATCCTCATCAAGCAGAATTTGCTGGTGGCTGCTGAGATGGCTTTTCTGGTGAGGTTTCTTAAATATGGGTTGTCTTTCTGTTCCTGCTGGATTGTGCTCTCAGCAAGTCACTTGTCGGTACTTTAAGAACTTCTGTTATGGGGCTGCAGAGCCACAGAAATTCCACTTTTACAAATCAGGTAAATCATAAGGAAATTTTCTTGGTTTGTGGGTTTTTAAAAATCCTTTAATGGTTGTACTTTTTGGTTTTTTTTTTAAATTACTTGTGTCCAGACTTCGCATTCCTTGCAGGTCATGAGACACGGAGTGTGTTCAGCAGTGATGCCTGCTGGAAGAGTTTCTGTCTGCTGCATGTCATTACAAGTGATGTGCTGCTAAGCAGAAAGCTACAGTTTGGCTGGTTGGTGTTTGTCACTGCCTTTGAGAGGAAACCTGTTATCTAGAAGCTAGGGGGAGAGCTTTCCAAATTCACTGTCTTACGCAAGCCAACCGGAGCTTATCGCTCCCCATGTGTCTTGCTCTGTCTGTGGAGCCCATCCATTTCAGGCTCTGAGCTCTTCTTTCGTGAAAACCATTGCAAAAATCTCGTTTTCCTAAAAAAGAAAAAAAAAAATCAGGGTTTTTGTTTTTTTTTGTATGGGAAAGAGGGACATATCTTTTGCACTCTGCTTTTTAGTAGACCAGTCAGGTTCCAAAAAGCTGAAAAGTTACTATCAGGAAAACCTTAAGATAAATAAAATGGTAATTTTCTCTGCAATCTCCTGCCCTTCCTTTAGGTGGGACAGAAATGTAGCTATGCTAAGTAAAAATGCCCAAGAAGGATAAGTCTTGGGTGCAGAGTTTTTAGTGAGTATTTTCAAACGAGACCTCTCTGGAAGGTGGCAGTGGGTTCCCTGGGGGTACAGCCAACATCAGGCAGACAGGCAGGAGCAAGATCGGCAGCCAGACACCCTGGCAGAGCCGTGTCCCGAAGACAGTAGGTGAGAGAACAGTGAAGGCAGCGATCTCAGCCCCTGCATAAGGGAAAGCTGCTCTGTCTTGCACTTGAGTAATCGATTCCCCTTACCTGAGCCCAACCCTCCCCCCAAAAAACACACATAAATGGAGAGGAAACAGAATATATCCTTCCCAGGGGGCAGCAAGTATCCTTGTAAAACAGAGCCTTTATGAGATGAAGGAAAAAAAAGTTGTAGGGGCCTCATCTGTGCAATAAAATATTTAAATATACTCTGGGACCAAATCAATAACTCTTCATTTAAGCCAGGCTTGCTGCTGTTTTCCTTTTTATTAATATTACTCAGTACTAGAAAGACCAAAAGTAGTAATCCAGCCAGTTTGTCTGGCTTTCTATCCAAGCCATCCATCAATCATCAAGGTGACTATAAGCCTCCTACCACACCAGTTCGTGCCTCAGTTTACCTGCCCATAGACAGGACAGAAACCTCATCTGACTGAGAAGCAGTGATGAGGACTTTGGATAGTTGGATATTGTGCATTGGAAGGACGTTGGAAAAGGACTTAAAAACATTGCGTCAGTAAAGGTACGGTGATTAAGGCAAGCTGAAGATCTGCTTTTTTGATCATTGCGTCAATTACATTCATTTAGACTGAATTTTCACGTTATCTTTACTGCTGTTAACAGACCAGAGCCTTCTGTGCTGTAAAAAAGCACAACTCCCTTGACTTTTTTTTGTACCAATTCAAGATCCTGACAGGCTAAATGAGAACAAGGCTCCATCCTCTTGTATTGTAGGATGAAGGCAAAAGGTGTATTACAAATTACAGGATTGCTCCAAGGGAGATGTGTCCATTTCAGGAAGCCTCCTGTTGGCTGGGAAGCCACCATTGCTAGCTAGGGACATGTTTCCAGGAAAACATCTCACATTATATCAGTTTATGTCTTGAAGACTCCTGAACAGACTTGATTTTGTTCACTTTCTCAAAGTGCAGGTGCAGCCTTTCCCCTTGTAACACCCATTTTCTTCTTGTATCTTCTTTGTTTTAAAACCTGACTTCTCTGGGAGGCAAAATAGAAGGCCAAATAAGATGGTATTTCCTATCGTTCAAAGTTTAAATGGGAGTTGAAATATTCTCTGTCAGTTACTGCAGGAGAACCAGCATTCACAGCTCAAGTCATGTGCATTTAAGAGAGACACCACCAAAGAAGTGCTGTGCTCACTGTTCAGCTCCTTTTTGAATGATTTCAGCCTCTCAAAAATTCATCCTAAATTTGGTTTTAATCTGCTTAATGACTGCTTCAAAAGCTGGTCAACTAAGCTTACAAGGACATCACCCAACGGGAGGTTCCTTTTTATGATCTTTGCACAGCAAGATGTGGCTGCAGAGCTCAGAACAAGAGAAGGGTCCAAACTACAACATTTGACTTTGAATTTCAAATATCCTGAAGCCTGAGGGGGTTTCAGTTCTGAGTTTTTATTAATCTCCTCCTCTCTTCAGAGCTACTAACAAATTTAGGCTCTTCTTGGTACTGTAGGCTTTTACTGAAACATCGAGGACCTCAAGGAATGAGGACTGATGTTACCCTGTACACAAGAACATAATAATATGAGGAGGTCTTTTCATTAGGCAGCACAGGTTGCTTGAACTAAAGATACTCTGCCAGCTGTTACTGGTGTCTGCACCGCACAAGAGGGAATTCTCAATCACTTAGCAGAGATATACACTGGTGCCAGCACCTTCTCTTCCTCCTCACCCTGTTCCTTTGGTTCAAGTCAAGGCTTCCAAGTCCCATGATTTTTTATGTACGCATACATATCCTTCTATTTGCAATTCTGTCTGGAATATGTCAGTCTTAGAATTGCCAGATAGGGGTGAGATAAATACAGTGATAGTAAAGTTACACCAGGTTTCTGCCAGCTCTCACGGTGCAGATGAGCACTTGAATAGCTCAGTTGGACCCTGAAGTTAAACTAAGAAAATGTTGATTGGTTTCATTCTCCGTTTTTACCCGAAGAAATATTTTCTAAAATAAAATAGTTACATCGCTAAGCTCATTAGATTATAAAATGGACTTGGACAACAGAACCAAGTAATACTGCATGTTTTTAAATTTACTCAACCCTGTTCTGAGCCATGTCCCTTTTAAGTTAAAAAAAAAAAAAGGGTTACGCAGTGTCTTACTAACCCCTAATGTACTTTAATATTAAACAACTCAACCTTTTTCTTTGGCTGCTGTTGTATAAAATGAGGTCACTGTTGGCTGCAGATCCATACTAGAGTAGGACTGTTGAAGAGTGTCTGCTGATAATAAGGATATCTATTCACAGCTGATAATACTAGTTAGCACTTCTGTAGCACTTTTGTGCACACTCTCAAATCACTTCACATGCAAGTAATACTTTTCAGTGCCCTTGCCACACCAGAGAGATCTGAAAGAAACCTTGTTCCAGTCACCTGTATAATAGGCCACACAGTCAGTGAAGAAGCCAAAGAGAAAATTCCCTGACATTGACTGGGCGACACTATTAATTTTAAGTGTTTATTACAATGCTTCCAAACCACCTCCAACATTTTAACAGTATTTTATTTTATAACATTTTGCACAGATCTGCCTGCTAGAATAGAAAACACTTTAAAAGATTCAGTACAGTTGAAAGTTGTGTTCCACCTACAGCACATTAATCAGTGTGTTTATTTATGCCTAAATGCTTGTAAGCGTACTTACCTTATCAAAAGCGTGCTGACTACATTAACAAATGCCGCCTTCTGGAAATACAGCTCCATAAAGCCCCCATGACCTGCCAGCACTGTCCGTTCTTTGTACTAATTATGTGCTCCTCCCTAGGGATTGGAAGTTGCTTTGAGTTTGCTTCAGGATCCAACATTTCAGATGCTAAACCAAACCACCTGTGCCTGCAAAAAGGATAGAGATCTCAGGCAAACTGGTCATCTTTCATGATCTTTCCATTCCTTCCGCTTTGGCCAGAAGTACAAAGCCATTAGTCTCTCTTGTACTATCGCGGTGCCTCTAGTCCTGGAAGAACAGAGGCGTTCAAGCCTTGAAAGATATACTGGGAGAAAAATGTAATTGAAAACTTGTTTTATTTTTAACTAGCTTCAGAAATTGTTTGAGCTCTGACAAAATTGTGCAGAGTTATTTTATTTTGTTTAACCTGTTTGCCCGAGCCTGTGGCTACGGGTAAGGACTGCTACCCTTGCATCTGATGAAAGGAACCTGGTGCTGTGTTAATTACAGAATTTCTGTTACTATGCTGTCAGAAAATTAGAGCTAATTGGCATTTTGTTTGGGGTGGTTTTTTTTTTTAATTGTAATTTGCCTAAAGAAGAATTTTGCAGAAATATGCCGATCTTGACAGAGGTGTCATTGGAAAGTTTTCTTAGAATTATAATGTAATTTTTATCCAGAGTCACTCACAGAGTGATAGACATCCTTGAATTTCCCATATGGTCAGAGAGTGCTCTGACATGTCAGCCTCTCACACCCCTGTGCAAGTGCCTTACCAACTGATCTACTACTCCTTGTCTTCTGCTTCTTATGCAAACTTTTGAATGCTTTTGTTTCCTTTTCCACAGTAAGATTAAATCTCCTAGACAGGGAAAAGCACTTGTTACCTAATGCTAGTTTAGTGGGATGGACAAGATCTTCTAGCCAGCCAGAGACCTCAAATCCCAGCTCTTTTAGGGCATACCCTGTATGCCCAGTATGCCCATGGAGTTCAATAAGCTTGGCATCACCATGTTTGCTTCAGCACCACAGCATTAGCATCTTTGCACTTTAAGCATCGTAGAGCCTTTTCTTCGCACTCCCAGCATGCTGCTGCAGTGAAGAACAGGAATTCTGGCACACGCCCACTGTTTTTCTCATGAAAAGTGCTAAGGGATCATTAGGGTCCACCCAGACCAGACAAAACTCTCATTTTTAAGGCTTCGTCTGAAACACCCACCCACTGTGAAGTGAACGGGACTGAATTTATCTTGAGGAAAGGCTGAGTCAGCCCAGCTGGGACTTGGACCTGTGGTTACAGAAAAGTTAGGCGCACCACATTTGAAGGTTAAACCACTAAGACATCCCCATGAGCTAAGGTAAACATACTATCATTTACCCTTCCGATCTTTTGCTTGCCAAGCTATGTATTATGTGCATAGCAAAATATGCATATAACTCAACTGCTGGAACAAACATGGGAGACACGAAAAAAGCCAAAGTACACTCTAGCTGGCTACATGTATAGCTGAACTGCACTCTTATTCTCATAAAAGAGAAAGCAATGCAGCTTCAGTTTCCTAGAATTCTAGAATTGTCTTCCACCTTCATCATAGGTTGAGTTTGGGGCCCCTGCCCCAAACCTGCTCTTTGGGTACAGCAGACTTCTTTCACCTCAGCAATGCCACAGCGTAACGCAAGCTTGCTTCTTTGTCTGAATTGTCTGATGGGGAAGACAAATCAGGGCTTGGAAGATTGTTCTGAAGGGAATACAAGTCAGCTACATTTAAGCCTGCAGAAGAGAAGCTGTTCAGGCTTAATGCCTAACATAATAACAGGAGGAGAAACTGGGTCAGGAGCCATTGCCCTTCAGAAGCTCAATCCTCCTACTGAAGTCAAGAGGGAAATTATCATTGACTGCAGTGGGACAGGAACTAAGCTTCAGAGAGAGAAAGGGAGAAGTACCTTTAGTGGGGCTGGCTTAGAAAAGCCTTTACCTCCTGCCTTCTCCATGTTGTTTCTCAAAGCAGCATTCCCTGCCAGCAGCTGTGTTTGCTCTGTCGAGACTCACCCATCCAGAGTAATTCACCTTGATCTCATCACTGAGGAACTGGTGGGAAAAAGAGGTCAGGCGGTGAGAACCATGAAAAGAAACAGTATTCGCAGATGGAACTGAATTCCCATTTTCTCCATCTGCCTTCCGATACCTGGGTCTTTCAGCTTTCATTTGGGAGCTGGTGTCGGTGATGTTCTGGCGCAGCACGCTTTGCGTGCCCACCTTTACCCCCAGTCTCCTCGCCCCCACCATCCACTGCACCATGTTACCTTACCTAATTTATTGTCTGTGCATCAGATTCAAAATGCTTCAGCTCAAGAATATCAAACATGTGCTAGGTAATTTAATTCTAATTTAACACTAAAAACAAAATAGTCTTTGTTTTTAGGCAAATTATTATGTTTCAGGCTTTGTTTTGTTTTTACAAGACATTAATATCCATTAAAACTGAGTATGTTTTCCAGGTGCAGTTTCCTCTCCAAAAATGATTTCTTCTTTGAGTGTGTGTTTAAGAAAAGTCAGTAGCTCCAGCTTTGCTCACAGAATCCTTTCTCTTTAAATGTACATGAATATGTTTGCCTTGGCTGTAGAGACCAGGCAGTATACAAGACATATTCTACACCCTGTGCTTTGCCAGGTGAACTTCAGCAAGTTCATCCCTTACTCTAGGCTTCATTTTTCTGAATGTGGAATGAGGATAATATCTAAAAAAGCTATCCAAGCTCGTAACAATGCCACCTGAAAGCACTGGGTTAGTGTATCAGAGTGCACGTTATCCCCAGCTCTCTACCATGTCATGAGCTGCAATGTAACACACATGAGAGCTTGCTTGGTTTTTCAAGGTATATGTTTGCTTCACGATTGTTGTAGCCTCTCCCTACAAGCCCCATATTTTCTCTGTCTTCACATGCTGGTATGAAGCAAGAAAGCCTGGAGACGATGAGATTCACTCCCAGTTATACAGCAAGCCTGTCTTGAAAGCTGGGGCATCGCCCCGTCTTCCCATCCCTGACCATGCAGATTGTGTTGCACAGGGATGCCACCTTCTCACAACACATGGAAAAGGGGGATCCCTTGGAACAAGGCAGGCACTCTGCTCATGGATGCAGGGATGGACCAGTTGCCCAATTCCTTATCACTTATTCCACAGGCTTTTTTTGAGGAGGGGATGAGTACAGCAGCCCACAGGTTGCTCCAACACAGCCCTGATCCACCACATTGTCCCTGCGGTTGGGTCC
Source organism: Tetrax tetrax (assembly GCA_009806455.1). NCBI lineage: Eukaryota > Metazoa > Chordata > Aves > Otidiformes > Otididae > Tetrax > Tetrax tetrax. The sequence goes on from WHYT01016997.1 coordinate 368,633, forward strand.
TGCCGTTTACCAGGCTCTGGTTACGAAAACCGACAGCTTCATTAGCCTGCTCGGTGCTAAGTTGTTATGTGCAGCAAACTGCAGAGAGCTGTCAGCAGGGGAAAGGCCATCCTGGGCAGCTTCTGTCAAGCAAATGTGCTGCCCAGCTGGCAGCTGCTGGGAGGTCAGGTTTCAAAATCACCTGCTCTGGCTGAAAATACAGGAACTCGCCTATCAGCCACTGCCTGGTAATTACTGCAGACTCATCTGCACCTTCCCTGCCTGCATCCTAATTGAGGTTTAGCAAGTTTTGTCCTGGGTGTTAAAAAAAAAATAGGCTTCTCTCAGTTAAGAATCAAGGCAATTAACATTTGGGTCAATTAATAATAGCAAATGCTCTACACTCCGTTCGAGAGTCTGACTGCACAGGTTACCTAGCCGTACTCACACATAGGGCGCGCGCCTCTCCGTGAGCCTGACACTGTCTTGCTCCGCCAGCAGAAGGCTGCAACGGGCAGCTCCAACCCAGGCTGCCAAACAGAGCCACGGAATCGAGCCTCATTCCTTGTGTGGTTCTCAGGTGCAGCCCCCCAATGCCTCCAGCCCTCAGCAAACCCAAACTGAGCAAAAGCAGCACTGAAAGTTGCCTCTGTCAGATTGCAGGTCAAGCTTTAGCCTTTCTTTAGCTGTACTTCTCTTTAAAAACCCAGCCATCTAGGACACTTGTACAGTCAGCAGAAAATGGGAGAGGGGTACTCTCCTCATTGCTTACTACTAATAAGAAAAATATTTCCTAAGTATGAAAAACATTAGTCTCAACATAGTGTTTCTTTTATGCAAGCATCTGTGATTGCAAGGGAGCTATGGTATAATGCTAACGCAGAAGCAATGACCAGAACAAACCTTTAGAGGAATAGCTCCAAAGACTTTTCATGGCTTGCTGTAATGTATTTATTAATTTGGTTAAGAGATGGCCTTGTGCCATATCCTGAATCTGACTGTGTCTAAGAATTTCCCTGGATACTCCCTGGAATGATTTATCATTCCCACTACTTGATAATGGGACAACCCAAAAACCAGACCAAAATACGGACATTTTCAGAGGAGAGAATGCTATCTGCCTCTGCTGTCTTCCTTACTTAGTCATGGCCACGTACCGCAGTCTTAACACTGACCTTCAAGTTGAAGTTGGGACTTTGTTTTTTTCTGGAGTCGTTTGCAATATGAAAATACATCCAATTTGCTAAGCAAAGGTTTTTTGTAACTGCGGGAAGCAAAACTCATATCTCCACTGAGGCCGATTCTTCTGTGTGTTCACTTTAACCACTTCTCAGTTTGCTGCGATTTTTAATTGCAGTGTAGCTAAAATAAATAAAATGCTCCCCTACAATAGAAAAAAGAACAGCTTCAGCCTCCAAAATGGAGGCGGCTGTTGTCATTGTCATTTGCCAGTCTGTGGGAAGCTGAGATGGCAGTTCTGGCCCAGCCCAAATCCTCTTGACTTCTTTTGACCAGAAGATCCCTTGCTTTCTGGTTGCCTGTGCCTGACTTCTCAAACGCGAGTGCACCAGAAAGAGCTGTCTTAAATGTGATATTTCTGTGAACAAATTTACAGCGTCAGGTGACTTGGATAACTTAGATCAGGCCGGTGAGTGCATGAACTATCATCCACCCAAAAGAGACTGCGCAGAAAACATTAAATATTCAGCAATACATCAGGAAAGCTAAAACTGTTTCTGTGTAATAACATGAATCACTGTTTGACCATATGCTCCAGTGTCTGATACTTTCCTAAGAAGCTGGTTGGAATATCCTGGTATTTCCAGCACTGGGAGATATAACCGGGTTTGTACCGTGGCTGTTAGATGATAAATGGTTAACTGTAACCTTGCAGAGCTGTGCATCAAAGCGGTACCATATGTTGACTTCTATGTTGGCAGTTTCTCCAGACAATTGCCAAAGGCCCAGTGAAACCTTACAATACTAGGTACCAGGAGAGCCTGAATGACAGTATGGCTTTGGTGTTTCTGCAAAGAAACACATATCCCTCTCCTAAATTCAGATTTCTACATGCTGGTTTGCTCTAAATCAGAGCTGTGACCACAAAGGCCTGGCGAGCAGTAGTGGTGTTTTTCCATACTGCCAGTATTTATTGAATCTTTATTTGTTAACTGTTTTTTGGTTTTTTTTTTATGGTTTGTTGCATTAATAGCTATTCCCTAACACTTCTCTTAGGAAGGTGGGAGCATCTCACCTTTGTGCTTTACTCAGTTGATCACAGCATGCATCTGAAGTTAGTAAGTCAAGATCTTGGCTACTTTTTTATTAGCGTTGGTTTTGTCATTACTGATAGGACTGCTGAAAAACAAGGCAGAGTTAAATGACCACTGAGGAACGGTTTCTTTTTCTTAATATAACACTGTTCTAGGGGGACTTGGAAAAGGATTTAGATGAGTTGTGTACGGTAATGCTGAGCACCTTCCAAACACAGTACTTTGGTGAAAGTTGTTCATTACTTGTTTAATAAAGATCATGTGCCCTGTTATAAGCATCAAAACTGCAGTCCATTAATCTTGGGAGAAATTTTCCCTCCAGTTCAGATCTTGACTTGAGGTGGAGGAAAGGGGGGCAGGGAACGGCCATTGAGGATTTTTTCCACTTTCAGGAGAATGGCATGTTCCTCAGGGAGACAGTAAATTGAAATTAAGGCTGTTTCAGTTGGCCTACAGGATATGCCTGCAAATGTAGACATATCGAAATGGTGAAAAAGTCTGTCTGTGCCCATTCATATAAAGTGAATGGGTTGTAATGTTCTCCAGCCCTTGGGAACGGTGGCTAGATTGAGGAAAGAAGGCAGGAAGAATGAGATGGATTTGACATAAGTATATTTAAGTGCACTGAAGGCTTTCTCTCCTCCCTGTGGTTTAATGGTATATTCCACTGGGGTCTACAAGGAAGAAACTGAGTGAATCCCTACAGCTTTCCTTTTTAAGGATAACAAATCTTAAAACAGGTGTGGGCACAGAAAGATCCTCTTACTTGTTGTTTTTAAGTCCTTCTCAGCCAGCCGACGCTCTGTGTGTGTATTATTATCATTCCATAGAGTGAGTGCTGGGGAGAGGGACCGGGAGGGGAAGAGAAGTTGGAAAAAATAAATGACTGCAAATGAATAATATGAACTAAGTATGCCGGTCATGCTCTATGAAATTTATTATACTGTGGTTACCAAGAAGACATATTAGCCAGAGTAAAAAGAACAGAAAATAAAAGGTTGCAGTGTAGGGAAATACCTTCTTGCCTCTTGGCAATGTGCGAAACACGGGAATAAGCATGACGGGAGCTCAGGCTGCTGAATAGCTTCCCTAGCTGAGGGGGCAGGCTTAGGCCATCTGAGCACAGAAAGGTGTGCTCTTAATTTGCTCTCAATAAAATATCAAGTGCTTGTGTATGGACACGGGGGGACTCTCTTAGACATTTCGTCTGTGGCCAGCAGAGCAGTGACTTTCCCCCATGAGTGCGGATCCTGGCACTGCCACTTCCAGGTGGGCACAGGAGAGGCAGCGGCACTTTCTCAGCCTGCATTTGCGGAAGCGTCTGGTGATGTCCTTCGAGTCCTTCCACGAGGAGGACCCAAAATGGCACACTTGTTGATCAGGACTTGCTTTCCAGGACTCCTACTTGCTAGTGATTTCAAAGAAGATGCTTCAGTGTGGATTCCTGCTTAGAAAGAGAGGCTAAGCCCTGGCTGGCACTTCTGCCTTGTCTTTCACGCTCCCTGCCCACCTCCTCCAGGGAAGACTTAGACAGATGGAGGAAGCTCCAGTTATCACTTTGAGGGTCCTAGTGAGGTTTATGAGTCTTTCCAGCCTGTGGCAGGGTGTCCTCTGAAGTCACAACAAAAACCTTAAGGAGTATTAAAAGCATGGTAGGTCTCTCTGAGTCTCTGAGTGTTCAGAAATGTCTCCTGGGACGTTTTGCTGTGTTTCTCATAATCTGGGTGAGGACTAAGGAGCCAGTGATTCTAAGTAGAGCAATCAGCTGAATTGTGGGAGTTCACAATACGGTAACTCTTAATAAACAGGAAATAAAATTAACTTTCTTACTCTCATTCCAAAGTGTTTACTAAAAGGAGTAGAATAAACCCCAAACTCAGAGCAGGCTGCCCCAAGTGGTTGGACCTTTGAAACTTGGAAGGGAACTTTACAACCTTTGCCCATATGTTTCTGCCCCCTTTCAAAAGTCTGGCAACTCTGCAGAGGTTTCCCCTTGTAGCTGTGAATTTCACATGGAAATGTAATGGTTTCATCAGGAGTTTTGCATTTCAGCTGTAATAAAAGAGGAGATAGGAATCAAAGACAGTTGTTCCAAGGGAGTGGAGTCTGTAGTGTATAATTACAAGTCCCTCAGCCAAGGGCAGATGCTTGAACTATTTCAATTCTTTTATTACTCTGTAGAACACAGCCAGTGAAATGTTGCTAACGTACAAGGCTGCAATTGCCTCTCCTGTTTTCCCTTATCTTTTTTCTTTTTGTTTGTCTCTTGGACAGGCAGGGAGAAAGCAATGCTCTCTCCCTGGATATAGCCCAGCAACACTACTCTTCAGTGAAAGGAATTTTCAGCTCAAGAAAGTTAACACCATTTTAATCCCAGGTAAGATTTCATGGGTTTACCATGAGCTACCTGAGTAGTTTTTTTGGCTATGAGCAACGGGAACCACCATGATTACCCTCAGTCAGGCTGGAGTGCAAACCCTAGGAAATCTGTTCACAGAAGCTAAAAACATCAGTTTTTTGGATGAGACACTACTTTGTTATGCATAATCTCTGTTTAATTAGTTGGTCTCTGTGCTACCATTGGCACAAATATAAAACAGTCCACCCGTTTAAACATAATTGTTGTTGACACAAGTGGGAAGGGTATTCTGAGTCCGAGTTTCTAATGAGGATTTGTCTTAGGCCAGCTAAAGTGGACCTGGATTTCATTTCTCTGGTTTGTTTCAACAGTTGTCTCCATTACATACTATAATTCCTGCGTGTAGCTTTTTCAACCTGGCATAAGGACAATAGGTAATTCAAATATCTATATTGTCCCTGCACCCTATAATGGTATTACAATGACAATTTTATTACTCTCATAAAATTTTTGCAACTTCCCCACAGCACATTGTAATTTCACCAATGGTTGTAAAAGGTCTTAAATTATATTTGTACAAAATTGAGATGAATGGGTTTTAGTATTAATGCATTTCTCATTGTGTAATAGGAATTTTTGTCCCTTTCCTTATGCCAAGTGTGGAGAAAAAGCAAATCAGTTCAAGTATTTGTCAACTCCCATTAGAAACATTTAATACTAATAAAATTTATGGATTTAGTTTCCAAAGGATATTGCCAGCAAAGTTCATGATTACTAAATCAGTACTTAAATATAACCATTGTTCACCTTATAAATTTATATATGTTGTTTGACATACATAAAGTGCAGCTTTGGAGGCTGAGTCAGCAGTGGAAGAGCTTTTTGCTTAATTCAAGCTTATAAAATAAAAGAAAGCTTCTTACCAACAACGCAGCAACAATATGTAAAATGTTCCGTAAATGTTTCCTAGGAATGGCGGGCAAAACACATTCTGAATCAAAGAGCAGGAGGGGCTTGCTGTGTTCTTCTCTCTAAGCAAGGCAATGCAAATTAAGCCGCAGGTAACGAGAGAGAGAGAGAGAGGTTTCATTGCTGTGCTGCCTCCCCCTGATTTTAGAGAAACCAGCCTACGTAAGGATAAAGTAGCGAGGTGTGAAGTGCTGGCATCCTTGTGACCACAGTTGCCAGTTTGAAGTTTCAGTCTGCCCGATCAGTTATCCGCATTAAAAAGTCTTGTCAAATGGAACGTGCAGCAAAGTCCTAGGCAGTGAAGTGCGAAGGTACAGTTTGAGTTGGCTGGAGTCCATGCAGCTGTGATGAAACAGAAGGGGAAAAAAAGATGGCATCAAGGGAAGGGTAAATTCTGCTCTTGACATCTTCAGCACTGAAAAAATATTGCAGAAGGGGAAAGGAAGAAAGATTAACATCTTGATTTTTATTACACATAAACGCAGCACCATTTCAGAAGCAAGAGTACAAAAACAAGTTTCTGCTCACGCTCTATTTTTGCTTGTCATTTTAGTACTTTTCTGGAGTTTCTAAATTCAGGCAAATCCACCTGCAAGGCACTAATGAATTTATCATTCAAAATAGACTCAAAGAAAATCACTCAAGTAGACAGACTTCAACAGGAAAAGAATTGGCTCAGGCAGGACAGGAGATTACTAAAAATACAGAGAGAGCAGAGCCCATTTTATTTGCAAGAGAATCTTCTGCAGACTTTTTGTGTTTTCAATTTTGACTACATTTGTTCAGCTGGCTGCAGCTTTTGATTTCTGGATGTTTTTATATTCTTTTATTATTATTTTGGATAATAATTCCAACTTCTCTGGCTAGAACACTCCTTTTTTTTTTTCCTTTTTGTTCCACATACGAAGAGAAAAATAATTGATGCTGTAACTCCCTGAGGCTCACTGAGCGCCTGGGAGAAAAAACGGCAACAGCATTTCATATGAAAAAATGTTGCTTGAATGAAAAACAAAAAGCTGAAGCCACATGTCTGGAGCAAATGTGCTTCAACTAATGGATCCCAGTGTATTATTAACTCACAGTAACTCATAAATATGACAAGCGGTTTTTTCATTTTACACCAGCGTTCAATTAGAGCCAAATGACGAACCGGCGTTCGCGGCTGAACTGGTGTCCCCGAACGGTACTTATCTCCTGAAGGATTGTCTGCAGGCATGAGCCCGGGCGGGCAGGTGAGAGGGGGAGAGGGTAGCAGGAGCAAGCTGTGAACACGAGGAGACATTACAGCAGAGCTCTCGCGCACGAGGTGAAGAGCAGAGCCTCGTCCATCACAATTCCTGGAGCTCGAACCTGTGGCCGTAAAGCTGACAAGGAGAAAATAAGGCTTACGGGGCCGCGGTTGGAGCAGGGAAGGGTGGGAGGGGAAGAGCCGAAGAGGGAATTATAGAAGGAAAATTTTCTGACAAATTAGTTTGTATTTTCTGTTTTCATCTCTGACACGCGGAAGGAAATGCTCTATGTTTTCTTAAGGAAGTGCAAATTTCTCCACTTCATCCATTTTAAATCCTTGCCCTTAGGCCTTTTGTACTGAAGCATAAAGTTTGGAGGCCTTAAATGGTCATAACGTTTCCCTGTAGGATTTGGCCTCAGCAACCTACTAACAATTCTGGAGGGCTAAAAAGGAAAACCATTTTACAGCAATTTGGCAACATCCGTTTATAGGGGGGTTCATATGGAGCATCAATTTATTCTCATGGTTTCGTTACCATATTTGATGAAATATAAGATGCAATTGGAACAAGCGGCCAAAGAAAAAAGGCCATAAACTTTGAAATGGTGTTGTAAAACACACAGTGTGTTAACGTGAAATAAGTTACAGACTTAAAAGAATTTACAATGGCTTGCTCATATAATAGTAATACAATAGGCTTGCAAGTTGCAGATGTTTTCTGGTAAATCTGGTATTCTAATACACGTTCTCCTTCAGTGAAACTGTGAGATTTGGATCTGGATAATAATAACTCAGTGACACTGGAAAGCAAAGTTGAAGGAAAACCAGGAAAAGGGGAGGGGGAGAGAGAAATCAAACAAAAATAGAAGCTCAGCAATTGTCCACTTAAGCGATACTCCAATTTATTTCTGTGTGGAAAAAGTGTTATGTTTGCAAGTCAGTTGAACAATCAAGTTTCTTTTGCTTTCCCCAGCTGACTCAGTAGTCTTCGTCCCGTGAATCGAATGTGTTTCCTGGGACTCTCTACCCCTAGGATGGGGTGGGAAGTCCAGCATGAATACAGAGGGAAAGAGAGAGCAGCTGAGAGGGGAGACAGACCCTCAATCCTCATGCTGGCATATATTCCCCCCCTGCACAGGTCCCATTTATGTCACAGGTCCGCAGCAACCAAAGCCTGTTGCAAGCTGCCACAGGTCACCTCCATCTCCAGGGACAATACTGAAACCCACAGAACCCTTTTTGCTAAAGTCACTGCAATTTTTATTTGTATTTAGGGTCTTTGATGAAAGCATAGCCCCGGCCTTATAGCGTATCACCGTATAGCAACCATGATTTAAATTTAAGTCTGCAGAGCTGTGGTGTGAGAAAAAATAGCAGCATCTCATTATCAGCTGTCCTAAGGCACCCTCACAGACCAGCACGTGGCCTTAATGCTCCCAACACTCTGTGGTGTAGCTAAGAGTTTTGCAAATTCATGCCTAGAAGAATCAGTCCCAGCGCTAAGTGCTGGAGCTCATTTGCATCCTGCCAGTGGACACATCATGCTGAGGACAGGGTCAATTTACAATTGGCAAGGATTGTAGCAGGGCTTACACACGCTGTGACTGACAGCATCCTTTTCCCAGCAATGTTGGTTTAGAGAAGAAAGGTAATATTTAGCTATTAGCTTCCTTAGAAAACTGGGCTCAGCCCAGTGTTTGTGTACAATAAGTTGGCAAAGAGGACATGGACCAAAGCCATTGTCCCTCAGTCAACACCAGATTCACTTGCTTTCCCTCTCTGAGGGCTGTGTTCTTCATCATCTACTGGGCACATGGTGGAAATTTCATGCCCACATGTGAATCTTCTCTTCTACAGGGGAGCAGAGAGCACTTTCCCCAGCTGTGCCAGTATGCAACCAGCCAAAGGCCTCCTTCACACTGGCTCTGAGTGCAATTTGATGTCTACTGTAACAAGTAGGCAGCAGCCCCGTGCAGCATTTGACCCAAGTACGATCAGCTCAGTGACCTCTCCTTTACCTAGAAGCCAGGCCCATGCAAGGAGTTCCCATTTCAGTACTCTCTCTGCTGCCTTTGTCAGTGTAGGTCTTGGATGCTGGAGCTCGAGCTCCCTGAAGTAGGGAGTGTCTCACATCTGGGCATATTTACACTTTTCACTAACAAAATGGGGATGTAATGTTAAAAAAAAAATCATGCTTAGTTCTCTGTTGACGTTTCAAAATTTGTCATCAGTTCTTCCCTGTCACTTAGCCCGTGTGTAGTACACACGCAACACATATTGTGCAATGTGGATGCATCAAAGGGAGAGCTAACAAGAGAGAGGAGGGTTGTTGCACCCGTTTTTTCAGAAGAGAAGCAGGCAAGCTCCTTCCACCCTAACTCTGGTGGTTGTAGACCACCTTGCAGATTTCCTCTGCCATCAGTAGAGGCACTTTGATAATGCGATTCCCCTCACTCTGTCTTTGACAACAGAGATTTCCAATGTGACCAGGACAGTTCTCATCCAGCAACATGAGTTCTGCCCCAAAGACTTGTTTCTGTCACATAAAGACCAAGAGAACCAGCTGGAACCAAAACAAGGCCACCTTCTTGTCTTCTTCCTTGAGGACAAAACCTTTTGACAGAAAGAAGGAAATCAGTGCAGTTGTCTCAGCTCTACCATAGGTACCAGCCTGAAGGTCGTCAGGCTTCTGTTAATAATAGAGGTCTGGGCTTTCAGGTAGCTGTGGATGGCATCTTATCTCTGGGCTGTATTTAGTGACTAATTCCTGCAAAGAAGACAGAGCAAGGAGACTTAGTGCACTGTTTTACATAGTAGCTCTATTAAGTCTGGTTTTTACAAAAGGAAACCCTTATGTACTGTAGAAAAACTACTTTTTCAAGTAGAAAAAAAAATACTGGAAGCTGCTGTGGAGAAAAACATCTCCCATTATTTTTTTTGACCACTTTGTTTTCCTTTTTAATAGATGTTTGGAAATGTTCTGTTTCTAGAGTGAACATTCATATGAATCTGCTACCGGAAACAAATGTCACAGAAAATCTACCACAGGATTAGAGAAGTCAGGGAAAGGGAAACCAGTCAAGTCAATATTGATAGGGACAAATCTCTGTTTAGTTTAGTTTAATGTCCCACAAAGAAGGGGAAGGGAAGAGGGAGTGCCAGGGAGGTACAGAGAGAGGGAGCCTTTCTGCATGCAGTGTTTGCCTTTATGGGTAAGGATTTCCAGGATTAAAGTTCCCATCCTGATTCCTGAAAGGGGGAGAAGGAAAAAAAAAAGAAATGTGATCCATAAACATATTCTCACAAACACTCTGAAAGGCAACCACCCACTAGAGTCATGTGTTGTGTGAGTTTTGACATGTTAAGTAATCTCAGCCACCTAATTGTCTTGCAAATGCCCTTTTGCCTGGCTGGTGGGCTTAGGGAGAGGAATACCAGAAGGACCCTCATACACCAGAGCAGGGCGAGCCTTAACGCCACAAGACTGCTCCTGATTTGCACTATGGGATGTGATGATAATGGAGCACTGCATTTAGGCATACAACATCAGTATTATATGTATCGTGTGTGTGTGTGCTCTGCTTTTCACACTCTCTCTATAATCTGATTCAAGCACATGTGCACTCCATTCAACAGGGACCTATTTTTTTCCCTTGTATAGTTCAGGCCTGAGGTCACCTTCAATATGAGACAATGCCAGTACAATATTTCTTTGTATCAGACTTGCCAAAACACCACAACTCTCCACTGTGTTTAAAAAGAAAAAAAAATAAAGAAGCCACAAGGAATTTTTATTTTCTAAAACCCCAATCAGAAGGCAAGAGAAGCTGCCAAATTATATGATAGAAACTCCTACGCACAGAACCCAGTAGAGTTGTAAACTGAACTTCTGTAGCTTTTTAATTGTAAATCCAGATGCTTTTATCCGCAATTCTTTTCAATGACCTTTCACTTGAAAGTCAATTTGTCAGTCTACTTACAGTGCCTGAAGAAATCATCAAAGCCACAACAACAAGTCATTCTGAAGATGTTGTTCCCAGCACAACTGCAAAGTTGCTACACTTGTTTCCTGAGCCGGGATACTTACATCTTGCTCCTGCCTGCCGGACTTGAACATGCTCCTCACTCCAGTCAACAGCAGCAGCACAGAGCCTTGCCCTTTGTAATCTAAAGAGAGGAAGAAGAAGGGAAAGAAAATGACTAGGAAGCACAAAATCAAAGCCATTTCTAGTCATTATGCCTGACTTCCATCTAGGGAACCCCCTTAGGTTAATCTGGTCCTTTGTGCAGTTGAACAACTTGGGTTACTCTGAAGGCAAACACACCTTGGATGCAACAGAAAAAATTAAATAATTTTAGTACTGCTACAACACAGGTGAACTTGCCTTTGGCTGCAGGGATGGGTGCACAGCATAGTGCTGGGTTTGGCTTCTCCAGCTGCGCACTGACTCTGAATTCCCCAACCAGGCAGGCACAGCAACACAAGGGATACTCATGTCTGCACGCAGACCCAGTCACTGCAGCACTCACTGGCAGAGAAACCACAGAAACATCAATTTGGAAAAAGAATTGAAGAGCTCAGATATGTTTTCTCTACCTCCTGGGCCTGAAAAAAAAGGCTTGAGAATTTCCAAAGTTCAGGCTCCATTGTATTTCTGGTGCTTTCTAAGTTTGGATGAGCCAGAAATATGTGAAAGCAATATTTGGTGAGGGTTGAGTACTCTTGTTTGGTTTTGTGGCCAATACAGGACCTGCCAAACTGTGAGGATACAAAAAGAACAAGGAAAGTTGCATGCTGTGGGAGGATGTTTTAATGTGTGGTTTCTAACATGGAGGAAATTTACATTTAAGTTTTGAGAAAAAGCTTCTGGCTGGTTCTAATTATCACCTGCCAGTTGATTCTGTCAATCCTGAGGGTGGTTATGCTCCCAAGTGTTGATTAATTTTACTGTTATTAATTCCTGTTTATTTTAAGTGCTGACAACGTAATCAGCCCAATGAAGAAAACAGAACTAAAACTCTTGCACTGCTGAGGTCACAGGCTACAGGACAGGAATCAGCAAACAGATGATCTGAGTGGGCTTGAAGAAAATGCTGATATTTTCAGAAGATATTTCCCTCTTCCCCTTTTTAGCTAGCAACAGTGGGGAGAAAAGCACATACAACTGGTGGGAGCTGCTGTTTACGAGTCATGAGGAGAGAGGACTCAGGAGCACAGAGAAAGGAGCCAGAGGCATAAAGAGTGAGCAAAGCTGGCTGGCAGTCACTGAAATGAAGAAGATCGGGGGGAGAGAATAAAAAATTAGAGTGTTGGCTAGTGCAGAGCTGCCCAGAGTGAGGGCCACCAAGGCCATGCATTTCTAGTCGGGAGGAGAGCAACAATTGATGTTCGGAAAATACAATCTCTCTCTATCTTTTTATTGACATTCTCCAGTTGTTAATGAAAATGTTTAATGCTAGATGGGAAAAAGGCCAGCAAAGATGACAGTTATCCCCTGAGATGCAAAAATCAGTCAGGACAGAGCTGGACCTGCCCTCAGCTGTCATCCAAACCTTATAGGGAATAGAACAAAAAACTTTTCAGGTTTGGAAAAGAAAAGAAAAACTGGGTGAGTTTGGAAGCAGAAATACAGGAGTGTCATAAGGAAATCTGTTCTTCTATTACTGGCTCAGTCAAAAACAAGCAGTATTGGAAAGCTCATGAGAGAGTCTGTGTTTGTGTGATTCTAGATGGATTTCTACAAGAAAAAGGGGTCAAAAGTTTATCCAAAGTTTAACCAGTAAATGAACTTTCCAATGCTGAGCTGAACCTCTAACCCAAATCACTCCTCCAAATGTGAAGCTATTTAGATCCACTTTTTCAGTTAACCCACTTTGTGCTCAGTTATTAGACTGCCTTCACCCTGTCTGCGCTTGCTTACTGACATCTGTCTTTGGAGTTAATGTTCCTTCTGTGGGGATGCAGAAATTGAGGTCAAAGTCGTTGTGGAAGACATTAAACCATGCCCCCCTCCCACTTACTCTCCTTGTACTTTTCCACTTGGCACCTTGGCATGCACATTAAACCATTTTATATGTACTGTACACTCAGGTATGTGGCTCAATAGCAGAGATGAAGGCTGGATGGCTGCAATCACCCAGGCTAATACACCAGGGACTAAATATGGGAGGAAGTGTGGGGCCCCAGGGGTCAGACCGGGATGAGGAGATTGCTGCTTTTACCTCAGAGTGGCTCCATTGGCACCCATAGGTCCTGCCTAGGGCTTTTCTCTATTATTCTATTATTTCTCTATTATTCTACACATCACCAGTGTAAGGAGAGCAATAAATTCCACCTTCTGCATGTCTTAGTGTAGATGCAGTTTGAAATAGAACTGTGTTTGTTTCAAACCAACCAGGCCAGCCTAAGAAGCAAAGCAAATTCTTCTTGTAAAGCAATCCCATCTAGCTTTGACAGCTGTAGGGACTTCAGGCAGCACTTATATCTGCCGAGGTGCTGCTCCTTCACAGCCCTGAGCCACATACTCTGCAGCAAAAGTCTAGTGGTGTTCCCCATAGCCATGAGATTAAAAGCAGTTCCTCAAAATTATTTAAACTGTGAGGAAGTAAAATCTGAAAAGTGAACTCTGAGTGTATAAATTTAGGATCCCAAACTCACCTCAGAATTTATTCCTTAGACTTAAACTGTAGATTGATGACTGTGGTCTTAAAAGCAGAGAGGCTCTGAAATTTATTCAATCAGATACTGGAAAGATATCCCCTTATTAAAAGAATTCTCAGATTCCCCCAGGCTTTTGTATTTTCCCAGCTGACTTTTCTGTTTCAATAGCAAGAGGAGATGCAACTTACAGACACCACTTCTCTTCTGTCAAATACTGCACATTCCAGAGTGCTTGCTCATGCTACATCCTTCCCTATGGAGCTGCTGCCTAACTTTCCCAAAGCCGATATTAATATCACAGGCCATTATAATACAGTTATTTTCATGGAAGCCTGGGAGGAAGTCACATGGCATTAACTGGTCCCTGGTGCCCGTAAGGTCTCCATTTAGTTTGTTGTTTTTACTCACATAAGCAGCAATGAAGTGAAAAGCTGAGGAAGTAGCAGTGATTGTCTTAAATGAGTATCTCCTTAGTACCTGTTTTGTTAATGAATCATCGTTCCTCTTAATTCGATGAACATGTTTATTAGGCAGTGCAAGGACACACGCACACACATCCTCTACCAGCTAAACTGAGTTTTCACACCTACTCCACACCTGTCCTGGGCACTGGTGAGAGTGTTGAATGTCCTTGGGCCTGGTGTCATCCCAGCTCTGTGTCAGGACGGAGCACAAAGTGGTGGTCGTACAGTCATCTTCTTCTGTCTCTGTGCTTTGCTGAGAAATTCAAAACAGTAGCAATACAAACACACACACACACACGAGACCATCAGAAGGGTCTTTCTTGCCAAATACCTCTGCTCCTGTCACCTGCCAGTTCAAAGCAAATGCAGCTCTTCAACTGGTGCTGCCTCTTATTAACCATATGTGCCCAATTTTGAGACAGCCAGAGCCACGAGTGTCAAACTGGTCTGGTTGTGAACTTACCAGTGCATGTGAGTGTGTGTACTCTGGAAAACAGGGCTCTCTGTGTCTGACTACATGCAACATCAGTGCAGCAGAGAGGCAGGGAAGAGTACAATCCCTCAGGCAAAGGACAGTGCTGAGAGCCCAAAGGGCTGGAGTCTTGTTTGTGACACTTAACTTCTACAAGAATTAGCAAACCCTCTTAATACTGATATTTAATTATTTGCAGTACTCTAAGGATGTGTTTATAGCTCTTTTCTTAGAGCTGGTTAAAAGAAACCATTCCTATCAAACATTTTTTTCAACAGGAGATTGTATTTTAACTATTCTTTTTGGTCACAATGTGTATTTTCTGCCAATTTTTTTAACTTTTTATAGAAGAGCTGAAAATCCCCCAAACCAAAAGGTTTTGACCAAAACCAGCAACAATTCAATTCAGAAATGCTACTGTGGTACCTCAGAGGAATAGTAATTTGGCCGCCTCATTTTTCTCAAGGATTTAGACTCCCCAACTAACCACTGGATCCGAATATGCATCTTGGCAAGGTCTGCCATGATGCACTATGACATCCTTTAAGAGAGGAAATGCCGGTAGGTTAGGAGGAGTGCACAACAGCTGATGTCAGTCAGTTGGGAATGTGCCAAGCCATTCACAGATGTACACCTGAGGAAACTAATCCCCACAAGGTGTCACAGTAGCATTTCCTAATCAAAACTTTCCTCTTTTTGTTTCTATCTTTTCCCCCATAAATTTTCAAATTTGGAGATGTTTTGGATGAAAACTCAGGTTTTCAAACATCTATGAGAAAGAAAACATTTTTCCACAATTCTTTATGGAAAAATTATATTTGTGTATTTTTTGATATTCACATATTTTTGTGTCTGCATTTCTTAGGCTCCAATCAATGTGAAAGAAAACCTCTGGTGGAGAGAATCAAAGATTGTGTATCTGTCTAATCCACTTGATTTAAAAACTCTCGTGATGTTTCTAACACTGACATTGTGAGACAAACAGTGCTGGACATTTTACCAATAGCATCCAACTTTTGCTATGTTCACTTCCATTGCTCCCGAAGCCCTCCCGTTGCCAAAATCTTCAGCTTCTCTTTTACCCACCAGGAAAAAGCTCCAGTCTCATCCTTGACAAACCTTGCATACTACAATCATGCCTTATTAATACAAAGAAATCTTCGAAGTATCAAGAACTGAGCAGTAGTGCTGATGGAAAGGTTTTCAGCAGGTTGACACTTCATCAAGCAATGTTATCAAATAGTATTTGCACTTCTGAAAAGTCAAAGATATCCATGCCCCAGTCATTCTGCCTTCTCCCAGAGCCCTGCCTGTTGGGTGACAAAGGAGCCCACTAGAAGCAAAAAGGCCCCACAAAAGAAAAGACTGATTTTTTTTTAATCTGAGATCAGCCATTTCAGTCCAATTCCATTCTGTAAAGAACTGAAAGGCTTTTTTGTTTTTATTCCAAAGCCGAATGAAAACAATTTTTGAACTTCAACAGTTGTTGCAAAATGGAATTGTCATCTTGTGGACAGCACCACTGAGCATATGGTGTTACTGTCAAATAAATCTCATTTAATATCAAAATGAATAACATTGCACTGATTGCATTCTTGAGCGTATTTTTAACTCACTCAAGCCCTATCTTTTCTCATCTAAATAGACCTTTCACAGAATCTAGGAGTTTTGCTGCCAAACTGAGTCCATTTTGCTATGCAACAAATTTTGCTATGCAAGCTGCCAATTTTGCTATGGCATTTGCTTTACTTTGCAAGGACCACCACAACAGTCTGTTTGCTTCCTCTTCCTGGGAGCATTGAACATCTTGCAAGAAAGCTTGTTCATCAAACTTTCACAAGTTACAGTTCATTTTTGCTGTTCTAAGTAATTTGGATAACCTGGAGAAATATTCTTTAGTTTTTCCTAAGGGGCATACTCACATCAAAGCAACCCTGTGTTTTAGTGTGCATTTAGATATTTGCTAATGAAAGACACCTAGATATCCAACTGTGTCAATCTGTGCCTTCACATCTGCAAATTTCTTATCAATTTGAGATTCCTTGTAGGTCTCAAAATCTAAGCTAAAAAAATGTATTTTAATATATCTGAACTCACTACATGCTTGTGAGGTACAGCAGCGTAACTACATCCATTAGACTCAAGCAGGGCTGAGATTCAGGGGTTGTGAAAACTCACATCCTTGGGTATTTTGGTGCAAAGACCCTTAATGTCAAACCATGTTTGAGGAGCTGGACCAAAAGAGGTCCTGAAAGTTACTCAGAAAATCTGGAGCAAAATAAAGTAGTGACTTGGGGTTTCTCAGCACCCAGCTCAGGTGAGGCAAACACCTTCATCAGCTGTACCTTCCTCATGAAGATGTCAAGGAAGCTCTGAGGCTGGAGCATAGCACTTTCCCCCTGCATTTCTTTATTTTTAAAAGAAATATTGGATAATTGTTCTGCAGTTTGCTTGCAATCAGTTTTATTCTGAAGCTATTTTGTTCTTTCTGAAATAGGAATTGACACATACAGATCAGGCTGAACAAGTAACTTCAGCTCCCTGTGTCTCAATTTCTCTTTCTGTACAGTGAGAATAATGAAATTTCTATTAAAACAGTGAGTACTTACATACAGAAAGAGTGGCTCAGGCAAATTTTACCTGCCACATCTCAATATAGATTGCATGTTTTTTCTCTGTGTCCATGTTTGTGTCAAAAGATACAGGACAATTAGTACTCACAAACTAGCAGCATACTTTGAAGGGCTACATTTTCGTCTGATATTAACAGGCATAGCTCCATCCATGAAGCTGTACCAGTTAACCAGCAGAAGACCGACAGCTGTAGCAAGGAGCAAAGGCAGGCACAGCACTTCCCAGGGTTTTATGCTGACTTGAGCTCCTTTTGTCCAACACTTGACAAGGGGCCCGAACTAAATAGGAGACCAGAGGGCAAAGGGCAAAAGAATGATACTAATTCACAAACAATCTCATAAAGCTATTCTTGTAGGCCCTTTAAAAAGTTTTAACTGTCTGCCAAAATAACTACACATGGATGAGGTCACCATGAGCAGTCAGCAAGTCTTGCTATGCGAGAGAAAGATCTGGTCACATTTTGCTTAAATCAAGAAGGAGTAAGTACAATAGAGGGGATCACAGTCCAGCTAGCTGGCCACCATCCGCCTATTTCCTTATCAGGCAGTCACCTGAAGTGGACAAATTTGTGCTTCAGTCTTAACTTAACGGTGTCCTTAGCTTAAAAAAATACGTGTGATCCAGAGGTTGTTTCCATAAGATGCTGATTCCCAATTCAGCGAAGCACTTAGAATGTGAAAGTGTGGTTGGTTCAGTTGCCATCACCTGCTGCTTTACACAGAAAAGACCTACTTTGCACACAGGAAAAGAGCCTTTTGTACTACTGTGAGTCAGGGTGCTCTCTGTGTTTTCTTTTCTTCACAAAAACTGTCCCATGAAGTAAATAAAACAGATTGCCGAAGAGCACCACCTGCTCTTCTGTTTTCAAAAGGAAAAAAAAATTACTTTTCTCTCCACAGCTTTTTGAATCTCGTAAATACATCATTTGAATACTGGATTACTGCTCAGTTCCAGATCATATCTTATTGAAACATAACTTAGACTTCCATTTTTGTCTTTTGTCATAACTTCCTTGTCCCATACTTATCAAACAAAGCTTAAGTAACAGCTCATTTTTTGTTTGTTTGGTGTGTTTTTGTGCCAGTGACAACTATAATTTATTTATTTATTTGGTCTGGCAAATGGTAAGACTTTTTTCTCACATAATTTTCTTTGCAGTTCTCTTTCATTCTTGCTAAATACATCGTTTCATTAAGCAATGGAGGCTCCTACCTCTATATACCCCCCATACAAGCATCACTTCATTTATCACAAAGATTCATCAGTGAAGCAGTTATCCTTTTATTTTGTTGCTTTTTTACAGGACTAATAAAGAAAGTTTTATGAGGTTGTTTGTGAATTAGCATCTATAATTTTCCCTTTGCCCTCTGATCTCTCTGTCTGAGACCCTTGGCAAGAGCAGAATAAAATGAGTGCAACTGAATACAAATCCATGGGAAATGCTGTGCCTGATTTTGTTTTGCTCAACAGCTGGAAGAAAGGGTGGTTGTGTTAAGCGTATTAACATCAGGTGAGGATTAAGGATTTCAACCAGATGAGATAATTAGTGTATGTATGCTCTAAAGCAAATAGAGAAAGCCAGGCTAACCAAGCTCTTCAGAAACACTGGTCCAGTTAAATGGAGTTAGTTTGAGCTTTGCATGATCAGGTTTTGATGAGAGAAACCCACTTGGTTGAGCAAGTGGCTCCAAGAGAGCCAGAAGTGGTGGTTCTAAGATTTAACAAGTCCTTGCCAGTGCAAATTTTGTAAAGGCTACAAGGACTCAGCTCATTAGCCTTTTCCTCAACATGGTGTCTGCAGGAATTTTGTCTCTTAAATCTTCTGCCCTCTCTAGTCGGATTGAGTTGAACTGAGGTTTAAAAGTAATTGAGGCAAAGGACAAACAAGTACTCACTCATACACTCACACATGCCTGTGCATACACACACAGAGAACATGATTGCATAAACTCCATTTCCTTAGGAAGTAAGACTAAAATTGAAATAAGTGTTCACATGAAATAGCAAAGCAAAGCAACCAAAGCTTTGGAAGGCTTTCAGCTAGATCCTTGTCTTCTGTAAACCAGTGCGGAGGGCAATGGAGCAGTACCAATTTGCATCGATTTGGGGCATCTGGCCCTTATTCTTGACTAGTCCATTGTATATCCAGTCTTTGCAAAATGAAAATGTCAGGTTTTTGAGACCAGGATCAAAGATGTGTTGGAAAGAAAGTTTGCTAGGGAATTGAAAACCCACAAGGGATAAAGCATGAAGGCTAAATAATATTATTTTAAAGTAATGGCTACAACATTTTCAGGAAGCTTGCTTTCCCTGGATACATCCCATTTTAAGGCATCACTGTTCAGTCTCATAAAGAACGCCATTGCTGACAAAATAACCTCCAGTTCTTCTTGCTGTTTCAATTACTGCATTGATCAATTTGAAATGTCTGTTTGCTTGACATGACTGTGAGTGTAACTGATCTGAAATGCGATATGGCATTGCAAGATGATTTGAACCAGTCTTTGCATCTTTCTTCCCTTCTTCAGAAGGATGACGGTGAGCCAAAAAAGAAAATGAAACCTGATTTAGGGAAGCACCTACAATAGTTGTGGCCTGCCTTAATTCAATGTCCTAAATAAAATTACTACATTGTGTTTCATTTAATAACAAAACAAAACAACAACAACAAAAAAGGAACCACCAAGTTAAGTTCCTCTGACTACAGTTTATTAGGCAGCCTTTGTTCCCACATGATCTGTCTCCAGGGCCTTTGCAAGCTGCTGAATTTCTGTATATATATTTGTGTGTCTGTCCTGAAACAAACCATTGTCAGGCAGGAGCCTGAGACAAGTAGTCTAAATTACTCTTATTTCTACATTTCATGTGCATTTCAGGCTACAGGAAACTTCAGCTGGGGTCTTCACAAAGAAACAAAGAATGTGGCCCGAAGTGAATTAAGATTCATGCCCTCTATGGCACAAAAACTAGCTCTTTAGAAAAGAATATCATCTAAGATGACAAGGAAATGTGTTTATAATATGTTCACTGTACATTCCAGAAGAAAAAGGTTAAAAATCAGAAGACTTGACTTTTAGGTCAGTGGCTCCTAAAGAGTGTTGAGATGAGAACCCAACTGTTTCTTTCTAAGTTGGCCATTGGCATTGACATTACCATACTATAATCTTAGAGAGAAAGTAATTTGAATCACTACCTAAAAGCAAGGATATCATGTGGAAAACAAGGCACCTTTCCTCCAGTCAATGAAAGAAAACATCTAAAGTATAAAAACAAAGCCAGCTCTTTTGCTGTGGTCTTTGTCCTTGTCTAATGAACTGAATTGAACCATATCTCCCAGAACCTGCCTACTGTAGATGAGACTTTGAACAAGAAACCAAGTATTATTAGGGGTGCAATTTCAGAGAGGCCAGGCACCACATTTAGCAAAAGTCAGTAACCTGGATAGTGTGGAGATTGTGTGAGCAGGTATAAATTTTTTTGCACAGGTCAAACCTATCTCCTGTAATGCCAAACAAAAACCTAATTCATAGGTCAAAGCATGACATGTGTGAAAATTATAACCCACTTTTGCCTGAGTTTTTGGTTAACCAACAGGCTATAGGCTTTTCTCAGCTTGTTGCTTGTTTTTTAGGGGTTGCAAGGACTGCAGTAGAGAAATTAAGATCGTAACCACCTGGCCAGATTCTAGTCCAAGAAATCATACTTCCATGTATGAGAATCTGTAACCAGATGATCAATGGTTATAATAAAGCATGAACTCATTTCATTCCTTGCCCCAAAACCACATCAGATTCAAAGTACTTCATGTCTAGTCCCTGCAGCCTGTTGTTTCTACTGCTCACTAGATGTGTATTGGAATCTGGCTGACCAAGAAGTGCTGGGAATGTCTTCTTCTGAAAAGATATTTCATACTCTACAAAATAGTTTTGATTCAGCCAGACTTCAGGAAAACTTATAAAATAGAGCTGACATCAGCTCAAAATCCAGCATCCATGCAGTCTTAGACTTTTGGAGATGAAGTTCAGGCATGGAGCCTAACTTGGCTGCTTTCTCAGCTGCTAGATAACAGCAAATTCATGCTGCAAATGCCTCCAAGGAACTTTGTGATGTGGCTGACGGACATAATTTGAAGTATTCTTCCTCCTGCAAATGATGCCACCAGCCTGATACAGTGCAAAACAGCCCTACTCAACTCAAAGCTCAACTTTCTCTTCAGTGATGTTTCCTCATGAATCCAAGTACCCCTCTGGCATTTCCCACAAAGACTCCTTGTTATCCATAGCAATTAAAATGTATGTATGTAATGGTGATACTGAGGAACTCCTTGTGCAGATTGTCTCCTATCTTTCAGAACATTTTCAAAATCTCTATCCTGGTTGTCAGAAGAAATGAAGTTGTACGGTTAGGAAAGTTGTCTGAAAAGATGCAATGTTTGGCTTCTTTCCTCAGATCCAGAATGTACTATGTGTTCCTTGGATAATGGACAACATGCTGGGTAGTTCCAGATAAGGTATCAAATAACTTTATTTTGTGTCCCCACTTTTCTTGCCCTTGTTCCAGAGAAAATTGGATGAGTGCCTGAGAAATAATTTTATTGTGAGGAGAGTTATTATGAAAACGTACTCTGCTATTTTTCATTGACCTCTAAAATGAACTCCCTAATTAAGTGCAAATGAGAAACTGACTTGGAGCAGGTTGTCTCTAATCTTGGACAAGACAGACACAGTAAAGTTTATGAACTTAATAGACTGAACCTGCCAAAAGTCGATTTTGCTTTTCTTCCATACACTGCACATAGAATATCTATAACATGTTGCTGAAAATTATGAAAAAAAGGGGATTCCTTAGACATCTGTTTGCACTGAAATTAAAAAAAAAAAAGAAAAGCAGATGATATTCCAGATGATAAACATTTGTGCAGATTAATCTTTTATGCAGTAGCTTTTATCTTTTTCTTAAAGAATCCTTTCTTCTTACTGAGTTGCAATATAATTGTAAGAACTTGCACTCATATTTTAAAAAAAAAAACGTTCCTATGTGCCATAGAACTTATTTCTACTAACTTACATGTAGGGAAACTGTGTTAACATAGAAGAAGAGACTAAAATTATTTCAGTAAACTGTAATAGGTAAATTCCAGTTCTTGCTGGAAGTAAACCTTAGTTTTATGGTGAAGTTATAGGAAAATATGAGTACATTACAAATGCATATCTGTATGCATGCAGATAGAACTACCAGAGCTTTGCCACTTCAAAAATGGTGAACAAAAATTTATGGCACTGGCTCACAGTGTGAGATGTGTCAGGCCAAGAGGGAAGTGATGAGAAGCACCATATGGGTTCACTCCTTCTAGATGGTCTGAACAATGACAGTCCAGTATCAGAGAACTACTTAAGTACAAGCTTGCAAGCTAGACCTGAGAATACCCTAAGAGGTAAAGTAGGTAGCTCGCAAGGTGCCGTGCCTCCACGAGGTCCCCCGGGTGCCCTGCACGCATGGCAGGCACCAGCAGGGTGGCCAGGTGCTGGAGCCTCTGCAGCTCAGTCTCAGTCATTGTTCTGTTTGCTCTGCCTTGCTTCCTCTGTTTGGTTTTGTGGGTTTCATTTTTTTTTTTAATTAGGCATAATCTTTTGCTTTGCCCTCATTTTATGGCCTTGACTAGATCCACTCTTGTGGTCTCCATGAATGCTCCTTCAGCTCATGTGCTTCACAAAGAAAGAGGGCACTGCCAAGGCGGATTTGAGATCTGTCCAGTGGACTACAGAAGGTTTCTCTTCCTACCAGACTGTATGGCATTAAGCATAACGGAAAACAAGAGGCCTCCGAATACAACTGTGAAAGCTAAGATAGTTGAAATACGGGCCATAGAATGAATTTAGCTTCTGTCTGAAAATTTTCAAGTTTTTTTTTCCCAGACCTCTGGCTACAGCTATGTGGCTGTGTTTCTGTTATTTCCCACAGTGGAGAAAACCAGCAGTAGCTCTGCTGATACCAATGTGAACCTGATGGAAGATCAAACTCAAACTCAAGAGATTTATTTGTTTGTTTTATCAAAAAATATGCAGTCTTCATAATGTGAAATTCATTTTGTACCTATTCACATAAATTCAAATGTTCTTATGTAATACAGATACTAAGTTTCTTCACCAACCATCATAACACATCTGCTGGAAAGATCACCTTTCATCAGAAATGAACACTTTCTTTATGAGTGACTAAACTCCTTTGAAATCTTTCTATTTCCCAGGGATGTTTTTTTTCCCTAGAAAACAAATTTACTCTTGCTCCACAGGTCTCTCTTAGTAAGATCTTTATTTAGCTTGTTTACTTTATCTTTCATTAGTGGCTAGCATAGTACTGTCAGGCTTCTTGGTAGTAAAAATGAAGGACCATTTTCCTCTTTTGCATCTGCAAGCAGAGACAAGCTAGAAAGTAGAGTTAGAAATCCATGAGGAACCTGATGATTCTGTCATTACAACAGACTGTTGTGGCAAATGACTGGTTTACACCAATGCAAGTGACATGAAAAAGAAGATCTGCAGTATTGTAAGATGAAAAAAATGGGGCAAGAAACATCAAGTGACATGAGAAAAGTCATTAAAGCAGATTCTGTGGTTAGAATTTGCTCATAGTTCTGCACTACAGTGCATATAAATGTTTGTTGCATGTTTCTTTTCACTCAGGTGTTAAGAAGCATCCAAACATGAATGCATATTGTATGTCGTATATCCAAGGACTGTGTGGTGATTTCAGAGCATTCTGAATACCAAGGGAGCAGGACTTTTTCTCTAACATAGATTTACTACCTGCCATTTGGTAAAAAAAAAAAAAAGTAACTTTCCATTTTTAGTACTCTCTCTTGCAAAATGCTGAATGGCCTCAATTCTCCTGATGCCTAGAACCTTCTGCCACATGGCTCTAACTATGGTAAGACGATGAATATAAACCAAATGGTACCTCGCAAGCATACGGATGGTGCTTTCACTGCAAGTCAATAGTGGCCACACATGTGCAGGCCTGAGAATATATTGCGGTAGAATCTACATATAGAAACCACATCTAAATTTTACTGTGCTACAAAACTGCTCCTTAAAACTACTTTCAATAACAAATGTCATAATTTAGTCTCGCAGATCAAAACATGACATTGAAGTCCATCTGCGCTATTCAAAGCCCTTGTTCTGCCAAACATCTTACATCTAATCTAATTTGGTTTACGTGTACTTATTAGCACCTAATTCTGGGTTACGTCACTAAAATCTTTTTTAGAACACTGGCATTCTCCCAGTAAGTCTATTTTGCCTTGATTTGTCTTGACTTTGTTTTGATTTTGGCGCTATCATCATCTTTCCCTCTGGATTTAATATAAAGGGGTTCCTGACATTTATGGAACAAACACCTGCTGAAGTCCCTTGGGCATGTTGCATCCAAGAAGAACAATAAAAAAGGCTTATCTTGAATGTAAGACTTGCTAAACTGATTTCTTGTAATAGGCAGGAGTGCATCAAGATTCTGAATTGGGGTTGTTCCCTAGAGTGAGCCCTGGATGTCAGGTGTCATGAGAGCGTGAGAACACTTACCTAATAAACAGAGATCCCTGTGACAGTCTCTCCACTGATTTTTTCACCTCATAAATATGTCACTTTAGCTTCATGCTCTTTTTGAGAAATTTTCTACCAACTCTGATGAAATCCTGGAAGTATTTAAAGACAGAGCTAGTCTTCCGTTTATACACTTTCTGGAGAGAAGTATTAACTTTAAAAAATCAGATCCCATTTTGGGCTTAGATATATTGGACCATCATGTTCCATCTTCATGGATAGAGGCTGAAGAGGCTGACTCCATGTTCAAGTACTGCCATGTGAGAGAGAGAGTTCAGTCGGAGTTTGTCTCTGGGCTTTCAGAGCTGCAAATGCTTTGGAGAAATAGTAAGCAGTAGAATAGAAGAGACTGGAAATCTGTTTCAGGCTCTGTTACAGATTTCCTGTGTCACTCTCTAGGCAATATTTTAGGTCCAGGTTTTCAAAAGTCATCAATTAGATATTTGGCAAATTGATTCTGAAAGAGTATTGGTTTGTATGACATTCAACTGGTGATGTTGCACATCCTCAGTTCATGGCTCTTACAGAATTCTGTAGCACGCCCTATAAATACTGACTTTGACTACCAAATTTGTATAATTTTAATCTTTTCTTTTGTAAATGTGATCTTTTCTTCACATCATAGTAAAGATAAACTTGATGCTGAATATGCAGAAATTCTTCAGAGCAGGGCAGGGATTACTGAAAGACTTCCAAATAGGAAGGGCTGAAAAGTATGGAACTGTTCAGTTTAAAGGAGAAGACTAATTCAAGAAACACAAAGAAGACTTTTAAAAACTAATAGAAGGAATAAAGAGTACTGCATCTTTGCATTTCTTTCTAATTCAGAAAGGCAAACGGATCACGTTCTGGCAATTAGATGGACTACTGGGCAAATTAACTTCTGCTTGAATCCCACTGGGCAATTCCTACAGCAGACACGGAAATGTGATGTGTGATGCAGGCCAAACTGAGGTCCTGAAAATGTGTTCTTAGTCATTAGTCATCTTAAGGGAGTGCAATGCACTCTTAAAGATTTGTAAAGTGCTTGAGATTCTCTTACACAGGGTGTGAAAAATCATAAGTGTGTGTGAGTGCATGTGTGTCTGCACAAGCTTCCTTGAGAGGGTTTTAATTTATAGACAGAGACTTCTGCACACAAATAAACGCAGCCATACACAGTTTCATGTCCTCTTGAATTAACCCATCTGGTCAGATCTCAGTTCATGGACTGGATTCAGTCAGATAATGAAAGAGGAAAACAGAGGGATTAATGAAACAAAATGGAAAGTACAAGTGAACTTATGGACGCTGAAGGTGTCTGGATCTCATCTATAGAAAATGTATTTTAAGTGTCAGGTTTTATCCCAGTAGCAGAACTCTTGACACAGTTCTAGTGACAGCAGTATCTATGGGCTCTATACCATATAGAATCCTAGAATAGAATCATAGAATGCTTAGAGTTGGAAGGGACCTTCAAAGGTCATCTAGTCCAACCCCCCTGCAAGGAGCAGGGACATCTCCAACCAGATCAGGTTGCTCAGAGTCCCGTCCAACCTGGCCTTGAATGTTTCCAGGCACAGGGCATCTACCACCTCTCTGGACAATATGTTCCAGTGTCCTACCATCCTCATTGTAAAAAATGTCTTCCTTATATCCAGCCTGAATCTACCTTCCTCTATTTTAAAACCATTACCCCTCGTCCTATCACAACAGGCCCTGCTGAAGAGTTTCTCCCCGTCTTTCCTGTAGGCCCCCTTGAGGTACTGGAAGGCTGCTATCAGGTCTCCCCAGAGCCTTCTCTTCTCCAGGCTGAACGGCCCCAACTCTTTCAGCTGGAGAGGTGCTCCAGCCCTCTGATCATCTTTGTGGCCCTCCTCTGGACCCTCTCCAACAGGTTCATGTCCTTCTGATGTTGGGGGCTCCAGAACTGGATGCAGTACTCCAGGTAGGGTCTCACGAGAACAGAGTAGAGGGGGAGAATCACTTCCCTTGACCTGCTAACCATGTCTATTTTGATGCAGCCCAGGATGCGGTCGGCATATGATGTGGAAGCTCGCACACCCTAACAAGTATTCCCCAAGGCAACTATCTTCTGTTTTCTTTGCTTTGTTTTCAGTATTGTCATCGCAGCAGCAGTTATGCTCAAGATTATATGTCATATCACGTTACAGCTTGATCACGTCACATTTCTGTCATACCTTGACATTGGCTTCAAATCCAGTGATCTTCTTCTACGTAAAATCAAAGAGATGAATTATAAAATTAGGTCCTTCCCATGTAAGTAAACATGATAAATAGAGGATATTGATTAAAAAATGTGGGAATGTGACATCCTTTTAAATATTGCTAGCATTGGAGTTTAGCCCTATGGTTAAAGAGCACTTGACAAAGCTGTTTCTATGCTTAAAACAAGCTTTTAGCAAATGAGCTAATATTTCACCAGGGTTTGTTTATCATCATATTCAGTCTGATCAAGTTTAGTAAAGAAGATAAATACAGAGTCTAATTGTTCAAATATTAACCAGCTGGTACACAGGCAGCCTTTTCATTTCTGCTTAAATAGCAAAATTGTGGCTTCTTTTACTCACAGAAAATCAGAGTAGCTCGCAGAAACAGCATCACTGAAGCCACCATGCTAATTGAATGCCAATGGAATTCACCCTAACCCCTAGGAGTGTTCAGTGCCTATGGTGATGTTATCAGCAAGCTGTAGAAAAGGGTCAAAAGGAAGATGTGTGCCTAGAAATTGGAAATGGACTTAAAACTCCTCATGCAGCAGCTGCTGAAGAACAGACTTGCCATCAGACGTTTGCAGATATGAAAGCTGCCTCACCCAATTTTTCACCCAAAGTTTTTATTTTATATGGAATAAATGCATAGATTCAAGCAATACAGGGTTGAAAAGTGATGTTTGTACCTTACTCAGAAACTTAAAGAATTTCTTCTGTGTCCTTCCCCTTCCCTTTCCCCTAGATTTAACAAAGTCTCTGCCTCCTGAGCATAGTGAAATTCAACTTGCTGATCACGACTTTAACGCCGCAGTGTTCAGCCCATTCAGTTGGGCTCCTGCTAGCTTCAGCAGTATGGTATCAGGGCTCCAGTGATCTCTTCTTAAAAGGCATTTTTAATATGTTCTAATCTCTTAACCTCTTCTTTCTCCTCCTAGTGGCTATTATAAGAAGAGAAGAGTAAGGACAGTATTTTTAAGGAAAACACGATATTCTTGGTTTCACTTGTTGGTACATAAAAATTTGGGAGTGTGGGAGCGTGACATGCTTGATTTCCAAGTACACAAACGATCTGCCAAGATTTGAGCAGACTTTATCAGGAAGATGGCTCAGTTCTCTGCCTGTGCCTGAGTAGTCCAAAGGGCTTTTCTCTAGCCCAGATCAGGATCTGTAATCGTTTATAGAACTGTTCAGGAAATTGAATTTCTTTTTCTCTGAAAAAAAAAAAAAGACAGACTTTTTTTATTTCAATAAAATCATTCACAATTAAAGAACAGAAAGTGCAGCCTACAAAAAACTTGCTGTTTCAATTACTGAAAACAAAACAAAAACCTCCAAAAAAACAAAACCATATTTCACTTACTAGTAACCTCAAGTAGTGTTCCTAAGATTGAGTTGGTTTGTTTTAAAGTTCCTTTTTACTGAAAAATTTCAACTGGTTTTTAATGAGCAGGGCCGCAGACCTTCTGTTGTTGAAGGCGACAGGAGATCTGGCACAGGATCAGTTCCGCAAGATCAAAATGAGGATCTCCCCAGATGAACTCTTGTGTAGGAATTCTCTATACAAAAGTTAGAGAACTGAAATAGAGTATAATGGAGAAAACATCCAGAAAACATTGAAAAGCAGGCAGCAGACTTTCTCAGCATAGACATCTGTACACCAACAGTGATCCAGATTAAACAAAGCTTGCAAGAAGGACCCTCTCCTGTTACATACTCTTTTGGGCTTCAAACGGTGCAGATAAAGATGAGATACCTGTTCCTTTCAACAGCACCCGGGACAAACAGTGCTGACCTTCCCCAGAGTTTTCAAGCATCAATATTGACCTGTTCCTCTAAAACCACTAATCCTTGACTACTTCTGAATGAAACAGAATATTAAAAGAGATTTCCTCCTGAGCCCAGTAAAGAGCTTGAAATTCTTCCAACTCTGCTAGCCTGCTAATCCTTAAATTATATATGTTTTTTTAATCTGGTCTAAGTGGGTGTCTCTGCTTTTAGTCACTGACAGACATGCCTTAATTTTGGTGACTGTTATCCTGAAGTTTCTTCAGCTGTACAGTGAAGGGTAAGCTACCTCTCTAGACTCATCATACAGCCACCATAAAAAGAAGACTGACTTGGATTTTTAAAAATGGGCTCTTAGGAACAGTTCTCAAGGCTGGGCTGTGCAAAAGGACCTTCCAAAGATTTAGACTTCAAATGGCAATAGCCCTTTGAGTCTTTTAGAAGATATCAGCTCTGGAGCTTTATTTAAGCTCAAACTTAGTGCCTGGATTTTGCAAGCTTAATGACCTGCCTGTGACTTGCAGGGCCAATACTGGGAGCCGGCAGCCATTCAACCCATTGGAAAATTGGGCCAGTTATCTAAATCCGGCCTGTAAAAATCTAATCTTAGCCAGAAGTTTGCACCATTTGTCAGCACACAACTCTTCTTTCTGCCCTCAGAGGTTTTCCAGATTGCATGTATCATATTTCATTGGGGACTCCTCTTATTTTTTGAGTAGCCTTGTGCTAGTTTTTTTTTGGTTGGTTGTTTTTGTTTTTGGCTGACTCTGTCAAGAGATTTCACAAGGTAACTTCATTAAACTTAAGGAAGTTACCACACTGACAGTTTGCAGTGTGTTGTGAAAGGTGTAGTGACTTGGAAAGTCTGACTCGTTGTCAAAATGAAATGTGCTAGTGCTGTGTGTAAAAACCCACTAACTCCTCAGGGAAAACAATGAAAATATTCAGCAAAGACACAAGCCTGCCTTTGTATTGTGTGTTTTCTGTTTCTCCTCTTCTATCTTTTTGCTGTGGAGGCCCTCTGATAAAAAAAAATAAGGCTTTAGTTTTTTATTTCCTTGGTAAAGCAGTGCACAGGACTTGTTGCAGTAGCAAATCAGCCTAAAAACAGTTAAACTTCTTGCATTTGCAAGGTACCTGAGGTGTCTAAAGGACTTGGGTTGCACGGCAGCTTTCTTTGCGGAGTCCAGGTGCTGGTCCATGCATTGGCTCACACCAGAGCCGTAATTGCTCATAGCAATTCCTAGATGTCTGGAACTAAAGAATGTAGGTGCTTGAGCGAGTTCCCCGAGGAGTTACATCTATGAAAATGTTTACTATCAATGTACCTGTTGTAAGAGGTTTCTTACATCAGGTGCTTTATTTAACCTATAAGTGCTTATATTGGATCCTACATCTCTAAGCATGTTGCAAGGGAATGAAAATCACCTTTTATAAGGCAATGAAACTGCCATGGAAAAGAAGCAATGGAATCATCTTGCCTACCCCATGCCCATCAACACCACTGTGGAACAGGAGTAGTTGCTGATGCACTGTTTCCCTTTTTGTGCTCCTGATGCCAAGCCAAAACCCATTTTTCCTTAAGGGCTTGCCTTTTCCACTAAGTTCAGATCCCCTGAATTCGAACAATGCACAGGGCCTTCTGTAAGACTGACCTCCACCTGAATGTGCCTGAAGGCATAAACAACACCAGGCTCCAGGAGTTCCAGAAGGAGATCGTTACTCCTTCTTTCAGTTGCTTGGTAGATTCCCCTATATGAGATCCATGGTGTTGATCATTGTGATAAGTACTGTAGGAGGGACCATACATCATTCTTCAGAGGACCATGCTCCACCTTTAATTGAACATTAAGTCTTTAAGAACAAGCTGAGAACCCCCCTGCCCAAAGAAAGGAGACAGTGCTGCATAAGCAGCAACTTGTACCTCTCTCTTTCCCAGCCATGAACATTGCTATTTCTAAGAAGATGACTGACCCATGCCTTCAAGAAGCAAGAAAACCCAGACCTCACTGAAGCTAACGATAAAGCGTTCATTTTTTAACAAACCCAGATTTTCTGTGTTCTCTTTCTTATCTAAGTGTATGAGGTACATTGGAAGGTCATACTGCACTTTGAGGAGATAAAAAACCTTCCTTACTGCAGTAGCTGATCAAGATGGACCCGGATGGACAGAGGTTTGCTCACTTGACATTTCTTTCTGAAAAGCTGCCATTATTTTCTCTGATCCATATAAGACAATACCTCATTTGTTTATGTCCAGTCTCAGTTGCTCTCATGGCAGTTCTCTGGAGCTGGGGATGGTGCTGATTGTACCCTGGGTAAAGTGTTGGTCCTTGCATTTTACCTCATGTATGCCTCTGATAGATGATCCACCATTAAACAAGGAGTCCATGCTGACTCTTGGAAGAAAGATTAACAGTTAAAAGTTCAAGACGGCTGTGTCTGGCAATGGTTTCACTGCTATGCCATAAACAAATAGCAGCACAAAATCTTCAGTGATAAGGCAGTGTATTTTATGAAGCAGGAAGCATAAATTACACAAGCATAACTGTGGACCTTTAAAGACAGTATTGTGAAAGTCATTTGCTGTATTCAAAACACTTTATCCTTTGAGGTTTTCCTCATCTCTTCAATTTGTACTCATTGTTCATAACAAATAGAAAGAAACAATACTGACAAAGTTGCGTCAGCTGAAGTTAAAACTAGTAGGAGGTCAAAGCCTGTTACAAATGAATTTGGTTTTTTGTTAAGAAACTAATTATCCTATAATGATAAAGCAAGAGGTTAATGCTATATCCATCTGGGAGCAAGCTTTGTAGGTTTTTTTCTGTTGCACTGCAACTCTGACATTAAATGTAGCAGCTGCACAGGCCTGCATGGTTTCCTTCCTTTACTCCAAAGGAAATCATAAAGGAAATACATCGCTGGTTTCTGGGGCGCTCTGTGAGCCAACTGAGAGGGAAAATGGGCCAAGGAGTAGCCAGAAGGGACAGTAACTCAAGGGGGTGTATCTGGCAGGGTGATCAGGTCCAGGGCCAGGCCCAGTCCAATGCCCAAGCTCAGGCCTCAGGCCCGAGCCCAAGCTCAGGCAACCGCACAGGGACAGGCACAGGCTTGGGCCTAGGCCCAGGCCCTGCGGGTACGGCAGGTCCCCAGCCCATGGAGGGGCATCAGGCCCCCCTGCAGCCATGCCAAGGCCCCGGGGGAGCTGACAGCCAGAGGGGGATTAGAGCTGTCTGTCAGTTGCTGCTAATCCACTAGAGGCCATTGTGACACAGAGTAAAGGGTGCCTAGCAGAGCATTTCACTCTGGCGCTGCCCAGCCATCCCTTCGTCCAGTTCAAAGTGATGAGTTAAGGAGTTTATTTAGTAGATATTCAAGCAGCAGTGGAGTGGAGAAGTGATTCCTCTGGAAGCTGCAAAATTTCCCATGTATTATGGGGGAAATTGTCTTTGGCAGAAACATTGATTTGCACATGTAGTTCGTGTTTCAGCAATACAGAGTGTGTCTTACTGTGGCATTTTGAACAGGATGTGCAGTACTGTGCAATTATTTGACATCTAGAAAAACATCCTAACGATTTCTTTTCCTATTTACAGTATTTCAGGAAAGCAGTTGCCTAAGGATTGTTGAAGAAATACTGTGACGGTAATTAGAAGTTAACTAGTTTGCAGTCTCTCACGTACTCATCCATGAAAATGGGAGAAGAAAAGGGTGATTTCTGGAGGAATGTGTTTTCCGCTGGGATGGATGGTGAGCTATCAGAAACTTAAATTTGCTAGTGATGCAAAGAGAACCCTGGCAACTGGGGAAAGGGAAAAAAGGAACAAATCAGAAGAAGATTTGAGAAAGGGAGAAAAAGAGAGATCCAAGGGGACAAGGTTCCTGGCTACATGAGCCTGTACATCTGAAGGCAGACAAGTGATCCTCTCTGGCAATTGCTAGGCATGCCATCAGAAGAAAGACCTGATGCATTTTAGTTGTCATTTCCATTTAGCCCTGCAGCTACCTGAAGATACAATAATAGCATTTCATAAACTGCTGTAAGTTAATCAACCAAGTCCGATCTTCCATTGAAGAGAAAACATGCTAAATTGGCTAATTAGCATTAGTGAGATAATTCTTCATCTCTTTTCTGTTACGTACTATACACTATATAACACATACACAAAACTTTTTTAAAAGTAAATATATATATGAGAAGATATTATTTCAGAAATCAGTACAGGAACATTTAACAACTGCATGAAGAAAACACCAGAAGGTCTGAGATGATGTAGTGTCATCATGGCAAACAGACTGTTTCATGTGGTAGCAATATCATAATCTTTCTTGTGTTGGAATTCAGGGTGCAATAAACCTAATGAGCCTTTCTCTGATCTTCCTGAGACTGGCATAAATCAGGGAAAATTCCACTGAACTCAATAGACTTGACAATCACATAAATTGTTGTATGTGGGTGCAGGATCAGACTCCTAGCATCAAGGGAAAGGTGAACATTACCTCTCTTACCTCTTTTACCTGAAGTGCCTGGAAATGCATTAATGTGTGGAAAATACTTCTGTGGAAAACAGGATAGCTTCTTGTATGTCTGAAGGGACTGATCCCACCTGTTTTTAAGACTGTGCAATGGCTATTCATTGTGTGAGGGCGTTGGGGAACCTGGTCAGAGAGTGGCTGTCAGCATCAAGTCTAAAATTAAGGAAAGCAGGGAACACTGATTTATTACTTAAAAAGCAAATCTTTTATTTATGAAATGGAAAGTTTGCACACACATGTTTTCAGACAAGAATATTCCAAGGACTATGCAAGAGAGAGAGAACAAAGAATGAATGCTTGCTAGATAGGCAGGATTTTTTAAATAGAAAAACATGAATTTGATGAATAAAGCATCAAACCTGCACTGTAGGCCCTGTGTTTATAAAGATTTAGAAAGCTAATATAATATGAATCCAGCTATGTAATTCTATGTTCAAAAAATGTGAAATAATAATAACAATGTAACCTCATCCTCTGTATTTCCTCATTTCCTTAGAGCCACAGTTTCAAAAGGTCTTAAAAAACATAGCAACAATACATTCCAACACTTCCCTCTGATTATGGGAAAGCACCCTGCCCTCCAAGCCTAGGTAAGTGTTGACATGCTCAGTACCTCCAACCTTTTCCTCTATGAGCAGTTAGAGAAATGGGTCACATGTGTGTGTGATAGGGGTCAAGTCTTTATATCAGCTTTTGGGCCCGGCCCAACAAGCATTTAAAATTAGGCTTGGGGTTCATGGGTTTTCCCTGAAATTGTGTGATACTTAGCGCTGCTACCAATAAGGTTTTGGGGAATTTATCTCCCTCTGCAAACTTGGATATTAATCTGCATATCCAAGAGAGTGCGTTTCCATTTAGACTAAAAGGCACCCCCCGTAAGTTGGCCTTTTAAACAACCTCTGAGGGCCTCATCCTGCGATAACACCACCTTGCCTTCCCCAGGCAGATTCCTCTATCTGCACAGCAGCGTCAGACTCTTTCTGGGGTTATGTACGACCTCAGGGATCTATCAGCATGGAGTTTGCTGGAAGATGGATGGCTTAGAGAAAAGTGAGGGAAGAGTCAGACTTGGTTAGAAATGTTTAGCAAGTTCTCTTGGGAAAGCTAGGAAAAGCCTGAATAACTGACAGGAGCAGGAGTAGGCATGAACAAACCTCTGATGCAAACTCTGACTAAATTTGGAGAGTCCTGTGCACCTCAGTAAACCACAAAGAAAACACTGTCTTTTAATAATGATCATGAGCATCTCCACTTGTGCTGAATATTTCATTCAAGATTCTTGGGTAAATTTATAGGTATCTACTTTTTTTTTCTGTGAGTGAGTAAACTGAGGCATTAGGAAGTATTTGGCAGCTGATTTTGTGCAGATAACAGCTGCAGATCTGGATCTATAATTTAGTAATCCTGATCACTAGGTAACTCCTTCACAGTGCATCCAGGGCGGGGGCGGGGGAGGGGAAGAAATCATCCTTCTTTAAGCAATATAAACTAAACTATGGTGGTTGGTTTGGTGTTTTGCTTTATTTGAAGATATTTGGATCTATTTTTCTCCTATCTTTGAATCTTCTAGGGCAAAATGAACTCTACGCCAGTGCTACCATACTCTAAGTAGCTTCTGTAAACTAATTTAATCTGATCCATTCCTTGATTTTAAAATAAGCGGATGTAAAATTGTTTTGAACTGTTGTTTCATCAACTAATTTTGGTTTAGGTAAACCCTATAAGGGATCAGCTGTGTTTATGATTTTGTAATAAGTATTCAAAATACTGCTATTAAAACAACCTCTCCCCAGCTAGGACAAAGCCACACCATCACCAGAACATTTTGGTGACTTCAGTAGCACATGTTGTGACAGAAAGTCTTCAGTCTTGAGAATAGCTACTTCCCTATTTTTTTAATTGTTTCTTTGTGCCAAGAATATGCGCCTTTGTTCTTCTTCTTCTTTTATACACATGAAACAGAGTTCTCCATTACATTTTGCTTCAAATCTGCATTTTCCAGTGCCTGGAAAAGACTTCTTCTCACCCACGCTGCAGCTCTCTGGAGTAAAGCTTTTTGTATGCAGTGAGGAGTGCATCACGCTTCAGCCGTAACTGGAATGTGCACAGCTTTGTGAAGTTTCTCAGAATGACTCAAAGAGTGGAAGCAAATAAAAAACCACAGAGATATTTGTATCTTAAATGTGCTTCAAGTAACTGCATTATTACCACAGCACCTTCTAGGCTTCCCGTTTTTGCAGATTGCACATTGTCACCACTTCCTAAATAGCTGTATTTATTTATTGAAACTCAAGGGTTTTATTTAACACCTCAAGTAAAAACACTTCTCTTTATCCAAGTCATTTAGGCCAACATTTCCAAATTTGGGTGCCTATAGCAGCCCACCTTAGTCCTTATTTAGACATGCATGCAAGTAGCTTCATTTTTAAGGGAGCTAGCTAAAGCATTTGTGAAAACCATAATTCTAATTTATTTGATTGCTTGACTTTGAAATTAGGACCTAGCTCAACAGTACAGTTGAAACACCAAGTAATATGAGAGTCCTGAGTTATGCCAGGGGCTGCAATCAGAACACTCATATGATTATAAGTTAAGCATAAGCTTGAGAGAAGTGCTGGATTTGAGGTTTTGTTGTCTATGACTGACATACATGGAATCGAGGTGAGATTGCTGTAGGAATTAAAGTTATGTGGTCATATCTCTCTGGAGATCGGGGTTCAGGACATAATTCCCCTTAACCTCTTCCAAGATCCCAGCACTTCACTTAGATCTGGAAATGTTAATGGGAACATTGTCGTGTGCGCAGTCATTAAACCTCAGAGCCAGTGAAGGGAAATATTTTGGGAGAAGCTAGGAGCTAGTTGGAAACTTTCTGTGAAAAATACCAGAGATCTCTTTCCTTACAAAAGGAGAATATGTCAAAATTATTTTTGTCTGTGACAGACCACACACTTGCTCCCATCATCTTCAATGCAATGTAAGTGGGATTGGAGGCTGTGAGGCAGACACGCAGCAGGCTGGGTCCAACGGAGCCATGGCAACAGCTGAAAATCTGCCTTGGGTGGCTGACGGCTGCCATGTCAGAGAACCACAGCACTCCTGGTATGAGCAATGAACAGCAGTAAGCTGGGAAAGTGGCAAATTTTAGATTTTAATTTCACAGGTTTCAGCCCCTGCCAAGTCTATAGTGTTAGCCAAAACCACAGAATTTCAAAATGTGCCTTAACAGCAAACCAAAAAATCAATATGCCTTCCTCATTTTCCTGGAGCATGACAGAAAGCCCATTTAGTCAATAGCTGTCTTTCTGTTAGTCTCAGTGGGCATTGTATAAAACCGTGATGGTCAAAAATAAACAGATGGAGAATAAGGAATCTACTTGGACCCAGAAGGCACCTTTCTGGTAGGAACTCCTTTGAGAAGGAAGCAAATGGGTTTCATGCCATGTAAATCAATAAAGCACTGCAGTCTGGCATGTAAGACATCAGTGGCAATGCATGATAAAGGCTTACCTATGTAAGTTCATTTCTGCATAGTAGTTCAAATAAGGAAATGCTGAACTGTAAACCTTTGTTAATTCACAAGCAGTAGGTGAAAGCATAGTTGATTGGGAGAAATCGAATTGACAGCACTGTAGAAATCTTGGTTGGTAACCATACTTAGATGACCAAGATCCTAAGAGAACTTATATAATAAAACTGTGTTCAAGGAAACGTTTGCAGATTGAAGGGAAATGATAAGAGAGTAAATTATTTACATAATTTTATTCAGCTATCTATGATTGTGGTTTATAATGAAAACAGGAGGCCAGATTTGATCTGTAAATGAGTGCAGCTCCATACATCTGGCTTGTAATTCACAAATAATTTATCTGAAGATAAATGACAATATATAAAGTTATTCATTGTTTGTGTGGATTAATGGTAATTCATATATATACACTTTCTTGCACTTTTCACACATACAATGATGGAAGTTTTGCAGACAAAACCGAAAACACAGTCCCTTGAGTCAGACCATTTCTACCACTGTGTTACTGAAATTTCTAATCATCATCTCATGACAATGGTTTCAAGGGATTTATGAAAAAGTAGCAAAGAATACACTTTTCTGCAATTTACTATTTCCTGTAATTCATCATACCATTTTTCCCCCAAATCGCTTTGACTTTTTTTTCAGGAGTATCATATATCACAGTCCTACTGCTAGTGACCCTGTTTCGACTGATACTCTCCTGCCTTTGTGCATTGTTTATTAATCGTTGTTTCAATGCAAGACAACTATAAAACTGAAAGGCGAAGCAAGAGACAACTTGATAGGGGAGGGTAGTTGACTAGACGGCTACATCCGTGGGGCTTTGTTTAGTTTACACACCCCCCCCCCCAAAAAAAAAAAAAAAAAAGAAGATATAATTACTTTAAAAACCTTATGTATCACTGATCTAGTAAGTGAAATTGTATAGTCTGGACTGCACAGAAAGTCAGACTAGATGGTCTACTGATTCATTCTGGTTTTATGATACTTGAATCTGCTTCAAATCTATTGAAACCACTGACAAATGTTAAACATAGCCACACCAAGTACATTTGGAATGGATTCATCTTTGAGAACTGTAACTAATGATATTAAAGCAAAGCACAAATAATGGTGGACACTCCAAAAAGGGTACTTTATGCAAAGTAGCATAAAATGTAAAGGCTGGCTGTGGTAGTAGTATGCATAACTCACTCACCTATGAAGCTCATGAGAAGTACCACAAGCTCTCACTTTTTGAGTGGTTTATCTACTAAGCTAGAACATGAGGAGTAATGAGATACTTGTGGGTTGGGTTTTTTTTTACGCATAAATTAAAAACAAACCACAGATTTTGAGGACAGGAATTATTGTCTACAGAGGACAATCTAAACATATTAAAGGCAGTGTTCCAAAGGGTTTGGGTGTCCACCCATGGGTTTTGATCTGCAGTGTTAGTAGCTTTACAACACTAAGCCACTTGAACACACAGATGAGGAGATAAAGATTAGGATGCAGTGCTTATGACATGTCTTTTAAAAATTGACACTTTTATAA
The DNA here is from genome assembly GCA_009806455.1 of Tetrax tetrax. Classification (NCBI taxonomy): domain Eukaryota; kingdom Metazoa; phylum Chordata; class Aves; order Otidiformes; family Otididae; genus Tetrax; species Tetrax tetrax. Next base: position 406,881 of record WHYT01016997.1, read on the forward strand.
TGTATTTATGTGCACTTGGAATCATCTTTCAAGATTCCCCACAATTATTTGAGGAATGACTGCACTCTCAGTAATCTTCCTGTTGTGGCAGAAGATGATCAAATAATTAAGGAGCTAGCTGGGAGCTGGAAATTCTACATTCAGTTTCCAGCTCTGAGACGGTCTTCCTGTATGGCCCTAAGTCACGCAATCTTTTTGTCACTCAGTTCCTCATCTATGCTCTGAGTATGTGAAAAAAAGAAGTATTTTTATTTGGTTGTTTATCTCCCTGAAAAGCTTCTCTAATGTCCCACCTGCTGAACACATCCTGGTCCACAGCACACTCATTAATGTCTCTTTGTGAATCACACAGTAGAAGTCAGTCTGAGTAGCCAGACCTCACCCACAAAGATTTTTAGCAACTTGCATGCACCAACAAGAAACTGATGTAGTGCTGAGCTCCTGTTCAATGAGCTCTTGTTCCCCTGGTAAGTGGTAGCAACCTGATGAAAGTTTTACCAGTTATATTCCTGGTTTTATAAAAAGAAAATTACTCTTAATTAGAGTTCTAGGAAACGGGAAGTCTTGTCAGGCGTGTAGCAATTACACAGCTAGTCAGAGATAAGTGTAGGGGACCAAGAGGGCAGGGTGCAATATTCTCTGGGTGAGAAAGCACTGTTGCAGAAATTACAACAGAAGCCCTCATCCAGCTGTACAGCTCCTGACAAGTGTGTTTACAGAGCATATTGAAGCTACATGAAGTCTTCTCTTTGCACATGTTAAAAGGTAGAGAATAAAACCAACAGCTGGAAAAGCAATACATGCTTTCCTTGGAGTCACACCTTGCCAGCAATCTTTTTGAGGAACAGAAACAAAACTAGATAAGGCCTCAACTGGAGATACTGCTTGGTGGTACTAGCGTGATTTCTGAGGAAGAGAGACTTTCCTCCTTTATTTCACACTTTTCCTTTTACATGTTTTCTTAATGCCTCAGAGATAGTAGATGCGTTGACCATCACTTCAGATTTTAAGTAATGAAACAGGCATCAAAAGCAAACCTCTGCATTTCAAGTGCTGCTTAAGCCCTTTTTCTGTATTTAAAAAGGTAAGAAATTGTTTTTCTCTATTTTTTTATGTCTTCAGGCATCGAGGTTTCTCTTGTTTGAAACTGGCTCTTCTCCAGGATTATGTGACCAATAATCACATACTTTTTTCTTCTTTTTTGTTTTTTCTTCTCTTTTTTTTTTTTGTTTAATTTGTGGGATTCATCTTGTCTGAAGGGAGATCACAGTTTTCTCACAATTACTTAGTGTTTTATTTATTCTCTGAACTGACTGGGAAGGTCCAAAATTTATCCTGCAGTGCTGAGCTGTGATCAGCCATGGAAGTCACATGGTGGAAGTAAGGGGTTGATCCTGCAAGGCAGAGAGACTGGGAGTTGAGGGCATGTTGGAGATTTTTTTCCTTCACTAACATGGCTTCCCACGGTTACAGGGTGACTAGTTATATGGCATTAATCTGATTGCCTAATCTTTATCTTCACCCGATGACCTAAGCCTGCTAATGTACACAGCCTCCAACGCATCTCAGAAGACCAGTGATATGTACCTTAAATGCTTAAATGATTCTATATTTATTTTCAACATGTTATATTTTAAAAAAAAATAACCTATGATTATATAATTGTCCTTATCTCTTTGTTACTTTATCTCTTCATTAGCATTAATCATGAATAACTTGTGTTGTATACATAACTGAATTTCAAAAGGATTCATTTCACCTGACCCCCTAAAAGAGAGGTCTTTTAGGGTTATCTCCCTTGTGCCCAGAGATGCCCACATCAGTTCTGTTCTCCTCTTGCTTTTAACTTTTCCTGTCCACCTCCGAGGGCAATGGACTGTGTTTGCAGCACACCTTTGAATCCAAGTATCTCTATTCTATGCCCAGCCAAAACCCTATGAAAGTGTCTACCACAGGTGAGCTCCTGGGAATAATATTTTGCTATCAGAAAACCATGTCGTACCTAGGGAGCTATATCTGACTCATTGCACTAGAAAACAGACAATTGTCTGCACCCCTAAATGGCCCGTGAAGGCCTCAAAGAGGCATCTTGCTAAATTGTAAAGGGCAACTTATATTCTGTCAGCATGTGAGAGCTTCAATATAAAAATGCCAGACATATGCTTTTTCCATGTCCTTGGAACTTCAAGGGGTAAACGCATTCATTTCCTTTCATTTTGCATCCGTCTGATTGCTTTTAAACATAGTTAGGATCAAATCTTTCCAACACTGATACCTATGGCAAAACTCCCTCTGACTTCCATGAGACAGGGATTTGGCCCGTAAGAATTAGTGTCTGGGGAGCATGCATTGAAATAAATGGTGATTGTCAAAGCACATTGGAATTTAGAGCACATTTGTTGCAAAGATAGAAGCTCACAGGGGTATCTGATTGTCAGAGTCAATTTTATTTTCCTTACTGCACATATGCACATATTTGAACCTTGTCATGCTGCAAAGGGAAATACCTCATTAGATTTCACTAAGGTTTCTTCAAACTTGTTTATACACTAGGGTCAATAAAGATATTTTTTGTTTAATAAATGAAATACTGGAATGGCCTGTTCTATCAGGAAATCAAAGGAAGTGCATTTATCCCTGGTAAAGATGAAGCTCTACTTTATAGGGTGCAGAAAGCCTGCAATTTATATTATTTTTCAAATAGTTGAAAGATTTATAGTGGTAAATGGATTCTTTTTCAGTCTCTTGATCATATTGCCTGTAACAAAGCAAATGTTACAAATAAAAACAAGACTAAACCAAGAGCATTTCTACATTCTGTATTTTCAATTATGATTTTAACAGAAATGAATCACTTGTCCTTTTTTCATTTGGAAACAGTTTTACTTCCCTTTTCCCCACTGGACATATAATTTTGATTTATAAACACAGCAATCTGGAGCAAAGAGAAGTTTTAAGCACAGTACATACTCCTGCTGAGGCCTAGTTTATTTTGCTTAGAATTTTTATTTTTGTTTTTTTACATTTTCAGATCGATTTTAGCTTTTTACTTTGGAGATTAAAAACGCTATTGCAGATGACATATTTTGCCCATTTTAAATTCACACAGGCCTAAGGTTTCATCTTGCACCCAAGGCCTCATTTTATAAACACGGTGAAGAGTTCTTCCAGTTAAAATGTGCTTTTAACTGGGATAAACCTGTCTCCCAATGTTAAGACTTATAAATCTTCTGCACGGTGCTATTTACAATCCAGCTACTGCATGCTTACTTTATTGACTATGAATGAATAAATCAGTTTTCCACATCACTCCATTCTCTTTGCTGATGTTTTGATTTGGTGTCTATCCAAAAGTCTCTGATCATAGACACATGATTATAAAACCATCTCTCGCACTGAAAACTATTTAAGAAACAAGCAATGGAATTAACTTCTTTTAGATATTGTTTTACGCTGCACATTTGAACTTGGGGATATGGATATACATTTTTCACAGGGCTCAGTTCTGCTGGGCAGAACACTCTGATAAGACTGCAGAAGCCAAGAAATTAAATGAGGGGGTCTTTTCATCATTCATTACTTGGCCTGAGTTTCAACAACACAGAATCTATGTCTTTAGCTCAACTGAGTGGATGCAGGTGTCTCTATCCTTTAAAGATTTTTAAAAATCCTTTAAAAGAGTTTGATAGGTTTGTTTTGATAAAATTGAGAATTTTTTTTTTTTTTAAATTGCACTACTCGGGTGGAATTTTGCAAAACTACAAGAGAGAAAAGGATTGGCCATCAAAGCTTTACACTAGGGTTTTTTTCTATTCACTGAGTATCTAGGAAATCCAGAAAAGTATTTTCATTCAGGACTTATGCTTGAAATTCAAAAACACCCTATAAAAGGCTGTGGGAGATCCCTGGAACTACTGGGAAACATTTTATATACTAGGATCAGGATCAGAGACTGGCTTGGGTCTCAGCAATAGCATCTGTCGTTCTTTTCTCCCCATTACTTTCGGGAGAATAAAGAAACTGACGTAGCATTTTTAGATCAGGATCTAGTCCCTTCCTTTGAATCCTGGGTGCAATAAGAAACTAAAGGGAGCCTGCAGAGGTCAGGCAGCAGCATCTAGTGATGGAAATAACATGAGGACCAGCCTTGCAAGGCATTTGATCTCACAGGAAAAGACCCCCTGAGAGCTCGGCATGATGGAATTCAAACTCTATGTGAAGCCTTTGCTCAGTTTCAAATCCAAAATCCAAATCTTATCCTACAGTTCATCCAGAGCTGTAAAGCCACTGAGCGTCGCCCTTGCCAATTCCCCTTGCAGGGCAGGTATAACACAGTTTGTAAATTGGGCCTTATATAAGCATATTGTAATTAAAAGAGGAGAAGTGTCCTTTTTAATTTTAGAGAACAGTAGATAGCTGAATGGAATGTGGGATATGCAGAGAGCAGCAGATGAGCTGTCTTGGAAGATCTTGTTTTCATTACTCTTGATGTTGCAAAGATTTATGGTATCAGTATTGCCTATTCCAAACAACATGTCTTTTTGTTTATACTCAGCTAAGGCTTGTGCACCTAAAAAGATTGCATTATATTTCCTGAAAACAAATTCCTATATTTTATTATCTGGGATAGAGAAGTACCATGTTAGTCCACTTTATTCTTCAGATGATCCTCAATCTTATTCCAAAGGAATCAGATTTTTTGTGCACTGAAAGATGTGCCTGGCAATTCTAGCTTAATTACATTAAGTTCTTCATAGCATACTTGGAAAAGAAATCTATTTCTGTATCAGTCACTGAAAGTCCAGGTGATATTTCAGTGCACATGGCTTGTTCAGGTCTCAATGGTAGCAGTAAATGTGTCAAAGAATTTGATTGAATTCACCACTTAATTTCAAAGTAAGAGCCATTTAATGGGAATACAAGATAGACTAAAGCTGGTGTCACTGGTGATTTTATGCTCTCTGTCATTTCCCTTTTTTTCCTTTACTGGAAAAAAACATATATTGGGATATTGTGCTGATGAGCCCCTCAGTGGCACCCTTGTTAAGAGTTATATCTTCCTTCTGTGGTTTGACTGCTACCCATCTAACTCTAACCCTTTTCCTGAATTGCCTCAGTTAGGAGCACAGTTGCACTATGGTGTCACTGTGTAATTTGGTGGTGGTTTAGTCAAAAGAGAAGTGAGGACAATTTCACTCACTTAAGATCTCAGTTGTCCTCTTTGTCTCTCCACGGGCTTTATAGGAAAGAGACAAGGCACTTAGAGAAGCAGCATAAATCAGATTAATCTGGGCCTCTGTTTTGTATTCAATATTTTCCTGCAACAACTGTCAACAAACAGCACCATGGCACCAATAATACAGCTAAGAAAAACTGAAAACTAAGCCAGAGAAAGTCCAGCAATTGTCCATTGTAGAGAAAAATGAGAAGATTCAAATTTTGAGGCAGATTATCTCTCTGGGGCTATTTCAGATGGGAAAAATTACTCTGGAACAAGAGAATAGAATATTAAAATCTCGAAGAGCAGTAACAGACAAGACATTAGTTTAAACACCTCCTAAAAATAAAGAATGAGACTTTGTCCTGGAAAACACTAACAGCAGCGTGTGACCTATCACAGATACAGGGAGATACAGTGCAGAACCATAGTGAGGACACAAAAAGAGCAATGATACCACAAGTAAAACAACAGTTACAGGGAAAGCTGAAGAAAAATGGTAAGGGAGCAACAGCAACAGATGTTTTCCCTTAAGGTCATAAATGAAAACAGAAATCCTGATGTACAGGAGCTTTTCTGGAGAAATACATCTATATCAGAGCATAAAACACTAGTGGAACAAAAACGGAGCACAAAACCACAAAGAATAAAAGCAAAACAGTCTAAATTTTGCGAAGAGCATTAGGGGAAATACCCAGGTAGCTGGTGATGGGCTGTAGTTTCAGGGGCATCTGTCACACCTCTTCTCACCAAGACATGCTGGGTTCTCATGATGTCTTCATGACTCTCTGCCCAAGGGCATGGTAAGTAGCGCAAGTTTGGCCTGAGGTGGTGGTTGTGCCCAGGCAGCTGGGTCCCCTCACCAGTAGGCTGCAAGAGGTCATGAAGCGAGAGGTATTCTGACAGCTCAACCAGCATTGCACCGCACCTTACTAGTGAGCCAGTAAGGGAGGCTGGAGGGAGCCCAGCAGGGTTTAGTGGCTCTGGCTTACAGGAGGATACCACAGTGGGCTTGGGGAGGGAGGGCCTGGTCTGAGGTCACTGGTGACGAGGAGAAGACCTGTGGGACACATACTGTACACGTGCTGATACTCTCCCTCAGACATCTGTAACTGCCCATTATGAAGGAGCTGAAGGGACCTTGGTTCTGAACCACAGTGTCTACTTCTGTATCCCTGTGATGCAGCTTTCTTGAGCACGTCGTGAAGCTCACAATACATCGTGTCATGGTTTATGTGCAGACATAAATGCATGGTTTATGTGCAGGCATGGTCCCCACAGACCGTAGATGAATAAAATTTAAGATCCCTGCTATTTTCACTTTCATTGCAGAGTTTTTTTTGTCAAGTGCAACACAACTCTCTCTTAATAGGGCAATGCTATTTAGGCAAGGAGAGCCAAATAGCATCCTCTCCAAAATCAGCTACCTTTAGTTCTCTAATCAATTAGAGAAAAAAAAAAAAGCATTCTCCTTCCTATCTTCCTACCATTACTAGAGCAGGCTAACTCTTCCCTTCCCTGTCTCCCCCTGCCCACAACCGCTGCCAGCCCATCCTCTCCAAGGAGCACGATCTGTTGGGGTATTGCTGGACCCGCGTGCTGCATCTTGGGCTGTGAGATGCCCCTTGGAAGTCATAACAGTTGTGTAATAAGTGCCAGAGCAAAGCCTATGCTCAAGTGAACACTAATATGTTATCTTATCCTAGCAGATGAGCACACTGCTGGCAGCTGTGGAGTAAGCGCATCCACAACCCCGGCTTTCCATATGGATGTCTGTTCTTTATTTTTCCTCTAGAACATCCACATTTGATCTCTGCTCAGGAAAAATGCAGTGAAAAGTGCTTTCTCAGACCAACTCCCTTTCAAGACTGACATTATCAGTTTGGAATATTCACAGGGTTATTGGGTGTCCGGAAGAGGGAATGGCTGGGATCTGAGTGTACTGTTCAAGCCTAATCCAAACACCTCCCCAGATTTAGCTCAGCCTATCAGGAAAGGTAATTTAGCACCTGGGGAAGATAGGGTTTGGAGCCTGCATTTGGCACACCAGCCAGCCACCTCTGAATGGACCTTCCAGACGAGATATTCTGTCACAAAAAAAAAGTTCATGGAGGTGTTAAGTGCAAAAGCATTCCTGAACCAATAGTAAGTAAAAAAAAAAATTAAAAAATCCCACTTTTGCCAGGAAAGAATAGTTTTCTGTGTGTTTTTCAAAATGTTGTTTGCATAAATAGCCTGGAAAGAAGGAAAATAGGGGGAGGGAAATGCCACTGTGATTTTCACAGTTCTGATAAACATGGTGCGTATGCAGAAGAGCTCTGGAAACCATCTGGTTGTGTAGTCAGTGTAGTGCACACTTTGCTGGGCTATAGACATTCCTATTGAGTACAGGAGGCTAACAGAGCTTTATGGTATACAGTCTGACTGATTGTTAACAGAAATGAGGGCATATGCTTTTGTGTCTATGATTCTATGATTCTGTGTGTGCAAAGCCACACTGGATACAATTTTAATGGGTCTAAGGGACTTAGGAGCCTGTGCTCCTTTTTTATAAGTGACTCCTTGTTGGGGATTCAACACAGCATCATGGCAACACCATAAGAAGCTGCCACTCCTCAACCAAAGCACTATAAGTACCTTTGAACGCTTGAGCTGAGAGCTCACCCTACTCAGGTAGTGTAACTCTAACCTCAGGATAGCCTCATCACCGTTGCAATGCACAGACATCAAGCACAGACGGCTTGTCAAGGGGTGGGTGGTAAATTGTGATGCTGCCATAACTCAGCTCTGTATGCCAGTACATAGGGTCCTGCTTTGGTTCCACATGCATTTTTTAACAGGACTCCTAAATTACTTGGATAACTTAAATGTTTTCTGCTTATTTGAGGAAAAAGAAAAAGAAAAGGAAGATAGAAAAGCTGAATGCTCACAGTTTGAATCAACAAGAGAGCTGACCACATGAAACATTATAGGACTATTATTGTGGGTTTCCAATTGCAGAACCAGGAATAAAACTGACACAAGATATAATCAAAGAAGACGTGAAGGACTGGAAAAGAAATAATGCTAGTCAACATTGGTTTATGAACAATCAGTCTCCTTGGACTGATCTGATTTCATCTGGTGAGATTATAAACTTGGTTGATAAAAGTGACTGCATAAATGTAACAGACATTTTAAGGCTTTTGACTACTACTCCATGACATTCAGACTTAAAAATTACACGATATAATACAGCATGAACAGCATGTACGGAATGGTGTAAAGAGCCAAATAAGCATCATGGCCCAAAAAGCAGTTATCATTTTATGGGCATGGACAGGGAGGCTAGGTGCTCTAAACTTCTCTTTGGATTAGTGAGGAGAAATGCCTGACTGCAGAAATCTTTGTGTTTCAGGAAAAAGAACTAGCTTATAGGCGTGTGTACAATCTATTTAATATCTACAAAAAATGTTACTCAAACCAAGGTCCCAAACTAATTCACCTACAATGGCAATTAAACTCTCCTTTGGATATTTCCAAATTAACTATTTTGGGGAGACATTGAAGAGGCTCAGTTTCAGTTTAGGGAGACATTGAAGAGACTCAGAGATTCAGTTTCTTGGATGAAAAAAAGGAAAAGACTTGCTAGTTTGAGGAATAAGCGTTAAAGAACACAAATTGGTTTGGGTTTGACTCTTAGAGCTGTTCTTCCTTAAATCTGAACTTCCCGAATTCAAATGCCAATAGCACTTGAAAATCATTTTGCAAAAATATGTCTCCCTTGCCTTTATAATACCATTGTACTAATGTTCCCTATTTTTCCTCCAATGTTTCACAGTAAGCAGACTTCTCAGTTTAATATTCTCTCACTAAACACCTTGAAGTAGATCTCCATTTAACAGTTTTGCATAACCTGTGAATCATGCACTTCTTTCATTATTTTTGTTATTAATTATAATGCAAACAAAATTGAAAACTTTTTAGGAGGTGAGGAGAGCAAGAGGCGCCTTGTGTTTTTATATTAACATTGTAAGAGGTCCCTCCCATAGGAGAAGATAGACCACATCACCATTGTGAAAACTGCTGAGAATAATATGAGTATAAACTAAAGTGAAAGAGCGCTGAGTATTTCCACCAGACATAGTGTAGCAAACCAAAACCAGCAATTTCAAAAGTAAAACAAATTTTTCCCAAGAAAGTGATTTCTTTTTCTGAAACTATTTTTATTCATTATTTCTGTAGCAGAAATATTGGCTTTGTAATCTGTTATGTTAGTGTAACATAGATTAAATTTAATTCATTGGTTAATATACCTCCTTAATGTTGTGCATTTCAGTGCATATTTAACCAGATTTTGTTATTTTAAGCTAAAAACAGGAAATCTGTGGAAAGAAGATTAAAATAGTTACAGATAACTGAAAAAGTAGCTGTATAAAAGTCCTGCTTTGTAGCTTAAATTTTAGACAGAGTGCACATTTTATATAAATGTTCAGGGGGAGGACAAAACCAGTGCTGGTTGTAATGTAATGTGGCACAGAGTTTGTTCAAATCCAGTGACCAAGGAGATTGTACTTGATCACTGGGAACGTGGAAGGTCCGTGGCTGGCTGGTGGGCCAAGTATTGAGCAGCAGTCCAGGGTGCCAATGGGGTACTTCTGCACTTGACCGATACCAGGGCCTGGGGGTGTAATAACAGGGTAGTTTTTAAATTTGAGTTTGCATTCCTGGGGAGAAAGGAGGGCACTGAAATGCTGTTACATATTCAAAACCATCAGTTTGCCCTAAGCATTTGAATGACATACCACCGTTTGTTATCAACCTCACAGTCTCTACCACTGAGCATTAAGCTGATTAAGACTCTTTCTTTCAAAAAACCTCTCCTTCTCTGCCCTACTTTACAACACGGACAGTCTCAGGCACTGTGCTGAGCCCCATCATGCAATACCTCAAAGAAGAATTTAGCAAATGTGCTTGGTTCAGCAGCATAACCTCACATCTCCTCGCTGATGTCCGTGGCACAGCCGTGGCACCCTCACACTAACTTTCAATATTAGAGCCAAATCTTCCTCTGTGTAACTGTTGCTGGAGATTTAAAGTGTTTCTGCTTTCCCTCTCACATCCCTATGAGCTAACCACATACTCTTGCTACTGCTGTTCTGTAACTGCCTTGAAAAGAAAACAAAATAGAAAAAAAATGGAGCAGAAATCCCCTAACTAATTTTATCAGCTAGAGAGCTGGCAAGCAGAAGTGTATGTGTTGTAGAACCGAAACAGGTGTGGTTTGAGCATTTTCCACATTTGGTCTTGGCAAAAATATGAACAGAGGGTATTAATTCCTCCACACTGATAATTGGAGCTTGGAATCTGTTATCTGAAATAAAAATTCTTGGAGAATTCCTCACATACTCAAATGCGCAACAAAAACCGATAATGATGTTTTTCTTTCTTTTTTTTTTTAATTAGGAACCTTTTCTAAATGCATTACTTTGTGTGTGAATTTTATTGAGGGATTTTTTTTGTTTTCGTTTTTTTGGGTTTTTTTTTTTAGAGTACTTTACATGTGAAAATATCCCTGTCCCTCTCTGAAACAATGAGCTGGATCCCATGTGTATGTGTGCGCCTCCGTATGATGCAACCAGGTTTGGTACACTTGCACCGTAAGAATAACCTATTGCCACCAACATCTCTCCACAAATATAAGAAACCATTTATAAACCATCTTCTGCAGTCAGAGGTGACTGATAAGGCTTGGTAGGTAAGCCAAGCAACACAATATCACTTTGCTGGGTTGCTTGGTCTGGTCATCTTCTGTGCCATCTTTTCTGGCATTGCGTAGTGCTGAGCACTGCACACAGCGGAGACTTTGATGCCCCTGACTTTGGGAGGGAGTGCAGCTGGAAGGGCACTGACAGCACAAGATTTAAGACACAAAGTGAATGAAGGGCTCGTTTGACATTATAAGTGGCCAATTCTCTCTTCCTCTTGTTCTGCACTTCCTCCACTCTGTGCAAACCTCCCGTAATCATCCTAACCCTAGGGAGATAAAAAAACCCTGTCAAGAAAATTAAAGCTACCTTGTGCCTGCAGTATCTATGCTACCTGCAGATGGTATAGATGTTATGCTACATAGTGTGATGATGGTATCCCACATGTTTTTGCTCAGTGGAGAACGCAAGTTACTTCTTTTCTTGAACTCCTCTGAAGACCCTCTCAAGACTCATTGCTTCCACAATGGAGAGAGTAATTTGGCCAACTAATAAATGATTGATAATCCTCACAAGCATGCCTGCAACAGTGCAGTATAAGTGAAACAGTCACTGGAAAACATGTAGCCAGCTCTCAGAGCTGGAATTAGACTTTTCCCTTACATGTCCTAGCCCTTTGGCCTCTAGATCAGCCTAACTCCCACACTCTCACTGTCACAACAAACCTCAACATTTTATTGAGGTTGTTCTCGAGGTCTATAAGAGGCACAGTTTTGTGTCTTATCCAGAGGAGGAAACCACTCCGTAGGAGGTCCCCTAGTCTGAGTGCTCTGCACACTGGCTAGAAGAGCAGGACACTTGTTTTGGCTGTGTTTTAGAAGAAGAAAAGACAGCCCATTTCTCTTATGAAAGGCAAGGTTTGCTACTGGATTTCAGACACTGATTCCCAAACGGACAGATGGCCTCTGTGCTATGCCAAGTGACACATCAAGGTTTCTTCTCTATGGTCTGTGTGTGGCCTTTCACTAAATCTGGGGCTTTAGGGCTCACAGAAACCAGTCAAAGCAGCAGGATGTTCATAGATTTATAGATACTCAAGAAACACAGTTCTTCAGACCTAAACTATGTTTCAGTGGTTTCTTCCTCTTACATTTTTCTGTAAGGAGAAATAGTACAACAGTAGTAAATTATCTTTGGGGTTTGGGTTATAGAGTTTTTTTACTATTTCACTAGTTATTCTTTGGTAGATAAGACTGTATAGTTTAAATAGTCAAATAGAAGTTTGTACTCAACATTATGTTTATCCCTACTGGAAGTCCGAATATTTGAGACATGGGTTTTGTACTCCAATACATGCCATGACTCTAAGTGCTCTATATACATTACTTTTCCACCCTATTTGAGATAAGCTCATTTCTGGGGTTCCTGAAATCCTCACATTACAGCTCTCATTTTCAGCACTATCATTCATTGTTACCTAAGTTTGAGGGCTGGACTCAGTTCCTCTTAGACCTTCAATTCAACATCTTAATGTCTTCTGTGTAGTTTGGTGAATTTAATGCTCTTTAGCATTAAATTAATGTAAAGCCTTCGGGTTTACATTGATTTGACTGTGCGTGCTTTGGTTACATTTTCCGGTGGCATTCTTCTCCTCACTGGCTGAATTCACCTCTGTCAACACAACAGTGCCCATCAATCACTTATACCCAAACTCGGCTTCTTGGTAGCAAGTGCCATAGGAAAAGCCAATGGTATACAAGGGGAATTCTCAATGAAAAGCTAGACCATGCTTATTTCTGCACGTACAGGCTTCAGTAACCTTTTTCATTCATTGGCCAAACAGAATACACTGGAAAGCCCATAATCCATAGATGGCCAAAGGATATGGGCTTATTCAAAGGCAGCACTCAGGAAGGGTGGGGTAATGCCAAAGGCCTAACGTAGTGCTTTACAGCTATGAAATCCCAGCAGTTTTTGTCAGCTGTAGCAGGAGTCCACTGTGTGGGTGCCAAGCCGCGGGGCCACACACAGGCTCCGTGGCTCAGCACCCACACAGCCGACGGGTTTTTTTTAAAAAAGTGAAGAAAAAAAAAATGCTGAATCAGACTCTCGAAGCATAACCAAAAAACATGCACATAAACTATAATTTTTATAATAAAAACTCTGGTTGGGAACAGAGATATTGTAGAAAAGCTGGAGAGGAGGGGAAATATTCCTAGTGTTAAAAGCAGGCTAGAGTTCATGGTGTTTGACCACAATAGTTTTCTTGGCTGCTATGGTTCAATGACTGATTTAAGAGGGTTTAAGGTTAATAAACCGTAGTTGCATGTTATTATCTGTGCAGTCCTTGCACTCTCACTAGCAATGCCATTTATTCATGGATTTACGATGATCACCCTAGTAGCATAAAAGGTTATGCGTTTTTTAAGGAACATTTGCTGGTGGAGGGAAAAAATGGGGGGAGAAGGAAGAGAGAGAGAGAGACTTGATCTTCTAATCTGTAATGTTACTACATCCAGACTGTAAAAGACACCGCTCCATAACCTGCCCAAAAACTAGGATGCACCAAAAAAAAAAACCCCCAAAAAAACCAAAAAAAAACCTAACCCAAAACTCCTCCTTACCTAACTGGCATGACTATAAGATATTTATTCAAATGTATCAAAAAGCATTGCTGATCAACATAATTGACTGTTGGGTGGGTCATAAAAAGCACAGGCAAGTAGAAGAAGAAATAGCAAAATTAAAATGTTGTCCCTTGACAAAAGACATAGCCTTGCCTTTAATAGATTCCACTAATTATTTTTTTTTAAGAGAAGAAAATAGTAGGGTGGTTTTTTTTCTTTTTCTTTTAGTCTTTCATTGCCTCAATACTTTAAAACCGTACTATAAAAGCTGAAGGATATTAGTCTGTCATAAAAAGCTTAACACATTATGATATAAATGACAGGAAAATGATCTACAACAGTGTTAAACCACAGAATAATTATTAATTATTAAAGCCTCAGCTCCAAAATATTCTAAAGGAGTTTTCCTGCTTTCTATTAGGTCAGGAAGAGAAAAAGTAAGAAAGAAAGAAAAGCCTATAGTCCGTTTCCAGTCTCTCATGCTTTCTGAGTTGAACTCTGCATACAAATCTATATTTGTAAGACACCCTCATCTACCAGTTAATCAAAGCCCTGGAAATTCAAGGAAACCTGTGTTTATGGAAATCTGGCATTTCTGTAAAGTTTTGAATGAGAGCTAAATAGAGCAGTTCATCTCATTGAAACTAATGGCTTCTGCCAAGTGGTTTTGCAGTGCTGGGTCTTCTGGCACAGTCAGCATTTAGGAATTCATTTATGAGCTGGGTTAGCTGGAGACTCTGGAATTCAAATTTATGTCTGAGACTTAGTGGTTTATTCCTGATAGGTCTCTGTAAAGAAATTGTAATCAATTTACCAAATTCGGACTTTGTAATATGCAGAATAGAAAGCTCGCCTTTTTTTTCATGATTTAAGGCTTGGGATGTTTTTTTTCTTTCCCCAGTGGACAATTGCAAACTGTACACATGTACATTGTGTAATTGAAGGGGGCTTTTTAATCACCCATTCATACTTGCTTTTGAAAAAGCTTTGTCCTTGGGCTCTTGACTTGACTTCCTACGGGCCTGATCCTGCTCCCACTGAAAGTGCTCACATTTTCCTTCAGGGGAACAGAATCTTATTTCAGATGAAGTCACAGTTGCACATAAGAAGCAGAGAAAAGTGTGACTTGTCACGCGAACTGATTTTATTTCAATCAGTATTTGCATGAACATGCAGTCAGGCTCTATTAAGTACTTGTTTGATTTGCTCAAAAAAAAATGTGTCTCCAGGAGCTGGCCAGCATATTTGAATATTGGCTTTTTTTCTGAGTCGTAAAAACCTAGACATTTTTAGCAAGCAATGAACAAGAATTGCTCTACCCTTTCAATGCAACTATAAATTTGCTCCTTTTTTCCCCTTTTAGAACTCCTTTGAAGAACTCATTGAATAAATTAACAACTTGGAAAGCTGCCTGCCGTTTTTGTTGGCTTTGGGTTTCAGGGAGTTGCTTGGTAAACAAAAGTCAATGGATTCAAACAGTAACAAAGTAATTTAAATGATTAATCAAGTGTTAAAACTAGCTTAACCTCTCCTGTTTTACAAACTCTATATCACCCTCACAAAACTAATAGAGGAATAAGACACTCGTCTGGAAATCTCATCTGAAATATTAGATTGAGAATCAAAAATGCAGCCAAGCAGTGTGGTTTGTAGGGATATCCTGGCGGATAATAAATTGCATTAATCTTACTTAAATTTTCCATCTAAATCATGTCCTGAGACCATATTGCACTGAGGGGAATGTGCCTAGCTTTGAATGCATTGTGCTACTGAAAAGGTTATTAAAAGGGGAAAAAAAAACAGATAATGACTTTTCTTGTTTTTCTTCTGACTACTTTTTCCAATATTGAGGAACCTATGTTAAATATTCTGGCACCTAATGAAGAAAGTCTGCTTTCTCCTGCCAGTGCCTGTGTTTTCAAATAGAAGATAAGAAACTCACATACTCAGAACACTTGAGGCAATTTATTTTTTTTTTCTGGCCAGAAATTGTATGTGTGGACAAAAATAACCCCAGAGTTTTCCCAGCATCATCAGAGCTAAGTATTTTCCTCCTCTTGCTCATTCAGAAGAATTTCACTTTTCCAGCTACACAGAGTATGAAAACAATATCGGAAAAGCTCCCCTGGGTTTTTCATCAACTTGCGAATCTGAAAGAACTCCAAAGGTTATGAAGATCTGCCCATCTTTTCTGCTTCTGACCACCATGTACCACACCAGTGTCATTTCCTAAGTCTTAAATGAAATAAAATACGTTACTGTGAAAGGAAGATTTGCTTAAAAACACAACCCTTTGAAAACTGGGAGTGGTGCTGTCAGCCATGCCAGTGGATGGGAAGTGGAGCTCCACAGGCAGGAGCATCACTCCACTTAGTGGATTTGTCCTCGAAGCTGATGAAGGAGACGACACTGATGTCCCGAGTGTGCAAGGTCATATGCCCAGATCAGGGCTGTGATGGGCAGGAGCAAGCCTGGGGCTCCCACTCAACGCAAGTAAGAGGTGAGGGGTGATGCCAGTGTGGCAACAAGGAAACCGAGCCAGCTGGTTTCTAAGGAAGGTTGCTTACACTGGGCTTTGGTGTTTGCCTGAGGTCCTTACTCAGATAAAGGATCACTAAGTGCAAATTGGGAAGAAACTGCTGCCACTTGGCACCAGAAAAGCCACAGATGTGTCGTTGGTGCAGGACACAATCATGGTCGTGTTTCTATCTGGAGAGGCGGGAGGGGAAAGAGAGGTGACAGAAGAAATAAGTCTGCAGAAATCAGCAGGATGAGGCCTGAGGTGCTGGTTAGAAGAGGCAGCAGTGTGGCTGTTGCCAGAGCTGTCCACAGAAAGATGCGATTATCACCAAACACATCAGCAACCACATCATTCAGGGCTGAGAGGAGGATTATTTCCAAAGAATGTTACGCAATATTATGCAATGTCATGCTAATGAACAATTTTGTTCTCTTCCTATGAAGATTTGGCCTTGGAAGCCCTGAAAAGTTTTCAGCAGCTTCTGTCAGTATTTCATTACCAATCCCAAGTCTTAGAGCACTGTGGGAACAGACATGCACTGGGCTGCTCTGACGTGAGAATGAGAAATGGTCCCTCCGATGCCTCAGGTCCAACCTGGCTGCATACCTGACACGTACAGTCAAATAGGGGCTGGAGAGGATGGAAACGTTTTGGCTCTCTCTACCCATGCCCATGCCCAGCTCCTCCGAGCCGCGGTCCTGCAGCCCTGGGCTAACCCACTGAGCAAGAAAGGGGCAGAGTTAGTTCCTCCCGAAAATATGACTTCTGCTGCATGTCTCACGATGCTATCTGAGGAGTTTGCCTGCTTTCGCAAATGCTGTTGATTCTGCAAGTGCTGTGTTTGTCACGGCAAAGGACGTGCTGACTTTTCAGAACCCAGCAAGAAGGACTGTCCTAAAATATGTTTTTCACTCTTTCTGCAGCATCAAAAGCTCAAGTATGTCAGATCTATTTTCCATGCAAATTGTTTTTGCACAACTAGGAAAATACTGAACAAGCAAATTCTTCTTGGGAAACAAATTCCCATTAAAATCAATGAGGCAAGCTTCCCACTTGTTTCTATGGCATTTTGTTATATATCAAACAGCCTTATGAAAAGAAAATATTCCAGTTGCATTTAGAACCATCAACACTTTAATACGGTGCTGTTAAATCACAAATCAAGCATAAAAATGAGTCATCTGAGTTCGAAGTTTGTACATTTCCTTACACAATTGTTGCAATTATCTCCAAACTGACTTTTTAAACTCCAATAAATCAAAATTAAAGTTATGCTTCGGAGGTAATAAATACTTTCAAGGCACCTGAAGAGTCTTAATTCTTCCCTGAAGTCCAGACACACAGAAGGGGAAAAAGGGAGGCAATTTAAAAAACAATGAAGCTTTTAAAAATCAATTCATTCTCATTTAAGGTCATAAACTTTGAAATAGCAGTCTGACTTGGTTTCAGGAGAGGATTAATGTTGCCTGGGTGGTTTTGCTCTTTTTTTCCCTTAACATATTTGCGTTTGTTGTGCATGCAGCCTGAACTGCATGCTTAATAATGCTTGAGTTGGGGTAACTATATGACCATGTTGAGCTTTTTATTCTTTGAGTGTGGATATATGTTCTCAGTCCTGACTTCATTTTGATGTAAAATTTTGTTATTTTTTCTGTCTGGGAAGGTATCATAGATACATGCTCGAAAGATTGAGCCAATTCTGAACTTTCACAAAAATTCAGCAAATTCAGAATTAGAATTTATCCCCTTATGAATAACACAGTGAGTTGGATCCCACAGCCAAGCCACCTCCAAGCTTACATCCTGTGTTTGGGTTTATCTTTTCTTTGACAGGGCCAGGAAGAGTGATAGGAATGCTTTCCATGCATGAATCTCCTGCGCGTTGAGTTTAGGGATACGCAGGCAAAACCATTACCCAGCTCTGGGGAGTTCCTCCTCCTTTCCAGACGGCAGTTTTGTGAATGGCACTCCCAGCCCCATCCGCTGGATCAGGATCTATACTGGGAGCTCAGCTCCTGCATCAGCACAGGGCTGCTCTCGCATCGAGTGATGCAGATAACAAAGCTCCCATTGATCTCCAGGCCACAGGATCAGCTTCGTACAGGCCTAAATTGCTCATCTGTTTTTAATGCCAAGAGCAATTTGTTTTCTTTACGGACAGCGTGGTTGCAAAACCATGTTGTTTAAGATTAAACTTCTTTCATCTGGACAATGGCAACAACAACAACAAAGAAAAAAATGCTTTTGAAAATAATTTAAAAAATCAAGTAACTTTTTTTTTAGTATAAAAGAAAATAATTATGTCCAGGCATGCAGATTTACCACAAATGCTAAGTTTGTGCTTGATGCTGTTTTAACTGGTTGAAATATTATTTCTAAATAAACAGAGTTTAAAATGGAAATTCTGACGAAGCTTTGACTATATTGCTGTTACTATCATGTTAAATCATTGTTATTGTCCTAGTGGTGTCAGTGCATAGCTACAATTGCTTGTGGAATGATGAAAGCTCAAACTAAAAAAACTCAGCTTCTTTCATAAACTTTAGAGTATTCAGCTAGAGGAGAATTACACCCACCCAACTTTTTAGCATGAAGTCATACTGGATTTGTTATAATAAACAAGTTATTAAATGCAGCTTCTTTCCTAAATCATTTACATGCTGTACAGCTATTCAAGGAACTCTGGTTTATTTTCAGTATCCACATCTTATCTAGGGTGTTCATCACAACAGTAATAGTTGGTGCAGTGATTTAAGAGTGTTGTCCACACTGACCTTTATTTCTTGTTTTGCTGGAATTTTTTACTGGAATCTTTCAACAGGGATTTTTTTGGGGTGTCAGCTATTGCAAAAAGGCTTCAGAGATATATAAATGGTTAGATTTGGTTTAGATCATTTATTTGGTATTAGCACATTTGGAAACCATGGAATTAACTCAGTGAAAGTGTGATTATGGTAATAAAACCGGACCATGCAGAGTTGGACTCTCCTAATCAAAAAGATTTTTTTCTTTCTCACATGGAGTCACAGATTTTTATTAACAAAATTAAATTCACATTCTTCTCATGTACTTTCACTGTGCAGCATCTGTCACAAATATTTATGATGTTGTCTGCTAGCTCCCACATACAGTAATATGCAAGCAATAAGTAGGAATGTCCTCTAGTTTCTGCTGAGAGGTTGTTTAGCTGGGCCTAGTCATTGAGAAGTGCCATACACACAAAGGGGAAATAAAGCAGGGTTTCTGCCCCAAAGGGCTACCAGCAATGCCTGCTGGCAGCTCAGAGCCCCACCAGCCTGGACAAGGGAGGTGGGATCCACCTCTGGCACACAAACTCACCGCTCCTCTGGAGATTAGTGATGCTGCACCACCTTCAGCATCATCTGCTGGCACCTCTACTGTGAAATAAAGATTTTTTTTGCACACACATGCAAAAAGGTTTTGTGTTATGTGCCCAAAGATCTGCACAGGCTACAGATTTTACAACTATTTGTAGCTTTAGGCACTTCTTTACCATTAACACCAAATCACACCGTCGAGCTAGCTCCTTACTGGCACCTTTCAAAATCTGTCAGGACCAGATAGTGCCTACTGGCATGGTGGCTCCAGGAAAAGCCGAAAGAGGAGAAGCAAACCAGCCTCAGAGTAAATACATGCTGTGATCCATCTTGCTCTGAGTGCCTAGATGGCACCAGGCACGTGTGAGCTAGCCACCCTGCTCTGCACAGTTGTGAGCTAAGGTGCTTGTTGTGAAAACTCATCATTTTAAGTGGAATGCTGGCAGTGGGTTCTTTATGGAAACTTGTGTCTGAGGAATATGTGTATATACATAGTGCAGCACACAGAAGGATACAGGCACCACTTTCAGAGTGCAAAATCACCCAGCAGGCTTCTTACAAAGCTGGTCTTTTTGTCTTGGAGGAACAGCGGTTTGAAAGATACTTGGCAGTAGGTTGAAAGCTCATTTTCTCATCTAATCGCTGGTGAAAATGACTGTGGTGTCCAGGTGTCACCACTGGACAGTTTGTCTTGCTCTGTTCATTGCTACTTCCTTCCTGAGATTGTAACGAAACTGTATCAGCCTCCTGCATTGAACACTAGGAGGGATTTTTCTTCCTCTTCTCTGCCAGCCAGTTCTTGTTATTACTTGCCAGTTTTATCTCCTTGTATTTACCTTGTTACATCCCTTCTCTCATCTGAAATAAATGATCTGGGAAAGGGCGAGAGAAGGGGTCCACTGCCTGGTTGCCCCTGCTGCATATGAGTTACAAGCCAAGACAGAGCATGGATGGCCAATACTTCTTGACTGTCCTCATCTCTGGAGACAGACTGACAGATAGGTTTGGAAAAATGAAGGAAGAAAAGCTGGAGAAACTAAAACTATGCCCAGCCCTTCATAATCCAGTATTCTAGTACTCTTTACTTGGAAATCAACACTCGTGGCCATGTGGTACCAGCTCTGCAGGCAGCAGACCCTGAGAACCACAAATTCAGCACATCCCTCAGCCAGGATCACCCACAGTGCTAGGAGGTGTCCCTACAGCTGACTGTGGCTCAGGAAAGAGCTGGACAGGCTGGGCTGCCCAAAGTGTCACAACTGCAATGGCTGTCAGAGAGTGTCAGTCCTCACTATTGTTTTTCCACAAAACACAGAGCACAGTCACAGACTCAAGGTATAAATCTCCTCAGGTATGGACAAGGTCCTCCTTGGCTCAGGCTCCAGGGTGGGCTGGGCTCCTAAACCCCTGGTACACTGTAGCCTAGTTTTAGCAAGCTGTCTGTCAGTCTGTGAATGGCTTGTCTAAAACCTCTGAAATTTCAGGCTGGCTGAGATGGACATCTTAAAAAGGTGCTTGCTTCCAAAGGTGCTGGCACCTGCAGTTTTCTCTGAAGTTATTTCGACCTAGTTTTTTCCCCTAACTGAATGTTTTCCTGCTTCATCAGTTCAATTTTTCAGCACTTGTTCTTCTAGTTTCATTAGAGAAAAAGGTATTGCTCTGGACAAGAGAGAAATAGAAAGCAAAACCCCCAAAAAGAAAGGAAAAAAGAAAGAAAAACTGAATTTCCAATAGCTCAATTTAATCTTTTTTTAGTGAAATAATCCAAAAGCTGGTTTCGCCTTTATGTCTGAAAAAAGAATCCCAGTTCTCATTAGCCCTATGCCATTCGTGAGATCTCTGGTTCTCACTGCGTTTGCTGGAGCCTAAATACGAAGTGCAGAGAGGTGCCAAGCTGAGTGAAAACATGTGTTGGTGAGCAACAAGGCAATGAAAGCTAGTTTTGGTACAGACCTAACTTCAGCTGGAGGGCTGCTATGTTGCAAAGCTGTTGTCCCTTGTCTCACAGCAATGACATCCTCAATCGAATTCTTCTTCTCCAAACTTCCCACCTTTTGGGTACCCAGACTGTTTTAATCCTGGCTGTGACATTACTGGGCTGAACTAAAACCTAGAGCTGAAATGCTTCTGAACTCAGAGACAGTCTAAATGAAAATCTGGATCCACCTTTACAGCTACGACGTGCCTATGGCCCCCATTATCAGAATACACTGTACTTCATAATAGCTAGGCGAGGGATTTTCACCCTAACGTCCAACAGCTCTTTATAGGAATGAAGGTACTGTTTCTGCTGTTCTGCAACTGAGGAAACAGAGGCACAAGGTGACTTGTTTCAAGCCACTTATCTTCTAGCCCGTAGCCCAACAGTCATTTTGGTGGGTCACACTCGGCCCACGTAAGAGTCCTGTGCAGGCAATAAAGCTGCAGCTCTTTATTTGAATTAGTACTGCAATGGCAGCCTGATTTACGGACTTCTCTGCTGCTGGGGTCAAAAATTAAGTCACTTTTCAGCCTTGGGGGCAGACCTGCCAACTGTAATTAAAAGCTTTCCTTTGAAATATGTGTCAGACTTTACACATGGTGAAAAGTGCTTCTCACAATATGAGCTTTCAGGCTGCTGCGCTGAACAACATACATGCGGCTAACCACTTCTCTGTCAGGTCCCAACAGCATCTGTTCCTTTGCCAACATTTTACTGGCATTCCACCGAAATCAGTGTAGCGTGCAGTCCTGCCAGGTAGGGCCAGAAGCAGTTAAGAGGTTAATAGACACAATCCAACTTCAAACACCAACGCAAACCAAACAGAAATGCTATCAAATGAGGAAAACAGATATACTTCATGATGATTTGACTAATTGCAAGAGAGGTTGTCTCCTGCAGATTATGCTCTTCCCACCCCTTCTCTGAGACATATGCTGGCTGGAACAGAGTCATTGATCACAGCTTGTACGAGAGTCTTAAAACCCCTAACTCAGGAAAGCAATCAAAGGTAACAGTGTCCCTAAGTCATCAAGGCTCTTTTGAAAACCCCAGTGCTCATCTCCCTGTTCTGGAAAGAGCTACCTTCAAAATTTCAGCTGCTGCCAGGAAAGTATAATACCATCCTGGCTGCCCCTCAGCAGCCTGCTCTGACTTCAGCGAGGGCTTTTCCTGCAGCGAGTGCCTCACCCATCGCTTTTCAGGTGGATTAAGCTGTCTGTGGACAGTCACACAGAAGCCTTTCTTGTGAGATTTCCAGGGCTCCTTGTCTCCAGCCAAGTCAGAAATACTGCTAGCACAGCCACCTTGTGGCATTGGAGTATCTGCACTTTCAGTCCCAGGAGACAACAGGAAGCACAGTCAAACCAGAATTTTAAATAAATACATAAAAGTTAAGCAAATATTTTTGAACCTCTCAAGCAGGTTTGGGTTTTGTTTGATTCAAAGTAATAATAATACTTAGCACTTATAGCGTACTTTATAGTTTGAAAGCACTATACAGACTTTAACTACTTAGGTTTTGAGCAATGGTCTGGATCAGCTCTCGTTTGATCTGAATCGGTTCTCCTATGCCTGGAGAGTATATTTGAGAAGTCAGAAGACAGAAGCAGGAGTATCCTTTGTGTCTTTTGGGTTCTTCTTTCAATTTTTGCCACTGACTCCATTTGTAGGAAATCATTCCACCACTTTCTACCTTAGTTTACCCAACAGAGAACATATTGTCCAGCCTCACTTGCAGGCTTGCTGTGAGATTTAATTTCAAAAATGTATCTAGGGTCCTCTGATGCTTACTATGCAAATGCAGATGTTTCTCATTCTTTCTCACTTGCCTGCTGAAAATTAAAGCCTAAATTGTGAATGAAATATATACTGGCAGCTAAACAGCTCAAACAGTCCACGATTACCTATATTGTTCTAATAGTAATCTCATCCACTGCCCAAGGCACAAGGGTTTTGAAAAGGTTACAGTGAAATATGTAAATAGATGAACCATATGGATGAAAAAAATTCTCTCGGGTCCTAGTGTATGTCTATTGTGGCTTGAGCTCTCCTTCCAAGCCTTGTTTTTCCAAGAGTCAGCTTTAAAGCTCGGCATAGCTACTGGACCAGTTTATGATCTAAAGACATATTTACAAGTTCAAACCACTTCAGGAGCTAATTATATTCTGGACATGCTACAAGATTTGGATGCCAAAACGTCCGTATTCTTTGAAATGAATGTTTGGTAGTTTTCTCAAGAAGACCTCATTTCACAAACTCCAGTTACAACAAATGAACACATGTTCCTCTTTTTGTTTCCTCTTTTTTTGCTGAATTTGAGAAAAAAAAAAGTAATCATACCGCAATGGAAAACACTTCATTTTCTCATTAAAAAGTACATTTCAGCAGCTTTTCGTCACACTGTCCTGCACCCTCAGCTTTCTGTGAAGGAGATGATCTTCTAGCAGCCAATGTGGCACGGAGAAGTGACGCAAACAAGCATGGAAAAGCAAGCAGTCTTTCTCCATTGACTCTAGTGTGTGCAAGTGTCAAGTGCACCTCGACACTTCTCAAGGAGCCAGCAAGTGGACAGCCTGAGTGGAGATGGACAGTGCTGGTCTCACTGGACCTGGTCCTTGCGCCGTACACTATATAGCACCCAGTTGCTGCTGCCTTGATTTCCCAGTGTTGTGCCAGCAGATGGGCAGCTGGGGAGCCCGCTGATCTCTGTGGATGTGGAGGTTGCAGGATGCTTTGCTGGGCAGGCCTCAGCAGAATTAGCCCAAAGCCACCAGAGAAGGGAAGCAAGGGCCAGAGGAAATTCCTCAGTGACTTCAGCACACATTTGGTGAAGGTCAAAGTGTGAGACAGCAAGACAGGACAGCAGAAAATGTGGATGCTCTGGGAAGAGACTGGAGCTGGTCATGCTCCCAGGACAGGAGACTGAAGCTGATGGTAAAAAGGAGTCCAGCTCTGGCATGGGGGAGTGTGTCATGTCTCTCCATGGTTCTGCTCCAGGTGCAGGCAGCAGCTGGTGAAAAGGCAGGAAGCTGCTGGCAGGACAAAGCTGGAGGCCAAACTGCTTTGCATCCGCTGGACCTGATTCAGTGTTACTCAATAACGAGAAGCTACAAGCAAGCCCAGTATCCTACAAGCAAGCTACATGCCAGCCCAGTGTGCACATGTCAGAGCCACGTCTAAGTGCAAACTATTTGCCGTATCCAGAATCAAGTTTTTCAAGTTTTCCTTCTCACAACTGATCATTTACTGTCCCTATGATTTTTCTTGCTGCTTATTCTCCATAAACGTTGCCACCTCTTTGATCTCTACATAAATATGTGCAGCTCTTGAGCACACTGTTTACATAGATTAAAAGGAATCCTAAACCTTACATGTACACACTGATAACCTCAAATCTGATTCGTGATTGAGTACCTGAAAATGGCTTTTACGCTCTGGAATTTTAAGGTTTCCAACAACAAGCCAGATGTCTTAAGCCTTAGACAGCACCGGCTTTCCCCTTTGAATACAGCAAACACCAGCTTCCACCGTAAGGTCGGATCTCCAGCAATGGTGCCTTTGAATACCAGAATGGCATTTGAGCCTGTGAATTTTACTGTGATCCACAGAGCCAGTTTTATCTCCTGTGAGCAGAATCAGTTTATGCATCATCCTGACAGTGCAAGTATCTTGAGAGAGGTATGCTGCACTCTTAAGCTCTTCTCTGAACCAGAGAAACCAGACCTTAAAACATAATGTGGCACGTGAAGTAACTTGAATGCTATTAAGTCACTGTTGAATTTGTACAATTTCTATATATGTTCAAAATCTGATTAACCATATTGCTCACAATCCTTTCAGTAAGATGGCCTCATCTTTGCAAAAGAAAGGCATGAGAAATGTTAGTACAAAACTCAAGATTATGAAATTAGAGAACATTGCATATAGTTAACGTATACATAAAGGCCAGTAATTTTCACAGCTTCTTTAACTCCTTTATTCATTATTTGCTGTATTTATAGCTTCATAAACATCATCACTGATTCTTAGTACTTTAATTATAACTTTAAAACTATATTCTGAACACTGTTCTTGGCAGTAGAGCTGCATACTAATATAGACTGCAGTAAAATGAGGGAACAGCTTATGTGTCTACACCAACACCAAAACCACTCCAACTTACTAGACAACCTCACAGACATTCATAGATCCATTAATTATAAACTGTAGCTGTTAGAGGCTATTTTCCTCATGTACACTCACCACAGAACTTCCCAGAATTAAGTCTTGCTTGAACTGAGGTAGATCATTCAGAAAAAAAAGGCACTGGAAGATCAAGTGACAAAGATTTTTCTGTAGTACCTGTACTGGGACTTGGGCCTTTAGAGCACAACTACCTGGCGGTGCCCGTGTTGACCCAGAGTTACAGGAGCCTTTGATGTGCAGGCCATGGAGACTCTTAGGTGAAGAGGAATCTGTTACCTCGTTAATGAGGTTAATTCTGTACTACCACATCTGTTCTGAACACTGCACTGCTTAGCTCAGCTCATCAAAGACAACATCAGTTTCAGGGAGCCTGTGGTTATTTTGAAAAAACCACAAATGCTGTAGAGAGGCTTCCTTCTACACATTTATTTCTGGAAGCCTCTAGACAGGTAGAAAAATCACAGCAGTGCAGGCACAGGAAAGATCTTATCTGCTACACAATTATTTTCAGGAATGAGATGTCAGAGTGCACTGATTTAAATGATGCTGAGATCATGTAATAATGGGGTGTGGTACATGGAATGAGTTCACTTTGAATTGCACAGAATCCTGAGGCAGACAGTGTTTGGAGAAGATCATACATACACTAAATATGACAGCCTGAGTCAGCACATGAAGTTGACGTACAGTAAGTGCACGGAAATTTACCTCACCAAGAAGAGATACTGTGATAACATTTAACAGATTTTTTTTTCCACCTGGCACTTGACACTTTAGTCCTTTTCAAGTGTCTGACCAGCTCCATGTGCTTCGGAAACCTCTCTGCCAATCCCAACAAGGCTTAAGAAGATCACAGGAGTTTTCACATACTTGGCTGCCCCAACTTATTAGACAGTCTCCTTCTAGCATGTTTTTATTTTTCAGCCTATATCCCAAAAATCTGATGTTCTTGGACAAGGAAACGTGATTGCGGGTGGGCTCAGGAGTTCCACTCTCACTACGTTCCTACCTGGTCTAAAGAAAGTTCTTTAAACTAGAAAAAGACTTCTCCCGGAATTCTTTGGGAGGTGATTTCACAGTCCTAACTCACACTGAATGGCTCGCAGCCACACATACAGCCAACCCTTCGGCTGATAAAAATGGGTAGAGTGCCAGGGTTTTGTCCCTTCACTCTGTGTAGCACAACTCATGTCATCAAATACTGCAAAATTAAGCTAAGAATTTAACAGCTGTAATGTATGAATCACCCACTAAACTCTCCAAGTGGGACTTGTAGATCTTTAAAAGCACACTTTTTGGTGAAATTATCTACATGGATCCAATGCTGACTTTGAAAAAAGGAATTCTCTCTGTCCCACAAAACCTCACTCCTTCCTCACTCCACCTTGTCTTCAAGGGAAGCCAAGGCAAAGAGAGAGGCTTTATAACATGTGTTGAAGGTCGGAAAAGCCAGACACTCATTCCTGGCAATGTCTTGCCCCAGAAGATGTGTAAGAGATCCATGTAGCTCTGCTAGTCTTGAAGGCTGGTTTAGAAAGTCGGGGTAGGGTACACTTGCACTAGTGTTCAATATCTATCCCTGAACTAGGCTTCTTGACCCCTAAATATCAACTTAAAGGGGGAAAGGCACTTCCAGAATGTGTCTTAAATCTTCCTGAGACAAGCAATGAAGTTGGCCAAATGAATCATGCCCTCATGCAGCCTATATCTCTCCATGAATAGGCTAGCTACGTAGGAAACTACTCTGTGGGCACCTGTACTGGAGATGTTAAGAAAATTGAATCCCACTGGAAAAGACTTTCCTAAAGATACCCAAGGTGTCTGCTTTCAGGAAATTATAATATTGCTAGAGTTCCAAAACCAATTATTTCCTAAGCTACCAAGATGGGATGAATTCTAGAGCTTTCCTAAATGATGTTTCCTGCTGGTGTCTTCCATTCACATTCCTCCTGCTTTCCTGGAGTCAACAGTGGATAAAAGAAAGTGAAGGGGGAGTCATAGCTTGTTTTCTATAGCTTTTTGGTTTTTTTTTCAGGAAACTGTTTGCATTTCTTTACAGTCTACCGTATTCTTATGTGCCTGCTTAGCTCCACTAGCCAGCATGTTTGAAAGACAGTGGCAATTCTCCAACTACCCCTACCCAACCTATCAGTCTCTGTTCCCATCCGTCTCTCTAGGAGGCTTAATGTTCTAGAACATGATGACTTTTCTTCTAGCTACTCCACACTGTTCCCTCCTAGCAGAAAAAAAAAAAAATAATAGAGAAGTGAGAGGGGGAAAAAGAGTTAGCTCTGAATGTCTTGCTCCTGTTTTGCATCCATGTGCACCAAGGACTGAACCATGCAGCAGTTCAATATGAGTCTGAATGTCTCAGTGTAAGAAAAATGCACAATTCAGTGGCTTTGGTTAGTAGCTAAAGAAATACCAGTGATGCTGCTGTATGGCCTTGTGTTCCTGGTCAATCCCCCATCGCCACCTGTCCTGGCCAATACCAAGTTGTCGTCTTTGTTCACTCCTACTGAATCCTTTCCAGCAACATACCAAGTCTAAAGAGCACATAATCTCTCAGGAATTATAGGTAGATTTCTCCTTAGTAATGCCCATTATTTGCACTCGACAGAGTCTGGTGGATCCTTACAGAAAAACTCTCAGGCTGGTGAACAACCCTGTGTGATTTGCTCTTGTTTTACCATTGGTAGTCCACAAGTCAGGAGAATTGTTATTGAGTAAGAGAGCTTGAAGGTGCTGTGCCCATCAGAGAGAAAGTACTGCCAACTCCTCTAGCTCCTCTGTATCTATCCTATTTGATATCAGTGGGGTATATTTATCCAGACAGTGCCTGACTATCAGTAAAACGGGCAGCTCTTCTTTTCAGCATTTGTCTTCCTGCAAATATTAAGGACCTGATCTCTAACTCTTTCTGTCATGGAGAACTTGCCCCTTTAATGTAGGTCCAAAGTCCCTGCAACTGAACATATGCTTCCCAGATGTACCTAATTAAGACTATGTGGCAGTATTGGGGGTGAATAAATAGAGAAAGAGGAAACTGGCTTAGTGGGAGGTCTATGGAAAGAGCTGCAGAAGACTGAGAACTGGGAGACCACTGGAGTGACCAGCTGGTATCTTCTCACTGAGCACCACAAAGAGAGGAGGGCTTGTGGATAGAGTCCTTTGTGTTATGGAGTCAAGCTTGAGGGCCAAATGACACAGGAAAAAGCAGAAACAGAGCAAAAAAAAAAAATCATGGTGTGTCTGAAGAGAAACAAATCTGAGACATGCCACCAGAGACGTTCCTGCAGGGAAGGACAAGGGAGGGCTGCAACTAAAGGGACTGTTCATAAGGGCAGATTAAGAGCTGTGGAAATGGCAGAAGACATAGCTGCAACATTTGTCATGTTTGCAATATCTCTGTTTGGGACAGAACTGGTTCGTTTTCAATTTTTTGTATAGCTGATGAATGCTATTTCTGTTTTCTCTCCTCAGAGAGTCATGTCTTCTTAAAGAGTAATATTGTAAGATTCTCAAAGGAGTAAGTAATTATATTTTCCCTACCTGCTGCAAGGCAGTTACTCTAACTCTGTCTCCCCAGGTAGGGCACCTGACCAGCTTTCATTGCTTCGTGCACTCACAACAGGACCCATCTTTCAATAAGTAGGAATTGAGGACCTACAGTTTTGGAAATCAGTGTTGGAAGGCATTGGCGAGTCTGGAGGAGAGTTAGGTTAACAATAAACAGAGTATCATTTGATATTAGCAATGTAACATGAAGCAGAGGAATGGCTGCAGCATCATGGTTGTAAATTCTTTGGACCAGTGACTGCTCTTGGCCATGGACACTGCACCTGGAAGAGTGGGGCCACATTAGGGTTTCTGGGAACTCCTGTCATGCTACTAATGAACAAGTGTGGACTTCTCCAGTCAAATGGTTGGCCGTTATCTCCCAAAGGAGGCCTGCACTTCAGCTCCTGCACACACATGTAGTTCTGCCTTACAGACCTGCTGAACTGCAGAAGGACAAGTGACATCACGGTTGTGAAGCTAGGACTGAGTTTCATACAAAAATAGTTTCACACACCAGGATTTTTACATGGTCTTGAAAAAGCCCAAGAGTTGTATGTTACTGGTGCAATTTCATAGTCATTGCTACTTTACAGGAAAATTTTTGTTAGAAGTCCTGTAATCTGCCACAGCAAGATGCATTGATCACCCTAAAGACAATGACCAATTCATCTCTTTACATCCAGTCTGGCTTGAGAGAGAAAAACTGAAGACCTCAGGTTGACCAAAGGGAAAGTGATTTGTGCTCTCATCTCATCCTTCAAAAAAGCACAGTCAACACAGCAGAGGGAGAGCCGCAGTGGTGTTGGCAACCCAGTAATTGTGCACAAAGAAATCTGAAGATTCCAGAAATGAAAAAGTTCTCCTTGGCTGAGGAATGAGTCTTCCAGAGGCTGTTCAGGCTGTTCAGTGTAGTGGGTCTCTGAGCAGAAAGGTAGGATGCCGGTAGGACTTTGTGTGTCTCTGCCAGGTCAATGAATAAATTTGGGGTAAAGTATTGGGAGAGAAACAAGTGTAAAAACAGCTGTCGCAAAACAACTATAGCATTTCAGGTGAAACAAACACTGAATTTGTTGGGGGCAGAAGGTGGAAAATGTACCTACTTCTTCCAAACAGGAGACAGGTTTGCTTCAAACTTTTTTTTTTTTCATTAAGTGCTTTGCTTCCCATCAAATCATCCCATTTACTGTTTACTTACAGGCATTTTGTGAGATGGCACTGTAGATTACACAAGTTTCTCTGCTTAAGAGCTCTAACACAATGTCTTTCCCGTTTCTCTCCCTGTCCCCACCATTCTCCTCCCCCAGATATGAGTCCTTTCCAGAGTCTGACTCCAGTCCCAGATCCAAGGATGGGATTTTTTTTTTCTCAGGGAAAACTCCCTTACACCTCTGGGCTGCAACAGTTCCAGGAATGTGGCTATGGGAGAGCAAAACCCCAGAAGAAATACGAAGTTCATTTTTAAACTAAAATTATGATTTACGAGGAACAGCTGAACAGACTATGCAAGGTTTCATTTAAATAGATTTGAAGGCCACAATGATTTAGTAGAACTGTATATGCTTTCTCTTTTGTGAAACTTTTGCATCACATATGTAAGTACCAGGGTCCTTTTCCTACTGTCTCTATGTTTAGCCTTACACGTGATAATTACGTGCTTTCAGCACCTCACATACACTAGTGGTTTGGGGTTTTTTTTTGTCAGAAAGTCCCTCAAGAACTGAGGGATGGAGAAATGAAATGAACAGACCAAGCCTACCCAGGAAAGCTGTAGGCAGGCTGAGACCATGCCCCAAGCACCAGTGCCTTGGTTGCTCCCTTTCCTCCTCATTCTGCTGCTGTGGTGGCCACTCTTCCTCACCCAGAGCTTCATCACACATGTTTATATTATTGCTACAAGTGACAGTTCATCTCCAGGAGTCCCCCCAGCTCCACCACAAGATGGTGAGGAGTATGTTGGAAGCACATCTGGCCCACTGGAAAAGCTCAGCAGTCACCCTGGGGGGCTGCTGGCCCCTGCCACCAGAAGTGCTTTGCCATTATTGCCTTCATTGCAGCTTAGACGAAGAACCCGGTTGAACTCCAGTCACAGAAATTAGTATTAACACACAGAGAAGAGTTGATTTTCTTCAGAGAAACAGAAGCGTACTAGCTTAAAAAGTCACAGAAGAACCAATGAGTCTACTCAGACATAACTGGTGGGCTCTATTTACTTAATCTACTGCTCTGCCATGGACAACCTCACCCAGTGAAATACAATTCTCCCCAAAAGGCAGGTGTGCACACTTGAACCTGCCCCCATTTCAGTAATGCAACAAGGAGCCTCCCCTTCCTATGCCAGGTCTAAGACAGGGACAACTATTTAAACTTTTAGCAATGAGCTTAGCCCGTGCTTCTGGCTAAACTGTGCAGAAAGGGAGTAACTTGGAACCATTTTTCATTCCTGTGGGGTTTTTGTTTGGTGCACTACATGTGAGGGTTTTAAGAATATTTTCTCTAAGTCTCCCATTACCAGGGTTGAAATAGTTAGTCAACTTTAATATGTTTTCCTTGGCAAAATACCCTTGGAATAAGGAAGAGCCCTATCTTCAGTTTTGGAGGTCAGGGAAATGTGGGGTTAATTTGTGAATGTTTGACTGCCTAAAGATATCAGGTGGGATTTTCAAGAACATCAGTAAGCGTCAAAGTGGGCCTTCGATAGCCCATTAGAAATCAACTGCAACTTGAAGTTCCCAAATGTCCTTAAAAATCTGGGTTAAATTACCCTTAAGCATCCTATAGGTCACTTCTACATCTTTGGATGAGCAGGGAGCTGAATAGTGGTTTCTTACATCTCAACAGAATGCACTAAAAGCCAGTTGTGTTTTCTACCAGAAATTTTCTCTCAGAAAATTTTCTCAGAAAATTTCTCTGTAAGTTGTATTTGGCAGACTGTCTTCAGTGAGTGTAATAATAAATATGTGCCTGCTTTTGCACTCCTCCTCACTTTCAAATTTAATTGTACATTGCTTATAGTTTTTCGTAATGTGGAAGTCCCACAGATATGAGAAAGTATGTCTGATTACTTTTCTTGCACTTAATAGACAAATTATCTGCTCTAACACTAACACCGGTGGAAGCTAAGTATCCAACTCTTTTAATTACATCTATGTGAGACATAATTATAAATTATAACATTATTTTTTATTAAATAGAATCTGTTTCTACTCTATCTATGTCCAGAGAGCTTATTTATGATGATTCTACTTCTCTTGGAATGGCAACCTGAAGCAAGGTTAGTGTTTCAGTGTCACCTGTGTATCAATAGAAAGGTTGAACATTGTATAGAAGTGGTGCTTACACCACCTCATGTAGCAGCCAACCAAGACTAGTAGAGATTTATTGTCCCTTTCACTCCAGACAAGGTGTAGAATAGGATCAGAATCCATTTCTTCCTACTCGACCATCCATGTTGCTTCTTCTGAAAGAGATAAACAAAACCTTTTCAGGGCATTGCCTGTGTTTTATTAGTGTTAGGGTCAGATCATGGAGGTCAGTTCCATATCCTAAGTACTTCAAGTCCAGCAGTATTTGGATGTAGAGCTGGTCTCCTGTCAAAGAAATATACCACCTGGAAAAACTAGGTTTTCATGCTAATCTGAATGTCATTACATGCTGATACATTTGAGCTTAAACCAAAGACTTCGTAGATGTATAGGCCTGGAAATCACTGTTGCTAATGAGTTCTACATCTAATCCACAGGTAGAAAGTGACACAGCTCCTAAATTCTAGAAAAAAAAGTCACAGTAAATCCTTGTGATTTGAAAGTGTGATGCATTTAGAGGCATACGTGCACGCTGCAGTGAAGAAATCCTGCTTCACACGTGGTAAAATAAAAGCTTGGGGGAAATCTTACTGCTAAGGTGGGTTGCATATGTGTTTTTGCAAGTGTGTTTATGTAGAGTTTTTAGATCCCAAAACTAGAGGCCTTGCTCAGGCAGAAATCCAACTGGCTGAAATGGAAATGTTGCCTTATGCAGTCTGCAAAACTGGGCTGGGAGTGCGTGTTTGTACATTCCCCGTGCATGCCGAAGGTCAAGGAAAAGGTTGCCAGGACCTCTTATTTGTGTCTTGCTCCTCAACATGTAGCCAAGATGCAGGTAAAATTCCCATGACTTTCAAAGAAGCTGCAGGATTTGGCCCACTGGGTATCAAAAGAGCTCTGAACGGTGGAGCACAGCTAAATTATTCCAACACCAGACAAATGGGTCTGCCTAACCTAAGCCATAACATTTGAATTATTAATGTTCTCTAATAAAGGGGATAAAGTGTCTGTAGAACAGAGTGTTTCAGAGCTCTGTTAAAGATCATGCCTATTTTAATTTAGAAGTTCAGCTTGAGGAGAGACAATGCTGGCATTGTGTTACAGAGATTTAAAAGGAGTCTGTCTTGAGGATTTTCCTCTGTCCTTATCTGTAATAATAGAATTTTTAAAAGAGTCAGAGCGAGAGCAGCAGCACTGGAAAATATCTTTCTCAGAAACTATAGCAGACAGGTCACAACATTTTTAAACAATGATAGTAACATTTATTCTATCAAAGCCATTTTATGTTTTATTTGGAACTCTGGCGCCTTTATTTTTTTAAGCTCTCATAACATGACACTAATTACAGACATCAAGATGCTCTATAGAAGATACCAGTCAAAATCCAGATGCTGCTTCTTTTCCTTTCTCTGCACTCCCACCCCAGCCCTTTTGTGTGCATTACATCATTGCATAGTTTATTTTAAAAGAGCCTCAAAAATGCAATGATAGTAATCGTAGACAGCAGGAAATTGATGGTGAGCACCTCTGGTCTGCAAATTCCTTTACAAAGCACTCCCGCTGCTCATCAGAAGACCTTCTTGTTAGCTGAGACTTGAAAATACAGAGGCTTGAAAATACAGTTTGAGGGATATGTTTAAAAAAATGTTGGGCTAAAGTAATTTTCATCTTAGGCTGTGCATACATGCTTCCTTCCCTCCTTCTCCTCCACCAGATGGAAATGACCAGATCAGTCAGAGGAGTGGGGAGAACGTTTTGTGGTGTTCCTGCTGGGAGGCTGATGTGCTGCTGCAGTGTATGGGGCCAGGTGGGAGCACTGCTTGGCTCTGGCTCACGGGTGAGCACCCACAGACACAGGTATGGGGTGAAATGTCTTGAGAGAGACCCACATCTTGGGGGTGTCAGCCAGCACAGAGGAACACAAGACGATGTGCAGGCCACATCCCCTTCCTGTCACAGCTGGCTGCAAGAAGTCATTGCCATTTCTTGGGGAGTTGGTGTGCTCCATAGCTCTTCAAGTGGTGGTGGTCCTCCATGAAACAGACATAGCTAAAATAACCAACGGCCCTCAGCAACCAGTGACAGCACTGAAACTGAAGTATCCCATGGCTTTTAGAAACCTTGATCAGTTACCTGTAGCAGGTGGTAAAGTTACCATCCAGCCCTTGACATTGTTGAGTTTCTCCTTAACTTGAGCACATGATCATCTGCAGGCTACATGTGACATTTCAGCCAGGGTAGCACCATCCGGAAGAGCATCTGAGCCATGACCTGCCCCTCTGCATGCCTCCCCTGCATCACAGGGTCCCCCACATCTCACACCATGTTGCCTCAGGCCTGGCTGGTATCACCGAAATGGCTAGCTTTGGTCAGGATAACATGGACTCAGCTCTGCTGCGTGTCACCAATCACTTAGCACATCCTCGGAGCTTCGTGGTGACACATATGCACAGCCCTGCTGTGCTGCAGGCCTGAGTGACAGTCGCCTCCTTCACATTTTCCCACAGGCAGACAGCTCACAGGATGAAATCCCAGCCCTCTTGTAAGCATGAATCAATTTTTCAACCAAAATGTTGCAACAAACACATTTATCCTGCAGAGTAAGCAAATAAAGTGGCAACTCCGCACGAGTGAAGAACAGGAAGCTTTTGATGACACTGGCTCAAATTTTTTAGCCTATTAAGATTTCCATTACCCTCAGGCTCATTATTCAGCAATAAGTAAACACCAATAAATCTGAAATAACAAGTGAAACACATGCACTTAAGCAAAAAAAGTAATCCTAGGAAATGTTCTTTCCTTTAGCACATTAGAAACGGTCAACGCAGCAATATCAGGGTAATAATGAAGCTCTGAAATACATCCCATTCTCCAAAACAAGGGTCCCACAAACCTGCTGAGATGCAAGACTCAGGTCTTGGGAGGATCTTAAGATCTCAGAGAAGAAGAAGAGAGGCTCCATGATGAGAATCCTGTCACCGATTTCATTCATGCCCGTATCTGAGAAACTCCTTTCCAGCAGTAATGGCAAGGGCTAAAATAAATGTGGTGATCTTCCTTCCCTACTCCAGTGCTGTCAGGAGTGGTGCAATCTGCACACACCTTTGTGTCTACACTGTGCTGTCAAGTACTTATATTCTATTTCATGTGCATGAAAATCATGTGTCCTTAAGTACTACAAAAGTCATTTTCCCAGCAGAAGAAAGATTGTCTTTTTTTGCCACTGTCTGTGTTAAAATACCCTGTGGACCTCTAAGCAGAACCAAATTCTTCCTTTTTCATTAAGCTGTGGAAGGTTTATTCTACATTTCCATAAGTAGCCATTTTAATTTTTCCATTTTCCTTTTTTAAACAGGAAACCTCTCCACTGCTTCTCCACTTTCTCTAAGCTCTTTGTTTATGTTCTACTTCCATTACCAGAATTATTCTTACATTTTTCCATCCCCTATTCTGAACAAACATTTACACTGACTCTGAATGACTCCTATTATATATAAAGTGAAACAACAAAGCAAGAGGGAACAAAAGTAACATCTCTGCGAGAGGATGAAATGTGGCTGCTATCTCCTTGCTGGCAGCAGCCTTGAAAGGAAATTGTTTGCCAGCCCTGAGCATCCCTGGCTGCAGGACCACGTGAAAAATGCAAAGATGCATCAGACAGAAAGTACAGCGGTGTGAAGCACACAGCCATATATTCCATGGTTCACAAAAGTAAATTACCTCTTCACTCACAAGTTTTTATCTCGTTATACAATGATCTATATATGTCTGCCCACTTGGGCAGAGGAAGGATCCAGCCAGTACAAGGGACAAGGGATATGGTCCTCATTTTTCCTTTGGGCTAGCAGCTCTGTCAGCCCCGCAGTGCCTGAAAAGGGAGTGATGGGCAGGAGGGAGCAGGCAGGCCAGGAGTGTTGCCTTGGCTACTTGGGAAAAAACATCAGGGAAGTGGCACTGCACTGCAGAGCCGGAAAAGCAGGCGCATAAGAACACATCTGGTCACCAGTAAGGTGTCCGCAGCCACAGGGGCAAATGGTACAGTGGTACAGGGAGTTAGATGGGCTCCCTAGGGGAGTCTGCTGTTAGAGGCTGGTAACTTGTGGTTACTGTGGCTTGCACTCAATGTACCAGGAGTCCTTTTTTCACCTCTCCAAGATGCGTCAGCCCAAGCCTGGCTGTTGAGCACCAAACAGCCTTTGATTCTGCACTCACAGTGCACACTGTCTGCCAGTTGTGCCATTGTAGCAAGGACTTGTCTGTCCAAGCAACTCACAGAAAACTTTTTCTGTTCCAAGAGAGGACAAGGAAGGCTGTCTTCAAACAGCTTCTCTCTACAGCATCCCTCCATTTGCAGAGGGTAGGAGTGGTGCATGGGGAATACACTTTCCAGCCTCCCAATCCCTGGCAGCATATCGTGAAACACAGAAACCCCAACAGTTAAAAGAGAAGAAGAGCTGAAATTCTTCCTTCTCCTTGACCCTCACAGTCTTCCTTCCTCAAAACAAATGTGCCACTGTGCATTTACTCAGTAATGTATCCTAATGAATTGAGCACATGACCATACACACGTCATGTGGTTTGCTATTTGTCCCATAAATATTCTCTTATCATATTATTAGTTGGGCTATGAATAATCTATAAAGAGAAGGCAAATATCCGTGTTTGCATATATGTTCTTCTTCAGCTTTTTCCAAAATCTGAATACTCAGTTTGCAAAGTCTGTAGACGCCGAGCCTTTCCCACAGATGGTCTGTAGAAACTTTATTACTATCCATGAGAAAC
The DNA here is from genome assembly GCA_009806455.1 of Tetrax tetrax. Classification (NCBI taxonomy): domain Eukaryota; kingdom Metazoa; phylum Chordata; class Aves; order Otidiformes; family Otididae; genus Tetrax; species Tetrax tetrax. The sequence goes on from WHYT01016997.1 coordinate 444,083, forward strand.
AAGAAAAGAATCTGCTTGGAGATCCCAAGATGGATTTGCAGGCCTGGTGGTTGCAAAAAATGAAATGTTTTTACTTGAAATCTGAATATATTCATTCTGTAAATCATTGCCTGACAGTAAATCCATGCTGTTTTCAGAGTTGCTTTTTACTGTAAGCATTTTACAGACTAATTTTCAGAAAGAAGATCTTTGAGTAAAAAATCATGTGATTTGACATAGTTTATGCTTTCTATGTGTTATTTTCAGTTTTATCCCAAAATAAAAAGTGTGCTAAAATTGTGACAATTTCACATCTTATCGATCTAGTTTTAATTGCATCTTCCATCCTTTTGTGTTTGTAAAATATTATTTATAAATGTCTAGACATTAATTCTACTGAAGTTGTCTTACAAGGCAGCCTTTTAACTGAATAGCCAACGTTAATCCCACCCACACATCCTAGTAAAGGAGCATGAAGGTTTTTTAAGCTCTGGCTCAGTGTCTCATCTCTTCTGCAGCGATGAAAATTAATATTGCATCTATGGCAAGACATGTCAAGCTTTCTGTGGAATTTATTATGCTCCCTGCACGAAATGTTCTACCAGCAGGTCTGCCTCGTGCTATTCAGAACATGTATAATTAGAAAAGAATTCAGCTAACACTGGAAAGAATGACCGTCCATAACTCATCAGGTTAGAAAGCTGGAAGCCCTAGAGCAGAAAAGAAATGAGTGGAATATTCAGTTGAAGAGGAAAAACTCATTTTCTTTGCTTTCTTACTAGGAGAATAACTATTTTATATGTAAGATGCAGTTCATTATCTCCTCTTCAAATAGGCAACCACATTCTTGATCACTGCAGGCAGCAGACACAGCATACTATCCCAGGTGGCCCACAACACAACATTTGGATAGCTGGACGGGCAGGTTTTGCTTAGGAATGTTCTCTCCAGTCCTATGTTTCTGTTTTAAGTCCATGGAGAAGGCTTTGCCTTGTATGAGCCCCCAGGATCTCTGAGGACCAGCACAAAAATCTTGGCTTGTCCTCTTCAACAATGGCCCATACTGCTGATAGCAGAGGCCATTTGTGATGGCTTATACACGATAACTTCAGGAGTCTTTTCCTTTCCCACATTCTTACATGAGACCAAGATTGCTGAAGTCAATAGAGACACCTCTGTAGTCAACTTGAGCTCTGAGGGAACTCAAATTTGCTCCTAGGTGATCCTTAGGATCCTTATTCTGAAGCGATTAACTCTAATCCCTGATCATGATTTTAGGATTTTGGACTCCACTTTTGCAGTATCACAATGTCTAATTTAACTACTTTCCACATCTAACAGGCTTCTGACAATGAAAATCACATTTTTGCAGCCTTCTTTTGTCCTTATTGTAATATATTTCCCAAGTTTCTCAGCTGCATCAAATTCCGTCCTCATTATCAGAACCTAAGCACTGATCTCTTCTTATTCTTAACCCTCATGGACTCTGATTTCTCTCTGCAAACTGGAGGCCAACTCCTTTGCCATAAAAAGAAGGGAAGAGCTGACTTTTCATAGACATAGCCTTCAGACAAAACTCACTCTTCATCTTCAAATTGGAAACATCTGCATTAACTGACATGCAAGATAAGGTTTAGGGCTCATTTAAAAAATTGTTTTGAAGATTTTCCCAAGGAATCGTTTTTCTTCCCTTGTAAGTAAAAGTCTCAACTGATGGTTTAGATATTGGAGATTCCTGAGGAAGAAGGGGTTAGTTTATCTGTATTTTAAAAAGCTGATAAAGGAACTGAGATATCCTTTGTCACGTTTGCTAAAAATATTAATAATTGTATTTTGAGTGTGACAATACTACTGCCTGGCTCATTAGAGCCAAATCTCTGCTTGTTTCATTTTTCTTAACATTAGTCTCATCTGTAAATTCGTTGCTAGGAGAAGGCACTCTTCATCAAGTGTGTCTTCAAGGTTTCAGTGGCACAGGCTCAAAGTGAAGGGAAAGGAGACTTTCCATGGTAACATCTCTAATAGAAACTGGTCAATACAGGAGACCAGGCTCTGACTTTTTAGCTCATCTTGGTGAGTCCAGTCTTCTGTGTAAGTGACTAAGAAGTCTCCTACTTATACAGGCTAGGAATGGATGTTTAGGGAAAGCACAGAAGAACTAAGGCACGTAACACAGTGAATCATCCCCATTACACTCGGATAGTTTCCGAGAAGCACAAGTTTTGGATTTCCTGAGGTAGAGGTTACACATGGACAATCACTTTCAAGAGTCACTGATTGACCTATCATTAATGAATTTGTCTCATCCCTTGCAGAATTCCTTAGTACTTTTGGTCTCTATAAAGTCTAGCAGCCGGGAATCTCATATCTTCCTCCATTACTTTTGTAACTGCTGCCTCACACTGTCGCTAGTACTTGTGTGAGTACATTGCAATTAATCATTTCGTCATGGTCTCTGCCAGCTTCAGCATTTCGCAGATTCCAGCTCTGTCATTCCTTTTCTGAGCTGAAGAGAGCAAGACCTTATAACCCTTCCTTAGAGAGAAGCCTCCAATCATCTTTATTGCCCTTCTCTCTACATTTACTGAATTACCAGTATTCTTTTTAAGATGCAACAAAATTTTAGATGCTGGATAAGTACAATTGTAGCAATAATAAAAATAACAGCATACTCCCTCTATTGCACTGTCTAGGTCTTGCACTCCATCATTCAGCTGATCAATCTCTCTCAATGTCTTCTGGACATTTTTTTCTCATTTTCACTTTCCTTGGAGACACATCCCCAACATTTTCCTTCCCAATTGTTGTGTGATGGGAGACGAAAGACAGCATCTGCTCTTCAGGTCTGTGACTGAAACAGTACCCTAAAATATAAATAAAGGTATAGCGCAAACAAAGCATAAGAATAAGACTTATCTAACAAATTATCATTAAAAATATCTACACTTAAACAGTGGGTGCTTATGATGCCCCCCTCATTCCTTGCGTGGTGAATAGGACCATTTCTGTGTACTTAATCAGAACACATTTTAAATCACACTGTATAGTATACTTTGTGGCAATACTTGATGGCCAAAGTATATAAAATATGATGAAGTTAAGAAGTTGCAGCTGAACTAACAATATATTCTCCTGGAAGGAGACATTGAATAAATTGTGGATGGTTTTTGATAACAAGTTAAAGTTCTTATAAGAGCTCTGCATGCATTTCTCTGCATTCTTCAGTCATTACATTTTAAACAAGTATTTACAATTGTAAATATGCCCTTAAACTTCCAAGGTATTAACAAGTTAAAGTGTCTGTTACAACAACCAATCAGCATAATGAATACAAACTTAAGGGAACATTTCTCATCAGGAAGTAATAATTTTATCTAGTTTTTGGTGACAATAGCGATTTCTGTTTTGGGAGCAGTCATGTACATATGTTCACATGTACTTCTTCAGAGACTGACAAAGTTGATTTAGAGTCAGAGAGATATTTTCCCAATAGAAAGGACACAGATTTCTATAATGGTAAAGAAATAATTTTTTTCCCCTTAATTTTGTCAAAGTTAAAAAACCAAGAACAAAAGAGTTTCCAACTGCAATAAGGTATAATGAACACTAATGAACAAAGATAAGAGGTTTGGTCTTGTAAACCATTCACAGAGAAGATTAAGCAGCAGATCTGACTTTTATCTTAAGAGTTTGTCATTGAGTCATCCAGAAATCGAGCTAATCACTCTGGATTAGATTTCATAAAAGTACCAGATTATTTCACTTGTCTCTTTTTTTTCCTCTGTGCTTCAGAGAGGACCCAGATTTGATATTGAGAAATGAAGCTTTAGAGAGATCTCTTAAAGCTGTAGATTCTCTGAAAATCTGCAAAGCCCTCCCTAAGATCTCGATCAAGCAAACCCCTTTAGTTTATGTGTAAATATGTAATTGTTCTCTTTCAATGGATGACTCAAAGGAGTCCATACTGCACAAACAATAGTTATTCTGTTCCAGGGCCCAGGGTAGCCATGGGTTGCCCTGGAAGCAACTTTCCACCTCCATTTTATCTCCCCCTTCCTGCCTTGGGCCCTCCCAAGCATGCAGAAAATGTCTTGTAGCTATCACCCTACTGGAAAACTTTGAGGCGTCACTTGGAGCTCTTGCCTGCGATCTTTAATTGGCCGCTTTCTTTAACATTAGTAGGATTCTTCTGCTTCATTTCCTTTCGAAGGGATTGTAATACTGGCCAGATTCACATCCTACACAATGCTTAGTTAGTGCTTAGACAGCCTTTTGAGGTCTAGAGATGAAAAATACATAGCCATGCAAAGGTTTATCAGATGGTTACAGCATCAGAATATACTTATTCAACTTGAAATTTGGCTATAAAGAAGCATGTTGATAGAGAGAGGGTAAACACACTTGCATGAAATCTGAACCCATCCGACTTTTTCAGTTCTGATTATATTAACCGCTTCCCTTTCCTGAGTCCTCCTTCCTCCCATGCCTCAACCTCAAGCCAAATTTGTTGTTCATTTGTGCCCATGTAAAGGGCTTCTCTAATGCTGTTTTGCCAGTTAATACTGATCCCATTTGTTTTCTTATTCTTTACTTGTTCATGAAAAATATTTCTTCCTCCACTCTGGGGGCACCGACGAAGGTAACAGTTAAGACTTGATGCAGCAGTCTATTCCTCCATTTTATCAGATCAAAACCCATCTCTCTTTCAAGAATCATATTTGCAGTCTCTCATCACCATGGAGATGAATTGCTGCAAGCACAACGAAGAGTTACACAAACTTTTAGCCATATCCATAATTAATCCTGCTTTTCAACACCCCTCGCTTCACTTACTTTCCTGAAGTTCCATTCGCAAGCAATATTCTGCACAAGTGAGCAGCCACCTACCTACCAACACAATAATTGTACCTCTTCCATGCCTGAGGAGGCATTTCAGAGCCCCTTTTATAATAAAAGCAGAATTATTAAACTGACAGAAAAGCACCCTTCCTAGCCACCTATACTCCTGGGACCCTCAGAGCTGATGCCTGATCTCAATGTGTCTTTCCTTATGCATATTAAAAAAAAAAAAAAACCCAGAGGAAAGATCTAATTATTGGGATGCTGATCCAGATCAGACATGAATCAAAAATTGCAACTGGTGAAAAATTTTCTATTTCATGTGTAAACAGAAATGGAAAATAACAACAGTCTTTCAACATCTTATGTTTTTATACTCACCCACAAGCCCTATGGCTGGTTATATTGTGTGTGTATATGTATGTTTTTATATATGTGTATATGAAACAGCATTTTTAAACAAAATTGTTCTGTTTCTTCTTAGTCTAGACCCATGCAAACTGGCTAACCTGTTAATGGACAGCTCTTAGTACAGCGCAAGAAGAGGAGAACCTCTGATGGCCTTCCAGACAGCTGGGAGACAAATGAAGTTAAAAAGAAAGGCTCCGTGTCTTGTGGGTGGGACCCAGAGTCTGGGGGCTTATTTTGCCTCCCACCTCCTGGCTTTCACAGGTTGAGCCCCTGGCCCACCACATACACTGAGCTCACTCCTGCTGAGAGCAGCTTGCAGTCTCCCATCTCCACAACATCCCCTGAGAGGTCTGGTCAGATCAACTGTGACTTTCAGCAACCATCTGGGGACATCAAGGCTGTACCTGCCCATGTAGACAGTAAAAACCAACAGAGCAAGGATCCAGATTTGCCTCCTCCCTGCCCTGCTTTGAGGGACAGTTGGGGGAAAATTTCACACCTGCACTTGTATCTCTGCTCTGATGTATCTCAAGCTGTGCTGACTATGTTAAATGAAGCCCTTTCTAGCCCAGCAAGGTGCCCCTCTTCTCACCCTTCTTGGCATCAGCTGCCATGCTGGCATCCTTCAAATCCTTCCTGATGTGCTGCATTTGCTCTCCCCCTCTCCTTCTCTGTAGGCAAGTGTGAAGATTCACAAAAAGTGATGAGTGAGGAGCCGTCCTCTTATCACAACCAGCTGGTGTTAATGCTGCACAGTCTACCCCGCTCCCTGCACCTCCCCAGGTCACTTTGCACCACAGCCCAGGCTCCTTCCAAATAAAGCAAAAGAAGGAGAAATGCAAATGTGCCTTGTGTGGCACATCTGCACACAGCTGTGGGGCCCTGGAGCATAGTTTCGGAGACAGATGCCCTGGTGCAAAGTACGATAGGAGCCTCCTGCCTTGTCCACTGGCAGCTCCTGGCTTCACCCCTACCACTCTGCATATTCCTGGGGTGGCCTTGGGCTCTGCCTGCTTCCCTCATGGCCTGGCAGCCCCACAGAAGCCCCACGGCAGGTGGGAGAACCTCCTGCCCTCCCCCAGGGCCCAGCTGCAGTGTCCATCATCTACCTCGGGTGCCAGGACAGCACAGGCAGATGACCTTCTCCTCAGCCCCCAGGCCCTCCAGACACAACTTATGACATGATTCTTGCAAAAGCAAGAACTAACTTTTTCCACAACAAAATGAACAAATTTGTGAGATTGACTTAGAAGCTGTGAGACTGTTCTAACTGTAAATGTATTAGGGGCGTTTTCATTTGCTCTCTGGGTTTTCAACATTCCTGGTTGTCTTTCCAAGTTTTCTATTGCATGAACAAGGATTAGAAACCATTTATTTCCCCTGAACAGCTGAGATTGTCATATAAACACAGTTCCAGGAGCTGGAGCTTTAGGAAAAAAAAAGGGCAAGCATCTCCAGTAAAATTACGAACATCAGCAATACTCTTTGTATTTGTGAAATCTTTAATGAGGCACAGCAATGAATAAAGATGGAGGTAAGACTACAATGAGACCTGAGAAATCCAGGCTTAACCCCTTAATTTGCCACAGGATTTCTGTATCACCTCAGGGAAGTGAATCCTGCTTAGCTTCACTGAAGATGTTGAGTCCACTTAGTTTGGCAAGGTCAGGGAGAGAATGCTCAGCATCTTGCAGGACAAAGCATTCTGTGCTTCAATGACCTGTATGTAAACCTCGCACAAAGCTACTTCTGTCCCTCTGCTCTCCAGTGAGCAGGTTGTTCCCTGCAGCAGGGATTTTCCCCATGAACTTGACACACGTTCAAAAAACACTCAGTAACTATTAACCATAATTAATCCTCTACATTAATTTCTGCACCGTCATTACTCTGAAGGAGTAACGTTTTGGTATGTAGAAAAATTATATAAATTGAAAAAGCACCAAATATTGACATTGCTAGATGAGTCTGCCACCAGTATATATTTCAGGGACCACATGAGGACTGTGTACCTGGAGGATCCCACATGCAGCAAAGCAGCTAGTGACATGAAACTGATTTTCTAATTTACAACTAATAATTAAAAGGGCCTGTCAAGGAGCCAAGCGTCCTCAGCATGTGTTTAACATTACTTCTGAGAAGGTCATTGCTGACTTCTCTGGGAAGGGGGTTCCGGAGAGGGTACAGTAAATGCACGGAGTTTAAATGAGCAGCCTCGGCGCAGACATTTCGCAGTCTTCAGGGATGCACAAACAATTCTGCCTCAGCAGTGCAGAAACAATGCCCTGTATTCACAAAGACTACAGGAACTTCAATATTGTGTGGAGGGGAGGTGGGGGTGAGGGAAGTCTTGAAATGCGGATAAATTGGTATTCACCAAGTGCCATTCCTTAATTTACAACAGTCTTTAACTTCTGAGGCAATTGCCAAGGTGCTCATAAAAAGAGAAATGATGAATATTCAGGATGTCTTCTGAATCCATTAGGCAACTGAGGATGAGGTCTCCATATGTATAACTTCTTCTGTTTTCACATGCTGGTAGAGAGAGTGCCAAGATGGCGTCAGGAAGAAAAATGGCTCCTTAAGTTGCCAATGGGGAGAGAGGAAAGGAAAAAAAAAGTGTATATCAAGTGGGTGGAAATGAAAATTTGTTTAAGTACAGTAATTCGATGTAAATGTACACTGCATGGTACAACATGACCCTGGCTTTCATAACGGCCAGCTCTGTGGACAGGTGTGTGTAGGATAATGGTCAAGTTAAAAGCAGTCACTGAGTGGTTTTCTTTTTCCATGCCATCCCCTCAAAGGGTCTCAAACAGCCTGAGTGAATTCAACCTCAGGACAAGGAAAGGCTCAGGCTAGACGAAGAAGAGGAAAAGCTCAGCCTACAGAGGATGAGAGAAGGGCTAGGTGTCTGGCCCTTGATGAGGAACAAGTCAGCGATGGAACAGGCTTTCTCCTTCATCCTCTCCCCCAACTCCCTGTTTCCCTCCTTGACAACCTTTACCAGCATCCCAGATAAGGTAGATGAGGCGCTTAAAATCGCAGTCAGTAACTGATGAGGAAAACATGCTGTCCAGCTCTTACATCCCAGAAAATAATGTCTCCTGGATGCCATGAATCACGGAGGATCACAGGCCATTAATCACTAAAGGGTGGAAGGAACGAGTTTAAAGTCATGTGTACCAAACACAGTCATTTCTCTGGGGAATCTCAGACCCGGCATGATTAATTTTGCTTTCTCAGGGAGGAATCGCAAGAATAAATAATGCCACAGCCTCCTGAGTTCAGCTGGTAGCAAGGCCAAGGCTCCCATTGAGGAGAGATATTGGTCACAGGAGGTGCAGAGTGCTGCAGCAGACACAGGGCTGCATAATGGTGACACTCCTCTGGTCCCAGAGTGATGTAAAGGTACCATTCGGTCTACTGGGTCTTCCCTGAAAGACTGTAGGGAGTCACTGAGATTCGCAGGGAAAGCAGAAGGGTGGCAGCCTTCATTGTCCCTGTCTGTTTGGGTTGTCAGTGTCCTGATTTGGTAATAACTCAGGTTCACAGCCTGTCTCTGAAACCACTCTGGGTTCTTATGTGATGAGGCATCCCACATGCAGCTTTCTTGAAGGAAGGGGCTGTCCCCTGTGAGGCTATATTAGCAAGGGATAGATGTTGGTTACCTGCCTTTCCAGCCACGACCGTAAAGTGTGGTGGGCACAGTGAGGGCACATGGAGAGGTCTCACCAGGAAAGTACTCGATGAATTTCAGTAGTCTTTTTTGCTGCCCTTTAGGCAAGTTAAGAGCCAACAGTTGCTGACTGTATAGTGCATGAGGCTCTACCACAGATAGCAAGTCATCACAGATCCATCTGCCCAGCTCAGGGACCTTCAAGTGTGTGATTTACCCCCCTCCTGCTCCTAAGTATGGATGGGGGGAGGAGGATGTACCTCACACCTGACAGATGCACTACCTGCCTATCAAGAATTATTAGGTTATAGTCATGGCTACTTTAGTCACTTGTGTAGCTGTTGGTATTGTTTCTTGTTTTTTCTACATCAGTCTCCCACCTGCTTTAAATAGAAAATGCCAACACACATGGAGCAGAACAAGCAGTTGACTTAGTGAAGATAAATACAATTCTTCAGACTCACAGATTATCTGGCCACAGAGTTTGAGTTCAAATCAGTTCAGAGTTGAGTTTTCCACTCTTCGCAATTATTTACAGAACACTTTGTGTTCACACAGCTTGGCTTTCTAGGGTGCTTTTTTTTCTTTTTAGAACTGTTTTTTTCTGACCAATCACTCATTATTTCCCATACGGGACTGGTCACCGCTTCTGGTCAGGCTGTTCCTAATCTATGTTTAAATGAGTGAAATGTGATATATGAGAGAGGGTACTTGCGTTGTTAATCCCCAGTATTTACATTCACACACGAATACCTTGCCCACATGCAAGGTTGGACATTTGCAAGAAGAACAATGAGAATGTGGCAATGGGCTGAGCAGCCCCCCATTTGAGTGTTTGCAGGAAGCTGTCAAAAAGGAAGAGAGTGGTAGAAATGCTGAGTCCAGAACATCTCATAGAAAGGTTCTATGGACACGTTCCACAATTGTCTTTCCTCCTCCCTTGTGCGCTCAGCTGCAATCTCCAGGAGTGCACAAGGGTATGGGCAACACGAGCACATGCTTTTCCCACTGCTTCGAAGGTTAATATGAATAACGTTCCCCAGCCTGTTATTGTGGAAATACCAGGGATCATCCTGCCAAAGCAAGCCAAAGAGTTACAGCCTGACATTAACAAGAAGGGACCAAACAAAGCATCTCAAAGATGGCAAATAGCACCACTGCAGTGACAAGCAGGATGAAATAGCTCCAAATGATTTTTCCCCAATCTACGGTCAGCAGTCATCCCTTATGCAGCACTCTGAGGAGTTCAGCAACACGACATGTTCTGGGCTCGCTGCAGCAGAGGCTGCACTGAGGCGTACAGTTCAGCCGGTGAGCTTCAGTCTGTCAGTGGTGTGATTAGCCATGGTCTGAGAAGGTAGCCAGCAGTGTCTGCATTCCAGACCACAACTAAGAGTCTCTTTCACAGTTCATTGCATTGCAATGAAAATTAATTTTCCTTCATCATTTTATTCTTAAAAAAAAAAAAAAAAAAAAGAGAGACTTAACAGGAGGGAAAACCCACAGGGCACTTAGCTGAAGGAGCTCTCTGAAAGAGGCTGTAAAGATGGAAGTCTTGTCTGTCATCTCAGCTGCTAAGTAATACTAGTGGTGGGACTCTTGGAAAAATTTATACAAATTGCATTGCAGAAAGGACTGCTGCAGAGATGTTTCTGTGTAGTTTTACGGTTGCGGTGAAGACCAGTGGGCATTAAACTTGTCTTCAGGGGTATAATTTGGGTAAATCTCAACTTTCAAGTCTTCGATCCTTGAATTTAAAAGGCAGATTCCCCACTAACCACTGTCCTGCTTCCAGGTCTTGCACTTACAACACTGTATGCAGGTATTTATGCTACCAAAAATCATAGCAGTTTTTCCAGAAGTGTCTATCCAGAATGGTTGGGTACATATTTTGGAAGCTATGATGACTTTCCAAGGCCTTTCTTCCCTAGGAAAAATGAAAAGCACCAGTGGGAAACAGAACCTCTGTATACTTTTCCCTTGCTATGAATACCAGCTTCGTCTATTTTTCTTTTTTTTTTCCATCAAGAAAAATAGCATTTCATATGAGTTATTGCACATGTTGGATGTTGTCAGTTAGGACTAGACTATTATCTTGTTGCCCGTGTATTCTTTAGCATCTGTTGTCATAGTTCAGGACATTTCCTGCTCCAGTTTTACTAAGTCATTTCTCATGGTTACCTACAATCAAATTCAATGAACAGGCCCAGGTCACTTACAGATTATCAATGCTGATGCTAGTGTTCATCACTTTCATTCCTCTGTCATGGAAGATTCAGGTCCAGATTATTGTAGGAAGGTGAGTGCAGGACTCCAAGACAAGCGGAATGAGAAGACTGAAGTTCTCTGCATTTCTACTCAATGCCAACTGCAGCAGTGGAGACTTTCCACATTGTCATGTCAAAGCACTTCAGCACTGACCACCTACAGGAAAAGTTAGTGGTTTATGCCTTATGATCCTCCATGCTCATTCCTCTTTCCATGCCTTGGCTGGTTTTACTCTTAAATAGAGAAACATTATAGAGTGAACTGCAGAGAACCATCTGAGTTCCTTTGCATCAATGAAGGGCTGACTGTGACACTGCCGGCCCTTGAATCTCTGGATTTAAGGGATTCTGTTTAGAATAAGCTTGGCTTATTAAATGACAAAGTCATCTATTCAAATGCAATGGGCTTCAGCTTTTTCTTTCTTCTAACAACATAATTTCATTGACTTCAATGGAATTGCATTTGGTTTACACAGGTGTGAGAGGGAAATCAAGTAGCATATAGAAATATTTTCTTTTGAAATATTTTTGGCGAAAAGGGGCAAAAAATCTGCTTTTAGACCAATGCAAACATTTTCATGGAAATTTTCATTAGGGTTAAAATTTTCTGGAGAAAAACTGGAAATGATTTTTTTTCCCCTGTAAAATAGTTTGATTTTCAAAAATCCCACAAACATTTAAACAGAAATCTAAATATTTTTACAAAAAAAAAAAAAATTATTTTTAAAGCTTTGAGTTTCCATATTTTTATCAAAAACTGAAGTCTTTTGTCAAAAATACTTAGAAAACTAACTTCTTTTTTCAAAATTTCCCTTAATAGCTTTTTTAAAGCAACTTTAATAGAAAGATAACAGGAGTATGAATATGAAAGCAATAAAAAGCTTTCACAACTGAGCCTGACAAACTGTGAAGTTTAACATTTATGAAACTCAGGATGAACATCAGTTGTTTAATCTATAGGTTTAAGACATTTCTGCTAACATACTTCACAGAGGGGCAAGTGGAGGGCAAGGGGAAGGTTTTTCCTGAATTTAGACTTTATACATCTCACATTAAGGAGGAAGTTAAAGGGGGATGGAGGGAGATGGAGTGAAAACAAAAAGGGAACACAAGCAATAGCCATCTGTATGTTTTGAGCCCACTCAGGATATTGATGTTCTTAGTATGATATACCAAATAATCATCTAGCCCATGGGTTCCAAAACTGGGACACGTACCCTGATGAGATCACAGCAGATGAGCCAGAGCCAGGCCATGGCCACATGTGCAATTGTAAAATTCTACGTTCTGCAGCTGACAATTCAATATTTGAGTACGTGGCAGCTCATGAGAAATTCCCAGGAATACAGCGCACACTTTGTCCAAAACAATCGGAAATCTCTGATCTAGCTACTGTGTATATTTAAGAATATGATGGAGATACTCTGGAACTGAGTAAACAGAGCAGTAGTTAAGGCTATATCTCTTTCTCATTTTTCACAGCAACAAACAATCTCAATAAATGCCTTCATTTAAACAGTAATTCAACACAGCAAGGTTCTGAAATTTCATTCACCTAATGGTAACACCATTGCCTTATAATACAGAAGAATAAAGAGTGCAACTTAGAAAATAAAGAGTAAAGCCCTGATTGGAGGCCTGAAGATGTGATTTTCAAAACCAAGTTTTCCAAATGTGAGAAGAAAGTTGTGACTCTTTTGTTCATGAATCTTTTCTCTAGAAGCACCATAAGAATTAGTCATGATAAAACAAGAAAGCACAGTTGCACAAGGACAACAGAAGGTCCAGTCTGAAGACAGATCAACCCTAGGCGACTTTAAGAATATGGTTCATGAAAAAAAAAGAAAAGAAGAGGAAGAGGACATCTGCACAGTCTCAACCTAAGACTAAACAGCTCCATCAGAGTCCTACTTGCACTTGGCATTGCCACCCAGCGTTGGTCAGGATATGTGGGCACACTGCCAGCTATCAAGTAGTGCTGGCTGACTGTGGTGGGGACCAAAGACACCCTAGACTTCCTGGGCATACCTGGCAGAAACAAGAGGTCGCTGAATTTGTTACACAACCTCTTCCCCTGGTCATACCAGGATAAAGGTAACCAGAATTTAACTGATCTCACAAGCTACAGGGTGAGTGAATGTGACATGTGAAGCAAGAGTGGGTAGAAACCACTTGGACAGGAGTTAAAAATAAACTGGAGAGTGTTCATTTGCTGTATTGTATACCCAACAAATATTTTTTAATAATATAAGATTGATTACATGCTGTTATATTCCTGAAAATTTTGTAACATCATCCCAAGAGGCAGGCCGTGACTGCTTCGCTTGCATTACATTGACCATAGCAAAAAGCACTGATATCATCATTTATGTTTTAAAAAGAAAGAAGTCATGGGGAAGAAACTGAAAAGGGAAGAGAGGAAATGAGAGTCATCACACCATATCTGTCCCAGAAGAATGAAAATCCAGAAGCTGCTTTCTTTCAGGGAAAAGAACCAGGAAGGAAGTTTTCAGCAAAATAAGGACAGCGAAGGGGAGGTCAGGCTTCCCCCTGAGCAAAGAGGGAGATTTTCTTTCATGGGGTTGCTGTCTGAGCCTAACAGGAAGAGACTTAAGAGGTTACATCTGCTAGGGCTCCCCAAGAGATCACCGAGAGTTGACTTGACTGCCCTTCAGCCATCTACACAAGGAGACATGTTTCCCCTATCAGACAAGAGTATAACAAGGTCTAGTGACTGCAAGATGAAACCAGCAAAATTAAGGCACACTGGTTATAACAGGGAGTGCTTTCAGCAACCTCCCTAGATGCATGGCAGATTCTCCCATAAAGTGAGGCCTCTGAATCAAGGCAATGTAATTTGAAGGGTAGGTTTTAACTTAATCTAAGGGTACAGATTTTTATGCAACGTTTACTAAATTAAAACATATAACCTTTGTTTGATGGGAATCTAAATTAGACAGTCATAATATAACCATTTCTTCTGCCTTAAAATCTATAAAATTGCAGAGGAACAAATCTTATATTTTTGTCTTTTTGCAAAAGTTATAATAATCCTTCTTTCACAAGAAGATTTTGAAGCATTTTATGAAACATTAATAACCCCAAGTATGTGTCTTCAAATCAGGCAGCTGAGGGAAAGCCCAAATCTCTCGAAGGTGTGTCTTCTTCTGTGAACTATCAATGCATTTCAGGAGCACTTATTCTGCAGGAGCCCAAACACATTTTAACGTAATATAGGAATAGTCACCGAATTGTTCTGTTGTATTCTAGTCTCCTGAAGTAAGTAGAAAAGCAACAAAGAGATTCAAGGACTGTAGCAGAAATAAATGGAAACAAGGGAAAATAAATTAAAAGATGTGGCCTTTTTGGTAGAAGGAGGATAAAGGTAAGAGTTGAGTTCTCCTCATAGAAGTCCCATTGGCCCTGATTGCGTTGGCCTCCCTTCTACAGGCCTAATTATCTCCTTATGTCACGAAGATATTTTAGTGACCCATTCACAAAACTTTAGACTCAACAAAAATATGTATTTTTTTTCTTTAGGTCATACAATTTACTTAGTGTAACACAGACTTCAGGATGGTCACTACCACAGTCATCCCCCTGTGCCCAAGGGCCAGTCAGATGTCATCATCTTAATAGAGAGGAATTGCTGATCTGAACATCCCTTCCCAGAGGGCTATGGGAACTATGAAACAGACTTGAAACAGCAAATCAAGAGCCCTCAAAGTATAGCAAAAAATCCCTCAAGATTAAGGAGCATAAGGCTGAGGATACAAACCCAGTCCTAATCTTGCAGGCAATACCAAGAACTTCCTATTTTTCTGGGCATAAATTGTCCACTGATTGAAGGGCATTGGGAATAGTACTCCTATGTAATTACTTTTCTGTAATTGCCCAATATTAATTTATTTGCACCTTTTTCCTAAATCCTCTAGTCTTGGCTATTGCTGGTAATAGGACACACACAACAAGGTGGTCTGATTTTCCTATTCATCTCTTCTGCCTTTTGACTCTTCTTTGGCTTTAGGTTTGGAGGGAGACTGTGTCCGTCTGGGTGTCTTGAAAGGGCCCGCTGAATGCAGATGCTACTGCAAGTGTCATGGTTATTTTTGCAA
>WHYT01016997.1:461869-490497 GCA_009806455.1 Tetrax tetrax
AATGTGTATGGTACAGGCAGCATATCGCTATAGGCGCAGAACCAAACGAACCCCAGTTGGGAACACAGCACAAAGCACTTATTCCCATCAGTCCTCCAGCATATGACAGTATCCATTTTCTCTGCTTTTTCTGATTTGGCTTGTTAAAAAATATATTATGTTGGCTAATATTTTTTTTCTGGTTTAAGATTTCTCTCAATTTTTGTTTCATGTTATTATTATGCAAAACAGCTCTATACAAAGCACTATTGAAAATATTGGGCCTGTAGGGGCTTTGGTCTAGGGCAAAAGGAGAGGTAAAACAAGGATTGAAATACACGAGTGACCCAAGTCTGTGGTTTGTGCAGTGCTGCACATCTGGACTCTTTTTGATCAAGTCAGAACAAGCCAATTTTTTCTAAGGCTAAATTACAGCTCAGTTCTTCGTCGGGATGTTAGCTGGTGACCTTAGCGCTATGCAGCACGCGAGAATCTAATACAAAATAAATATTTCTTTTGGGAAGCCTTTGCTGCACATCAACTGCAGAAGTACCACTGGAGGCAACTCGACTGAGGGAAACTATTTGCTCACCCATCACCTATGCGCTTTCACTGGAGAGGGTCATGTTCTTCCTATTACGAAGTCATCGCCAGCCCACCCTATGGGTTCAGGAGTAGGTAGCCTTGAGAAGGAAGACAAGCAACTAGGAAACATTTTGTTGCAAGCAAGATAAGTCTGTGAATTCATTTTTGTGTATGCTCAGACAATCTCTCTAACAATGTAAAGAAACTGAAAATAAAAGTGAATTATGTGCAAGACCAGTTTATGTTACCAGAGTGATAGAAACTGATCTTAGCATAAACGAAAATCAGACAACAGGAAGGACTCCGCTCAGTTGTGATAATTCTCTGCCTGAACCCAGCAGAACACATATTTTTAAAGAAAATTACCATGTTTCAAATAACAATCGAGGTTATTCAAATATTAGCAGATGTATTTTCTACTCCTGGCACTCTCTGTGGTGTCTTTTCTTTTTTCTTATTCTCTTTTTCTCCTGTCTTCTCCCCTTTCCTCCCTTTTCCCTTCCCCAGTTCTATCAGCATAAAGACTGAACCATAGCTAGCTACTTTCAGTTTGGTTTCCAGTCAATTCCTGATGAATTTTGCTTTCAGAGTCTCATGCTCAACACAATGCTAGAAAATCTAAGTTGAAAACATGGTAATAACATGTTTGCTTGTTGGTCTTGTTTTTAAATATTTCCCTGGGGATTTGTAACAAATCATAAAAATGTTTTCTACTGGTCTTAAATATTGTAAAAGCTTATTTCATTTAATCAAAACTTAAATATTAAGCCAAACTTCATTGCACAATGTGTTCCTTTAATGGAAAGAGCTAATGAAAAACACACTAGGCCAAATTCACTCTATTTTCTTCACCAGGGAGATATTTGCTCCTTCATTACTAAGGATCATTTGTTTTGCTTCATTTTGCTGGGAACAGTCTGCAAATTTGTATAATCAGACCGTGTTCTGCACATATTTTTCATGGCTATTCTGAAGCAGTCTTGTCCTCATTTCTACCCCTAGAATGACTCTCTTTTTGAAATGTGAATCTTGGCTGGATGACTCATTGGGACACTAACTTTATCTTCGTCTGTTTTACAGTAATTGGACTGGAGCAATTTTTGTAGTTGTATCTGAGATTGTTTCCTGCTTTGAACTCAGCACTCATACTGTCGTGTGTTAATTTTAGTGATGACACAAACTAGACTCTGGCAAATAAAAGTTATTGCAGTCAAATATATGGCTCCCATCCAAATCTCTCTTACTTTATCTTCAGCAGAGTAACTGCCACTTCACGCTATGAATGGACTAAAATAAAATAAAAATATTCACCACAGTAACTTGCCAGTAGAACAATGTGTATCACTTCTTTTACTATGTGGTAGGGAATTTTGTACAGCTATATTCTGCTTAGGAAAGATTGAAAGTCTCCTATCTCGGTTACAAAAGGACATTCATTCTGTAAGGAAGGAAAAAAAAATGTTCAATGTTTTAGCTTTCATTCAGGTAAAATCCATCCCGGTTCAGAAAGGGCACAGAAGCATGTGCTGGAAATGAAGTGTGTGCTCGAGTCCTGCTGAAGCCAGGTAGATTGTAAGCATATGCTGAAATGCGTATTTAAATTGGGTCCTTAATTATTATGTGCTATGAGATTGAACTACGTTTCATATTATTTTAATACATCTAAATTTATATACTTGTGGGTGGGTGGGTGTGCAAGGATATATGCAAGCTGTTCACTAAAGAACATTAAAAACTAAAAAAAAGAATCCCTCACACCCTTCCTCCTAAAGTGGCAGATTATTTGATGTTTTTGACAAGCAAGATTTCAATGTTTGGTTGAAACAGTAATTTCTTTTTCAATGAAAGGAAAAAGAATCAGAATTTGATTTTACTAATCTTCCCGGTATTGCAATTCAGGTGTATTGTATGTGCACCCATGGCTGCAGGGACCCCAGCCCATCCTTGCAGATTTTGGTAGAGTGATCCAAAACATCTCGTTCAAGCCGAGTCCATCTCTACTTGCATCTGAGCTTTTATATGAATCGGCTAGTATTTGAATTCATATCTGTTCTCTAATTCTGGCAATTATTTCTATTGTTTACATATATCAAGTTTAAAGTTACACATATCTACTGTTAACCTACCTAACTGTGGATTTTCTCCATGATAAATCTCTGTCCCATCGGTTTAGTAACAGAATAGCTCCACAGAGCTTTATCTGATATCACTGGCTGATGTTTCTGATGTTGTGTAAATGCAGGAAGCTAATAAAATGGGGTGGGGTAGGGGGGAGTTAACAACAGATCTTAAATACACAGGTTAAAAATGTTTTATAGACCGTCAAACATAAGCTAAGGAGAAAATGAAAGCTTTGAGGAGGGATTTGATTTAGAGGGGCAAGATGTTTGGCTCCAAGCAGAGAGAAGGAGCGGGCACAAGTGAAACAGCATGGGCTGTCCCAAGGAAAGGACAGAAATACGGTCCGTGAGGAAAGCAGCCCACTTGTAGGAAATGAGGGAAGATGAGGCAGAGTCCTGGGGAGTTTTACAAGGCAGGAAAGTGGTTTTAAATTTAATTCAGCAATGGGTAAGAAGGTGACAGGGGATGGGAGATCCTATTTCTTAGAATGAGAAGTAATCCAGCCATGAGAGTCTATATCCACTAAGGTTATGAGAGAAGGGATTTTTTTTATCTTTTTAAAATAAAAAGAGGATTTGCAATTGCTGAAGTGTAAAGTCAGGTGTGGGTATGAATGAATTACTACATTGCTTGCACAATAGTGACAGACCTGCCAGCAAGGAGATGCAGCCAGGCCAGAAAAACTTGGGATCATTACAAGCATACCTTCGGAGACCATCACACACAGCTGGGCATCATGCAGCTCCCAGGGGAAATCAGTCCACTGCATCACATCCAGAGGCAAAGCAAAGCAGGGAATGAGTGGTAAGAGAGGCACAGAAATGCAAGAAGCCTTGCAAAATCAGTGAATGGCAGATCTAGGGTGACATCCTGATATCAGGCTCTTGGTCAGCACACTGTCTACCAGCGCAGGTAGCCCTCACAGTGCTATGGTGACCCCAGGACATCCTCCAAGACTTGCTGAAGGAAAATGACCAAGGATGTACAGAGAGAGGGTGACTCTGTATTCTCCTGGTGCATCTTAGCTCCCATCTTCTTGCTGACCAAAGGATTGTGTTGCCCTCCACTTCTTCTAGTTGTACTTTGAAGGTCTGCCACATCCATCCTGTGGGCAGATGAAGACAACAGCAGTGGCAGAAAAATCATATCCTGAAGGAGAAAGAGAGGACATAAATGACCAGAGGATAGAAAGTACTTGCATGAAGGGATATACTATGTACCATCAACTAGCAAATAAGAAGCCACTATCAAAGAACAAGGCAGAAAGAAGACTTTCTCTGCTTGTCTAAAGACAGACCTGGAACAAAGGCTAGGGTGCTCATGACTCCTGGGTTCTGCAACTACCCTCAGCAGTTTTCTTGCTAACTTTGTCCTGATTCAGCATTAGCAGTTGCTGCCAGTTCCCATAAATGTATCTCCCATATGAGACACGGCACTCAAAGCCCAGCTCCAGTCCTATTACCCAATAAGCAAATAAATATGTGTTGTCGTAAGGTTTTATCACAGCTGGGCTCAACCAGGATGCTCAGCAAAAGCCCCCAAGCCAGTTGGTGCAACACTGTCTCTCTTAGCATGCAGAAGGCAAAACGGCTGCAGGAATGTTTTATGTTTCTGTTCCATCCCTGAAGTTTCCTGTTGTTTAGAAACCTCCTGGATACAAGGGACATGAATTATTGATATGCCAGCCTTGGGAAGGAAAAACAAGGCAAGATTAGAAAAAGGGAAGGGACCTTTGTCTGGAGTAAACTGTATAAAAAAAACAGGACATTCAGTTCCCAAGGAGCCATACACAATAAAGAGAAATCAGACTACCATGGTCCGCGTGGTTTATAAACTACTAATCATGGGTGATTCAGCGCATACCTCTGGCTTTGCTGCGTGCGCGGCTGCGCTGCCACATGCGCGGAGTTGCCCTCCAGCAGCAGGCAATACTGGGAGATATGCACCATCTCCCCCAAACACCGCTCCCAACGCACAGCCCTGCCACCAGGCTGATGTCAAGGACCTGGGTGCAGGTGGATTGCGCAGCTGCAGCAGTGATCTGTGTGCTCAGCTGGCATTGCAGCTCTGAGCAGAGGCACCGTGAGCACGTTTGGAGCCAGGGAGGGAGCAGGCAAAGTCCCAAACACACAGGATTTCTCTGCTGATCACCATGCTTTGCCTGCGTGGATCTCAGTGGGGTTACTGTGAGCATCATGCATGGTATCCACCAATGGGGATGAGACTTCACCAGTCATCTTCCAGCAGTCTGCCAAGCACTCAGAGGCTGCTCACCCATCCAAAGTCCTCCCTTCCAGTGGGGTTGAGAAGGACAGACCCTGTGTGTCAAGCTCATGAGAAAAATAACCATCCAACCATGCAAAAAAACCCCATCTGGTGCAGAGTTGGTCTGGAAAAGGACCTTCTCAGTTGAAAGTGCTCTCTAGCAGGTGCCGCTCTCTAAGGTGATGCCACTGTGTCCTCACCAGGGCCTCTGGGGTTAGGACAGGGGAGTGAGGGATTAATCTGCCTTGCTAACGCCTTGTCCTGCAAGAACTCTCATTTATGGTTTGATTGGACCCATCAGCTGGGACTGAGCATGATTAACGTGCTCAGTGGCATTATACCACTGATATCTCCCTACTTCTCTAAAGATCCTATATATGGCTCACCACCAGCCACTTCCCCCTCAGCTGTGCACATTGAAGGCAGGCAGGAAAGTTGCAAAAACACTTGCTCACTCTTCCCTGTAATTATGTCCACACTGTTCTTAGAAAGTAGAAAGTCACGCTGTAAAACTTGGCAGCACGTCAATACGTACCTGTGGCACTTGGATCTTCCCACTGTCACGCCTTCGAAATCCCAGAGCAGCCGCAGGGGAAGCGGCCGGAACGTAGGAAGCAGAAAGGAGACACACTGTGGGTGCTGAGCTGCAGAGGGGTCACCTCACTCTGCCTTGGTCTTGGAAGGCCAAAACAGAAATTAGTCAGACTGAGATATTTGTGACTGCTGTAGCTGGAGAATATCTGAAAGATGCTGTTTGCCTGGAGGGAGAAGCGAAGAACTGATCTTTCAGCTCACTGACAAAACCAAAGGACAAGAGAGGGGCACAAGAGGGAAGGACTGCTTGGAGAGGACCTGAAATATGCCTTGGTTTGGGGTTGGAGGTTTTTTTTTACAAAGCTGAAACATTGGAGAAAAAATGTTTGAGTTGAAGGCTGTATTTTGATTCCTTCATGAACTTTCAATGTCATCCTCAAGCAGTTTCAATAAAACTGCAGTAAATCTGAAACAAACATTGGTTTTGAATAATGCTACTGAAAGGTTGTCTTTAAAATGTCAACATTAAATGTTTCAATGTTTTTAGACTTCTTTTAACTACAACAATTCATTTCCCTTTATAGCAATTTTGTATTTATCCTAAATACGTGTTCACCAGTGGAAAAAAAAAATGTGGCCGAAAATTGCTACCCTGCATTATTTACCAGTACAAATTTTCAGATGAAAAAGAATCTTAACAAAAATAAATGTCATCCAGCAAATAATTTATTTGATTTCATACTGTTTATAAGGATGGACAGGACTCAGAAAGCACCATGGCATCCCTAAGTTCAACAGTGGGCAAAAGTGAATGGAAACCTCTTCCTATAATGGGATAAAAGATGTTTTAGATTTGCATTGGCCTTCAAATCTATCAGTAAGATAAGGAGGAACCTTGACAACACAAAGCCAGGGTAGCCAGCATAGCCAGTTTAAAAAATAACAACTGTTGGTCAAGAAGTTTACACATTTTTATCTGAATTTTCCACTGACCATTTATTTTCTTTCTCAGTTAAAAATAAGGAGGAGCAACATGGATACTGAGTTTTATCAGCTTCTAAGTGTTTGACTTAGTAAGTAGTATAAGGACTGCCTTTTCATGTGTTTGTTTATATAAAACAGGTACCTGCATGCATTGTGAAAGAGTCTTTAATCAAATAGTTTGTTTCCAATTTACTGTTTTTTCCATAGTGCCAATGCCCCTTGTCACAGGGAGTTGGCTGATGGTGCCACCTTTTGCCCCCAGTGGCAGTGCATCTCCTCCACACTGGAGGAAGCAGCCAGTAAAGCCATCAGCCAGCCCAAATGCCTAACCATCCTCCAGCAACTTCATCTGCAAGCCCTCAAATAGCTTGACAACAGTGACGAGTGTCCACGAACCCAGCATCAACAGAGCGGGATTCAGCAGGACCAACAAGAACAGCATCTCTGCTGTTCAACCTGAGGTCTGGCACACTCATCACCTTCCCAGTGCAGGTGGTTGACCCTCCATGTCTCCCATCGCCATCCAGGGCTGCTCCTGGCAAGGCCTCCCACCAAGCAGTGAGCGGTGGCGGTGGGCCCTCGCCTGCAGCCCAGGGAAGGATGAGCTGGGACCAGCCACTCCTCCTGATTAAGATAAATGGGGCAGTGCAGATCAGCAGACTATCTGGGGTGTCCATCACTTACCACTTGATTAGCTGTAACAAGCTGTGGATGAGTCTGCATGGAGGAGTTGTGCTGCTTAATTTGTTGGGCCAGTCAGAATTGAAGACCACAGAGGAGGCAGCAGAAGCACGGCAGAGCATACCTAGCAAATCCACAGAGATAGCGGCTGTTAATTAACTCTGTGTGTTTATTTGGAAGGAGAGCCATGCAGAGGAAAGGGTTTAGCCCCTGTCATCCCATGAGTTCAGTTTCCTGCCTCATCCTCACAAAGCAACTTCTGAGACACATTTCTAGAGCAACAGCTGTCATTTCTACATTTCCATTTAAATCCTGCTCCCCACCTTTTTGGTGCACAGTTGGACTCTGACTCCGACTCTTCCGCTTTGAGGTTGCTGTACTTTCAGCAGAGACTTCCAGCCTGACTGTGCAGTGCAGCAGCCCAGGCTGCGGGGCAGTCCTGAGATACTTTCTGAAGCGCCTCTTGGTAGCAGGAGCAAACCACAAACCATTTCAAACACACCCAGACCAGACCAGCATGCAGTGGGGATATGCCAAGAATTAGACCCTGGAGAAATTCCAGAGCACAGATACACAGGAGAGAGCAAATAGGTCCAACTGCATCTGGCATGTGGACAGCACAGACGAGCTTATCTCTTGCATTTTATAATGAGAAGGTGATGGGCCAGATCTCCAAAGGCATTTAGGCGCTTCGACATTTAACCTCCTGCTGATTTCAGTGGGAGGCCCACAAGGAAATTAGGTGTCTAATTATGCTTGGAGGTCTGGCCCTAGAGCTCTGCTTCCCTGCATTGTTTATTTCTACATCATTTATTGCTGCCCGTGACTGCACTAGATACCATCCTCTCTGCCCTTCGGCCAGCTAGGTAGCGTGACTCAGTGCTGTGAGACCCTGATCCCAGTTTCTCAGCCTACCTTCAGCTCAAAGCTGCTTGTGCATGGCCACATTCACTTCCCGTACATAGAGCCCCTTGGAACTGCTTTATTATACTTTTGGTGCACGCACAGTGTGGGCATGGGAGGAAAGAACAGGGACAACAGAGCAAGAGAAAACAACTCAGCAAAGAGCTAAGTGTTGTTCCAGTAGAAAGTGTTTGGCTTCAGCATGAGCTACACCCATGGACAGGAACTGCAAATGCCAGAGGAGAAGTTTGAGATGTCATGGTCGCACCCCTTCTTTGCAATGCATCTTTGACAGTGTTGATGGCAGAAGGTGTGCAGCAATGACTGCACAATGGGGACAGTCACTCCAGAGCTCCTGTGTTCTGGAGAGAGGCAGAAGGCAGAAAATCTCCCCGGGCAGGTAGAAAAGGCATACAGACATGAGGAGATGCCGGAAGGTTGCTTTCACTGAAGGACCATGTATGGACTCTATCCAAAGTCCCTCTACCACTCCAGAAATCATGACGCATGTGTCAAGGGAAGTGCAAACATCTCCGCTTCCTCTTCAATACCACCTTTCTTTCCCAGTTACAACCTCTATAATGTAAGCACTCCTCCACTGGTTAAGCATTGTTGGTTAACCTGGCTGATGATTTGGTGGCCTCTTGACTTTGTACAAACACTGCTCTATCTGTATGGCCACAGTGCAGTCCCCTTGTGCCCCCACCACCTGGCTTGGCCTTGGTGGATGGTGAACCTCCCAGACTGAGCATGGATGGCACAGAAAGAGAGGGGTTGTCCCCTCAAGGGGTGATGACCACTCTTCCTATCCCTTACTTTCAGAGCCCCAGACAGGCAAAAAGGACCTCCCTCTTGCAGGGGCATACATGAGTGCCCCCTACATCACCCAGGAATTGACCTCAAATTGTTGCCAAATTCTTCGCGACTACTTTGAAATGAGCAGAGCCTGGCAGCAAACTTTGACTGTATGCCCTGTGTGGTGTGTGGGCATTCGTGATTTCAGAGAGAGAGTGGGACTAAGGGACAGGCTTAACTGTAAAAAGGTCTAAGTATTTCCTGCAGCAGAGTTTGTAGCTGAGGCCCGTTTCTGATCACATCATCGGTCCGTACAGTTGGATGCTTTCCCGCATCCAGGAGTAGCCAAGAAGTGTTCGTGTCTACCAAAAAAGAAAAAAAAGAAAAAAAAGAACATTAGAGAATAAATTCACTCCTTGTGAAATAGAGGTCAGTACAATTACACCAGGAAGGAATTTGGACCAAGATACCCAGACTTTGATACTATATCTTAAATAGTAAAAATATTTTCAGTGGACAGGGAACTGTAAGAGGTTTATAAATGCAAAAGAGAAGAAAAAAAAAATGGTGCTGCTCCCCCGCAGCCTCCTAAAAATAGCAAATTACACACCTAATAAATGTATCAGCAGCCCATGAAATTGACAGCCTGAAATTGAAGAACAGACCCGTTTTGTTTGGAGAAATAGTCTTTAAGAGTGTGGAGGTGAATTAGAAAAATAGCAACTGACATTAAGAGTGCAAGATTAATTCGACCAAGCTTTAATTGAGACAGCTTGAATGAGCCAGAAAAAGAGAAAAAAGGAGAGGATCCCAGCTCTGTCTGGCTCCATAGAAACTCCACCTACCATGTCCTTTCAGCTGGAGCTCAAGTTTCAGCATTACATCATCCCCAAAACGTCCCTTTGGCTGATAATTCCCTGGGAGCCCGGTACTGATGCTGCGCGCAGGGTTACGGATGCGGCTGCTGGGTGCAAATTCACCCTTTTGGATTCATGGGTGGGGAGAAGGGTGGAGGGCCGCCCTTGGACAGCCTTCAAAACCCCTTCCCTGTCCAGATGCCAGGGACCACTGGGGCCACTGGCTCTTGGGGCAATGTCCCCACCTCCTGGTCCTCAAACCCCACAGGGCCATCGCGGAGCCACCCCAGCTGCAGCTTTTCCTTGCAGCTGGAGGAGCTGGGACTTGTTGGAGCTGGCAATGCTGGGGGAAGATGTTATTTGTATTTCAGAACAGACCCACGTACTCGGCAAACCCTGAAATCCCGAAGCCTGTAAAAGCATTAAGCAGGCCATCCTGACCGTGAGCCTCGCTCAGGTTTCCTGGCTTAAACAAGAAAGTCCTTCTCGTAAGCAAGGAATAAGCTCTTGCACAGGCAATATTTCAAAAGCCTTGCTACTACTGAGTAAATAAATGTGTGTAGCAGATACAATAAACATTTTCTTCTGTTCTGAAATCGGATCTGCAGATCCCAAATCCCCCTGTGCTGTGCAGACTGTAATTACAGGATATGTTAAATTTTCTTTATAGCCAGCCCTGATGGTTGTTAAGTGACCGCACCGCCCAGTACAGCACCCCTCTCTGGTCTGCTACCATTTGTAATGAAAACCAGATGTTTGTTTAAAGTTAATAATCAATACAGCACTCATCTCGAGTCAAGTAGGGCTAAACATTTGCTTAGAGAAGCCATGTCAGAGCCGCGATAAGCAGGAGCTTGGTGCAGCACGCTGCTTCGGACCTCGCTGGGGCGTGAGATAAACCATTCGAATTCCAGAGAGCGAATGCTGGGGCCAGGGGGTTGATCTGAGCCTCTATGAGTAACCAAAGCAACTCAAATAAATGCAGCCCCGGCCCCATCCAGAGAGAACCAGACCCCTGATGGAGCACTGCAGCCCCATTCCCAGTCATCTGAGTGCTCCCAGTGAGGCTGGAGCCACCACTGTGTGGCCTTGCTTTGTGCTGGCTTCTCTCTTGTAAGCATATCTGAACTGGATAAGAATATATGCAAGGGGAAGAGTACGATGCAGTTGAAAGCCATGGTGCTGATAGGGGCTGAGTGCTCCCAAATCACTGCAAATGCAGCAGGAGCTGGCAGGGAAGAGGGTACCCAGCATCTCATCACAGCCCATTGAAGTCAAGGCCGAAGTTTTCTGATCTTTTTAAATCCCAGGTTAGACAGTAAATTGAGTGATTTACTGCTGGGCTGGGCAGTGAGATGAATGAACTGGTAAGGCAGATGTTTCGTGTGGCCCACATGTTTTCTCACAGTTGGCAATACTCAATCCTTCATCTCAGTGAATGGATGATGAGGAGGAGCATCAGGAATGCTGGTGGGAACTCCAGATGGAGGTAACTCCAGCTAATCTGCTCTTCTCAGGTCTTTCCTAGCTGCGTCAAAGCTGTCCCAGTCCAAACTTGATTTGAAAATTAATACTGGGAGAGTGATTTTCTGTTGCTCCAATACTGCTCATTGTTTGCAAACAGCTGGATGGACAAATCCTTTAAGTTTCCTATGTTGTAGGCATGAATATTTCAAAGTAGATTGAGTTCTATTTATTTGCTATTTGCTCTTCAACAATCCCGTTGTCAAATGGCCTCCGCCATCCAGCCCAAGAGCTGAAACAACGCAGTGTGACTCAGCTGCCCAGCCTGCACCCTCCCGTTTTCCACCTCCACTTCCAACCCCTGCTTGGAGAAGCTAGACGCCATCATATAAGATCAACCCACCAGCCCTGTTCTGGTTTGGGGTTTTTTTTTACCTCTGTATGGCAATACCATGATGAACACTATGTGAACCTGAGAGAGCCCTGAGACCTAGCATTTTGCCTAATAATGGAAAAAGAGAATTCTATTGACTTAGCCTGTTCCTTTCTGATACTATTTAGCAGCAGAAGCTGCATGCTTGCCTATAGCCTAACCCAGTGATGGAAGTCACTGCTCAAATATTCTGGTGTAAAAGAGACTGAAGTTTTAAATTCTAGGCTTTCCCTAGGAAAATCAACAAGTAAAATTACAAGAAGAAATGGTGAGAAATGTATATGAATCATAGAATCATAGAAATTTTGGTTAGAAGGGACCTCTAGAGGTCATCTAGTCCGATTTCCCTCTAAAGCAGGGCCAGCAGTGTTTTACTGAGGCTGTATTTCAGGGTATGGTCTGTGTGTTTGCACTATCCTTTTCTCTTTCTTTTTTTCTCTCCAATTTTTGTTTGCAACAAGCTTTTCAAAACCTTTTAATTTAGTTGCATGTAATATCTACCTTCTTAACTCACATTATTAGGCCAAGCAGTTTCCACGAAAATATTTGTGTAAAGGAAGTGGGCAATCCCTAAACTCTTTCAGGTTTTTCTACCCTAAATAAAAGGTTTTTCTCCCTCAAGAAGAACATCTGCTGAACTGAGATGACATCTCCACTGTCTCTGGCAATAGAGTCATGCAGCACCTGAGCTGAAATCTGAGGAAGAACAAGAGGATTACAATTCATAAGGTGCAGGACGACCTACACCAGCTTCACTTTTTATTGTGCAACCACAGAAAGGGAGACATGGGACATCAGAAACACTCGCATGCCAGTTCTACTTCTGCGCTGTGCTGAGTTGTTAACTTCCCTTCTTCCTCGGCACAGAAATCCCCAAGTTAAAGTACTCATTTAGAGTTACCCAGAAAAGCTGAAGATAGATTTGGATCCTGTTGAAAGCCGCTGTTTTGTAACAAGCCAGAACCAACCCTCTTGGCTTAAAAAAAAAAAAAAACGCCCTCCAGTTCACTTAAAACAGGTTCAGTAAATGATCTGTGACCAAAAACAAAACCAAGTACTAAAAGCTGGATAAAACTGCCTATCT
Source organism: Tetrax tetrax (assembly GCA_009806455.1). NCBI lineage: Eukaryota > Metazoa > Chordata > Aves > Otidiformes > Otididae > Tetrax > Tetrax tetrax. The sequence continues at coordinate 474,555 of WHYT01016997.1, forward strand.
CATCTCCAAATTAAATGAATCTGACCTGCACACCATGCACACCAAAGCATTCCTAGAACTCCGTGGCTCATGAATGTATCCAAAATGACATTTATTAAAAACCAGTCCATTTGAAATCACACTAACAGTAAGTTTTTCTGAAGAGGATTCATCTGCATTCCCACGTCATACCACACCTGTGGAGCTGTAACACCCTCCTAATACACTGCATCGCCTTTCCTTCCCCTACACAATCAGACTCGAGCATGAAAAAACCTCAAAGCATAGCTCTGGGTAATGATACAAGGAAAGTGATGGCCCCAGAAGCAGTGGCCCATGGGTCTGTGTCCTCAGGGCTAGATTGCGTGGCAGCCACCTCCCACAGCAAGCTCCCAATCTCCATGTTGACTCAGGGGTCCCTCAGTAGAGCGGCGCTGGTCCAGACAGGGCAGAGCTCGGACCACTGTCCCTCTCCTCGGCCTTTCCCATTAGCTGAGTTAGGTGGCCCAGCTGCTGCATAGCCCCAGCTTTCACCACATGTTGTCTACAGATTCCTAAAAGCTGGGCTTTGCGATGTCTGATTCCCAAGCCTTGCCTGAAGCAGCCAAGTCAGCCACACTGTAAGGCTTTCAAAATAGCAGTCTGGTATCAGCCTTTGTGCCCAAAAAAACCACCATTCCCTGGGACAAAAAGCTTCAAATTTGGGTGTTCCTGGGATCTGGGTGGGCACAGTGGTCCCATCACTTTCAGGCGAAGGCACAGGATTAGGCTGGTCACTGGTGCAACTGGATCCAGCAGCATATTCCCATCTAAAGTCTTATTTCCCTGGAAGAGATACAGCTTTTTTTTCTTTTTTTTTTTTGTCTTTCCCCCAGCTTTGTAAGTAATCCTGTTCTTCACTCTCTGCCGTCTTGGCACTTTCCAAGCAAAATCTGACACTGAGGAATAGATCCTCTTTTTTTTTCAAATAATAAATGGAAATACATTTTTGCTGCAGCCTTCCAATCCACACAGGCGACACTGTCAAAATGCTCTGAACTTTTTTTGGAAGCAGCAGATGACTACAGCTGGTTAGCACAATTATAGCCGTTGTGTAATGCTTGGATCCTCTGTTGTTTCATTCATTCTATTCATCAAATTCTGCATTATGCTCCAGGGGAAGATTTGCCTGATGGTAAATTTACATTTTTTTCCTATGTTGCTGTTATTTTTCATAGTTAAAGGGACACTGGCAAGTGACACATCACTTTTTTAATGTCGTTTCAAAAGTTGTTTACTCTGTAATTTACAGTATCCTCTTAGAAACCAGAAGAATGGAGAGCTTGAGCAATTTGGCATTTCCTCACTCTTATGTATTGATTCTTTTTTTCGCTGTGGGCTGGAGGAAGCTCAGACACTTTCTACTTAGAGTGGTTCACAGCGGACTTAAGGACAGAGGCTACTGGTTTTCACAGCACTCCCAGAGGTAGGTAAGTACTATCTGCAAAATGTCCCAGTTTGACAGGCTGGACGCAAGCAGCCCTTGCAGAGATGGGGCCAGAGATGTGCCAAGTTTTGTACAGAAGCATCTCTGTCCCAGGTAATGGATTTTGGGAGGAAAGAAGGACCTGCCCTAGAAACTCATCCTCCAAATTGCCCAGCAGAAGCGAGCCCTGCTCGACCTGCCTCTGTGTGTAGCCACCATGGCCCTGCTGCCCTCAGCAGGGGAACAACTAGGCTGGTCCCAGATGTCCCTGTGGGATGTCCTAGTCCCCCCAAAAACGGGGTGAGGAAAAAGGGAGACAAAGCTGAGCTCTCTCCCTTACTTTATCCATAACTCTAGCAGGCCAAGGCACTAAGTATTAATTCTCACACACATCCTTTTTTTTTATAGTATGTAACATCACCCACATTATATCAACATTAGATCACAATAACGAAATGGCCACTGATGCTGATATTAATTTTTGATTCTGTAAAACCACCACTGTATTTGAACTTTCTTGGTTTTTTTTCAAGGTAGAAAACTAAATCATGTTCAGCTTTCAAGAACAAAACTTTATTTTTGCTGTCCTCAAGATGGGCATTTTGGGGAACTTTTGGAGAATATTGACTTTTTGTGTCTCAAGGCTTTCACTGGAAAAGTGAAGGAATGTATGAAAAATGGTACATTTTAAAAGGATTTTGATACTGTTAAAAATAAATAAAAAGAAAATAATGGGATGGCATTGGAGGAAGAAAAAGGGAAGGAATATAGTTTACAGATGCTGTTCCTTATTTTTCTTCCTCTTTTTGGTCTTCCTAGATTAAAAATAAACAAATGAACCAAAAATAAGATAGAAATGTTTGCGTTTTTGTAACTCTTCTCTGAGTGATTTTCTTTTATTGTTCCTTTCCTTTTCTTTCGCACCATTGTTGAAATCATAAGACTGTATACTTAAAATTCATTTGAGTAATTAAGTTAGCAAGAACAGCAGAATTTCATTAGGCCAGAATAGAAAGTATCTTCAACGAGAGCCAGTGTTTTCACACATCCCGGGGGTGGGTAGAAGCACAGTGTCACCCAGCATCATCCCTTGAGCATCAGGAGACCGATGAGCCTGAGATGAATCCTTCAGACCCAAGATACACCTTGCTGTGCCGCCTGAAACAGTCGTTCTGCATGGTGACAAGTAGTCGCCAGCAGCGTTCCCGAGTTCCACTGCAATAAAGATTATTTATGTACCATGACTGCTAAGTGCTACTAAACACAAAACCAAAATGACACTATAGTCTCAGACCACTAAATTTGTCTCTCTGATATACATATCCTTTGCTTTCCCTTTGGCTGCCTTTTTCCTAGCTGTAAATTGTATAATTCATTCTCTCCGTTGTTTTATAGTTTTGTAGTGAAATTCAGATTTATCATCATTAAATATTGTTATCACTGTTTACACAATGACGCAAACTGTCTGAAATGTGTCTCAGACTCAACACTGACATCTAACCTCAGGAGAAGATGGGACTCTTCAGGCCAAACCAGATCCAGCCTACAAGCCAAGTAATTGGGATGAAATTGGAGAAAATTATTGTAATCCTAGAAGTTAGGAGGGAGGGTCATTAAGTGTTTAACTATGCTTCTAAAAGACAAAGGTGCAATATACAGTTTGTCAAGAAATGGGCCGTTTATGGCTTTTAATATTAGCAGTTAGCAAGGATTATTTCCTTGCCTTGAGAAACAAAGAAACTGAAGATACTGTAGAAGATGGGACTGTGCCCAACAGGGTGACAAAAGACCCATTTCACCTCTGCTTTCTGTCCTCTTCTCAGTCTCTAGGAGGTCTGTGAAATAGAAACCTTTCCATTTTGCATGGTTATTTCATGCCCTGGATACTGGGGACCTATTCTCTGTGCTCCAGGACCTGCTGCTCCCCCAGTTCACAACCCAAGAAAGCCACTGGCTATGTATTGGTAACCCCCAAAATGGAGACTGCGATGCCCTGCTGTGATTGGATGCTGGCTTGGCTTGTAGGTCAGGAGACACACACTGTTGCCCCCAAAATTCACTCCACAACTTGCTGGACCAGGTTGACTTGTGGGATGTTTCGGTTAGCACCACTTAAGTCACATCAAGGATTAGCGAATCTCAAGGAAAGCCATGAAGCACCGGGCTGTCGGTCTCTCAGGGCTGTCTCTGCTTTTGCTGGTTCATAATAATGTCATCATGAAAGATTAAGACTGCAGCCTGGCGAAGAGGAGCGATAGTGCAATAAATCCCTCTGTTGGGGCATTTCCTCTGGCTGGTTGTCTGCGTGGCCATTTCAGGCTGCTCTGAAATCAATTTCAACATTCTTGTAGGCACTTATCTCCCCAAAGTGAGATTTCCCGGGAATTGTCTGGAAAGGAATGAAGACAGAAGAAATACAGCTAAACCCCAGCACTTAAGACCTGGGCCCTCTCTCGTTAATGCTCTTGGTGTAAATCAGGAGGAATTCCACTTTCATCAGGGGAATTATGCCAGTGATATACTGCCAGTGAGAGGAGAATCAGGTGTGAGTCTTTTTAGTTGGGCTTCCTTTATTCATTTTTGCAAAAGGTGACCCCAGTCCTGCAGATAGCTGTGCTCAGCTTTTGGGTATCAGTGATCGCAGGGCAGAGAGATGGGAGAAGAAGCACGATCGCTCGCATACTTAGACTTTACCACATATATAAAAGTTTCAGAATCAAGGCTTAGTCACTCCAGAGGGAAATTACAGTCACAGTCAGAGACAAATATTAACTTCAAAATACTTGGAAATCGCATGTTCTTTGATGCAATTAACTGTAAATTGGACCTCCCTTCACTTCAGGGAAGTTTCTGGTTTTTTTTTCTCACTTTCAAACAAGTAAAATTCAGTCCTGCAGCATAACACATGTTAAAAAAAAATCATGATTTACTGTATCTAGTAAGAAATAAGTGACTGGGGCTGAAGGTGGGGAAGGGAACAGTGCAGGGCAATAGATACAGAATAAAATGCCATCATGGAGAAAGCCATCTCGCAGTGAATACAACCAGCTGGGTGTCTGGATGCTTTGTAAAATTTTATTGTGAAATGCACAGATGATGAGCACAGCTGCAAAACATCAGGAGTGTTTATCATGATCTCCCAGAGCGTTCTGGGTGTGTTCCCCTTTGACACTATTTATGTAGGCTTAACCTAAGCTGATTTCAATGGAGACATCAAAATTGTTCCAAGGTGCATCCTATTATAGGCAGGATAAGCTTGTGGCTTAAGGTTTCTCTCCTCTGTCTTATGTGGTGTTTATCAGCATGCAGAGGACAGCTGAATGAAGAAGTAGCTGATAGCATCTAACTAACTGGCTGCTGTTGCTGAAGCAAATAAAAGATGTTTCTGGCACTCACACAAGTATTAAAAAGGGGATTAAGCAGATTTTTGGGATGGAATTCAGGCTGAAAAATCTGTAATCCATCCTTCTGTGCCTAAACATTACAACAGTCTTCAAGCAAAGGGCCTGACCCTTCCCAGCGTTACTTATTTTACCTGAATTCAGGTCCCTCCCAGCGACATACTGGTGCAATGTGAGAACTGCACGGCTGAGAATCTGTTTCCCCGTGCGATGTGCTTCACCTACTTGTGGTCCCAAAGGTTTATACATGATCACCTGCATCCCACAATACACGATCATGCTCTAATTCAGTCAGACTGATCACAGGCATAAGTGTTACCATGACTGTAGCACAAGCATGTTCTACTATAGAGGAGGAGACAACATAAAAGCCTGTTCCCAATTTCCTCAGGTAGCTGGCTGTTAAAAAAAAATAATAATAAAAAAATTTTAAAAGTTTTCTCTGTGTTTTATACTTCCTGATTTTAGCAGGCAGTGAAAGCATCGAAATACTCCTAAGGAAGCTAGTTTTGTAAGTTCCGGCTGGTGACAGGGGAAGAGAAGGGGGGTGAGAACATCGGGCAAGACTACATACTGACAGCTACCTGCCCAAAGAGAGGTTTTACGTTAAGAATTCAAGAAGTAACTTAGTAAATGTTGTTATTAAATGAAATTACACAATTATCAAAAAACTAAAATACTTTGTTATAGTTAAACTACATTTCTGGAAGGAAAAAAAAAGTAACTAAACCGCGGTATTAATCTTAACAGCAACTCCCCCTTTCCCGCACTAAGACCTTGTGACAGCTTTACTTAGTCTTCATTAAGCATTTTCAAACAGTTCATTGCAAAGAGCGTCTGATATAACTGTGAAATCCCCGTAGCACTGTTACAGCTGCAGTCTCAGATTTTAAAAGTGAAGGAGGACTAGGAGAGGTGCTGTTTGTAATCACTTAGCCAGGTCCCAAAGCTCTTCGGATTGAGCTGTTTACATTGTACTTAGACAAATTCTTTTCTGCCCTCTGAGATTCACAAATTGCTTAACAAAAGTCACAACACCTATTTTTTCACATCAAGAGCTGAAATGCAGAATACAGAAAGATTTACTAAAAACGGTTGGTTACGAAGTGGATATTAGAAATCGATCTTCTAAATGCATTCTCCTACCTAACTGGCAGAGACAACAGCTTCCTGGACCTGACAAAACGAAGCTTCCTCCCTGTTGTTCCAGGGTTGCACAAAGAAGGTATTTTGGTTCTTCTGGTCCTGAGAATGGCCCCTTCTGAAAGAGAAAGACGTATTCCCTTCAAGACATCTCAGCCCACCTCACTGCTATTGCTACAGGAGATGTCATTACAGGCCAGCCCTGTGCAAGGCGGGTGCTGGAGCTGGGCTATGGGCAAAGTCCATCGACGGCAATCGGCTGCAGACCAGATCTTTGCATCTCCTTGCTGTCTGCTTGCAGTGGTACTGCTGAACCCAGAGCAATAAAAAGTCAAAGGCAGTCCCTAGTTTTGCTTCAAAACCTCTTACTAAAGAGTTGTAAAATTTTGAGTGCAAAAAGCGTATTTGTGTCCCATCATAATTGGATATTTCCATCTTTGCAAAGTTGTTTTTACAAAGCCAGATATTGGCTGGACCCCAGCAGCTCTTATCACAAATCAAATTTTGCATTTATTTGCACTTCTTTCATTGGAAAGGAGGAAGTTTTATTAATAGCAGTACTAATGTTCATATCTGGAACTCACTTCTGGATTGAGAAACTCCTGTGCCAGCGTTCAGCCAGGAGTGAACTTTACGATCATGTTATCAACTCTGAGAACAGGAGATAAAGCAACAGCCGCTGAAGTGGTAACAGATTTTTAACTCTATCAGAATCAATTGCCCACTCCTCTGTATTGTTTCCCTGCACTATCAATCTCTCATATTTGAAGGCTTTCCCAATGAAAGAGAACCACCACACAGCGTTATTTGTAAAACAGCTCTGTCCTGAAACGTGATAGTGCATGAACTCGACCTGATAATTTATGAACTCACAGCTAAGCAAGAAACAGTTCCCCTGCAGCCCAGGGAAAATGTACTGTAACATGCTAAATCTCTTTTTTAAATGTAAAATCATATTGCCGTTCAGGTTTGTGGCTTTCTTAAATGTGGTTGTGTTCGGAGAAGTGACTATAAAAATGACACACTTTTACTCAATGGATCTGCTGTCTTCTGCAGGAAATTTGAGTCAGATATGTTTCATTTACTGACAAAAATAATACCTTGTTTTTGTATTTTCTACTCTGCTAGCGGTGTAGAAACTATACAGCCCTGGGAAAAGTAGCCAGCTCTCCTCCAGTTCACGGACCATCAACAGTACTGGTAATTAGTTTTAACCACTGAGTTTTGATTGCATGTGCAAAGAGATTGGGTTGACTTTCACATCCAGGGCTGGATCTGCTGAGCTACTGGCTAGAAAAACTGGGCCACTTTTTTTGCTGAAACACAGCTCCCTCAACTGCAGCTGGAAATCTGACCCTTCATCCTCTCGCCGCCTGCCCTCCTTGAGCATGGATCTCTGCTCGGTGGTGGCTGCACCACGCAGCACACAGACTTAGACCTGGCACACGTCCCTGCACGGGAGAATGAATTATGCCTTGAGATTGGCAATGCGGCCCCCCTGCCCTCCGGCTGGGTGAGAAAATGCCATGCTTGGGAGCTTCGGTACCCAATAGGGTACATGCTTCTGGCTCACCCCAGCTGCAAAATAAAATACATGCCCATGAACCGTTGGGACAGCCAGCTGGTAGGTCATCTAAGTGGCAAATGCTGGGGTAAAACAAGTCCCCAGCCAACAGTAACTGAACAAAATAATGATCAGTCTCTTTTATAATGAGTTATGCAACAATACAGGTGTGTAATGGGTACTACGTGGGGCTGGATGCCCCTGAGCCGTGCCATCCCTCCTGCTGACGTGGCCTTGCCATCACCTCCCAAGCCAGGAGCACTCTGCCACATCTGCCATGCATTCGGATATTTTTAGAAGGATTTAACCAACAGGTGGACTGTGCTGCCAGTGTGTTCCATCTGGTCCTGGGTCATTTTGTTTGCAGTGCCAAAGCAATTTGAAATGAAATTATCCCTTCAAACGGTTTCCAGATTATATGATCTTCTAGCTGCAAATGAAAGCCATGCCGTCACCCAACACTCCAGCTGTTTGTTTGCAGCATTGGAAATAAGCGTGCTGAAAGCAGACAAGAAAGCTTTCAAGTCAGTCTGTTGTTCACTGTGAGAGATGATGAGGCTGCAATTGCCTCACATTTTCCAGCTAAACCAAAGCAGGAAGCTCCCATCCTGATCGCGTGAGTTACAGGAAGGGCAGTTCTGCATGAAAAATTCACATTTGTCGCAAGAAAATATGCTCTACACGTGATATTTTGCATGGAGAACATGGTGGGTGAGCTGACTCTGCAAAGCTAAACATCGGTGCCCCTCCCATGAGGCTGAGGAGCAGCATCGATGCTTGCCAAACACCTTTGCCAACTATGAGAGCTTTTGCAATTTCTGTGTAAGGCGTATGTCTGTGTGGATTTGCTCTCATGGGCTGTGATCGATTACTAAATTAAGATCCTCTACAAAGCATTCAATCTGCAACTGAATTTTCCCTTTCTGGTGACTTCACGCAGTGTTTGACATTAAAAACAGCTGTCCTAGGTAGCTAACTCCACTTGTCCCCAGTATTTCATGATGACAAATGGGATGTATTTCCATCACTTATCGTAAGATCAACACTGAAGCCAAGCAAGTGCTAGCTTATTTATTGTCAGCCAGGGGATGGATGGTCTTTAAGTGCTTCCCTTAATAGGGATGATTCCTTAACAAAGACTCTACTCATAGATTGAAGTGTCCATCTTCCGTTTTTTTTTTTCCATCGGTCCACCAAATTTTGTTGATCACACTGATTGTGGTCACACGCTAAATTAGTTTGTTCTGGCTGATCCAAGAATAGCAGTAAAATAATAAAAGCTTTTAATTTTTTCTCACTTGTGAGCACTTGTTAGTGTGATTTTCCTCTCTTGATCTGAAAACACCATGTGTGATTGTGAGGTCCTTCCTCCTGCTCGTTGCATGGCATTTACACCGCCAGCACAGCGTTTATCCATTGTGTTTGGAGGGTGAAGGTGGGCTAAGGGGGCTAATCACACATGAAAACACAGCTTGGCCTGTGTCACTGGGGCCATACAAGACCGGTGGAGCCGAGACTGCATGAGAGGTCCCCCCACCACCTCTTTTCCCCCCACACCCTGGTGTACCAAAACTAGCTCTGAAACGGCCTCGGCATTGCAGCTTCATACTGCAATGTTTTGGCCAGGCTCAAGGAAGAGACCTCCCTTCTGAAGGGCTCCCCCAACATTTACAGTAATAACGAGCAGGCACGCAGGCCTCGCTCGCCAGGACAGCTCGCATTCACGGGCTGCCACCATCACACTGATAAGCCCGACCTGGTGTTGTTTGTACTTCTCAGTCACCTTTATTTGTTTAAGAGGCCAGACAAGGCAAACATTTGTGATGCCTTGTTTATTCTGCGGCTTTCACTGGAGCATATTAAACTCATCATTACTTCATATAAGCTCGAGATAGGCATTTTTTTGCTGGCAAGTGTTGACAGTAAGTAACAGACACTCTGCCACAAGGTAACATGTTTATATACTGGTGTGAATGCCTGGTGGATTTTATCCCTGTAAAACTATCACAGATAAAGAAGCTACTATCAGATAAGTGACTATAATAAATGGCCACAATTAGTGCTCTGCTGATGAGACTACTCGGTGGTCTCTCTGCTCTGTTTTGGACAAACCCCAGGCTCAGCTTGCTTAGTATAAATGGAGACAAGGACCATTTAAAATAACATCAGCCTCTCCTGATTTCTGGGGGTGTTTTACCAAAATTCCACTGTTAACTAAGCTGAAATCTCCCTGTATTTATCTTCAGCTGACATACAAATGGGAAAATCAAGTCAGACATAAAATAAAGATGTCCATTTACACACACACACAGAGGCTACTTGCAGGTTTCCCCCATTTTAAGACTTCAGCTTTTAACTGTGGCTTTTGGTCCCAGATGGCATGAGTACTCACAAGCCTTTCTTTTCAATGTCACTGGAAACAACAGTAAGAGTAAGGGATTTGGGGAGGCACTGCCTCTTGTGCCCCGCCAGAGGTGCATGCACCCCGCTGCCTACCACCCTGAGTGGGGACCAAGGGGTGCCCAGGACCCAGGACTCCTACCCCCCAGCCACACCTCCTCCCAAGACCCGAGTGGGAGTAGTGCCTCCCCCCTTGCTCTGACTGCTCCTGGCAGCTCCTTGAACCAGCACAGGCACTGCAGCCAAGGTAAAGCCAGCATGGGGCAAACCTGAGGGCTGCAGAGGTGGTGGTGGGTGCAGCTACCCCCAAGCCAGCTCCCCTGGGGACAGCTGCTGTCTACTCTCAGCCTGGTGTCAAACCTTGATAGGAGTCCAGTGGGCCTGGTACATCTTCGGGTGTCTGTGTATGTTCTGTGTGTATTGATATTCATATGGCACTTTGCGCCTCTCTGAAATCGATGGATCAGTTCGCACCGAGACGCATATCTCCAGATGAAATATTTTCCATTGAAAAACCAAAGTCCTCCCTGAAACACCCACCCATCTCATACAAGATACCTATCCCCCTCCCATCTTTGCCAACAAAAGAGTTGGAGAACTACAATAAAAGAGGCAGTGCCAACCCTGGGGCCATACAGAGCCAAGCCCCAACCAGAACTGAGCTCTGCATCCTCCTGGTACCCCACTGGTAAAAATAATCACTCCCCAGCCATGCTCAAGGGCCATAGGGGTGTTGTATCAGCTGCAGTCCAACTCCATTTCTCTTTATTAGCAGCTCTTGTTTGTAAAATAAATTCATGTTGCTTCATGAAGTGATATTATGGTCACTGTTTTAAAGGCATCTCTGTTGACATCCAGCCAGATCTTGTTATGGCCAGGACTCAAAAACGAGAGCCTATAATTTAAGCACTTTTGCTGAAAAGGTCTTTAAAATACATTTATACCCTTGCACAGTCCAGTCATTTACAGAACAACATACATTTACAATGCAATGCTTTTACATATAAATATGCATGTGTATATGCATGTTAACATACTCAAATACATATACATATTTATATATGCATATGAATGCGCAAAGATTTCAGGCATACTTTTACTGTCATTAAAACAATGATAACAGAAAAACTCAAAAGGATTGGGTGTAAAACACAGTCTGTAATCCTTTTGAGTTATTTTTCATCTGTAACTACACATTTTGTTTATGTAGTATCAAAATGGCACTATCCAGCGCAGCAGAAGATGTCTCCTGATCAATCTTCTACCCCCTCCTGAAATACAATGACTTCTTCAGAACCAGCTAGTGGAAAAAAGCTCTTGCATAAAAGCATGCTCCTACTGGGGTTTATACTTCTACTTTATTTAATACTTCCTAACAATAGTTTCAGGGGAAATTGCGTTGAATGGTAGAGGAACACCTCCACATACACACTGCACCCCAGAAATTAGGTGCTTGTGTGCAGTAGGATTTATAGTGGTTCTTTGTATTCCCATTGCCAGAATATCTCATACACTCAGAAAAGTTAAGCAGGTATCAGCGTGTTTACCTTTTCATGAGCTTAAAGCTGATTTATTTGACCTCTCAAAAATAGGATAACGCTTCTTGTTGAAAACACCATGGAATTCAGATTAAAGGAAGATTGTCAAGTAGCTTAAGCCCCAAATCTGAGCTGCCTTTAACTATTGTAGTTTGAGGACAGTGTTCACTTAATTCAGCTGAAAGCCAGTATATGATGTCTGCCCATCTATGTAATTATTATGCGTGTGTTCATGTAGACCTTTACATGTACTAAGCCCTGCGGCTTCTTGGTGCAAGAGTGACTCTGGTGAGGTAACACATTGAACACATTGTAATGAGTTGCTCCAGTGCAAACACTGCTTTAAGACACCACAAAAAAAATTGTAGAATCATAGAGTAGTTTGAGTTGGAAGAGGCCTTTAAAGGTTCAACTCCCTTTCAAGGAGCAGGGGTGTCTTGAATTCGATCAGGTTGCTCAGAGCCCCTTGAATGTTTCCAGGGATGTGGCATCTACCACCTCTCCAGGCAATGTTGCACCAGAAAGGCAACGATAACTGTTTCAGTGTAGTTACACTGGTAACAGAGAAAGCAGAGTCTTAGAGCAGAGCATGTCACTTCTCCCCAGTAATTTGTCCACACAGGTCACCATTTGTTGGTTTGCATTTGTGAATGGGTTGTGTGCATGAGGCAGAAATCTTCTCTGCATTAACTTTTAACAACAATTTACAAATCTCCTTAAGTGCCCCTTGACCTGCCAAGCATTTACAAGCCGTTGCATTGAGCAAGTTGTGTCGATGGCAGTTAGACCAAGCTCATTGCATTGCTTCTGGTCAGTGAAGGATACAACTAGCCAGTACAGTATTCCTCTGCCAGGAATTTCCAAGTAGCCTGTTTTAAAATCAATGTTTTTAGTGTTCACCACAATCATGCACAGGAATTTGCAAATTCAAAAAGTGAACAAGTGGGAGAAATCAATAGGAAAAATCAGTTCATTTAGCCCCAGCCTGGCCCAGTACTAGATTGTGTACTAATAGACATGGAAAGTTAATAGATTCATTTATTTCACAGTATCAATTTCCACTGTGACAAATAAGCAATAGATACTTACATGCAACCCCAAATCCATTTATCTGTGGCATCAAATCTCATGCAAAGTACACAGAGGTATTAGCAGCCTGCAGGTGCTTTACATAGATCATTTCAAGTGAAATGATCAATTCAATTGAAATGTACTTTTAAAGACTAAAGACTGGGATCCGTAAATGGATGAGACACCGGGGGAAGGGAAGTAGGGTTCCCTTTCAAGCAAAGACACAGGTAGCAACCCGTGCTAAGTGAACACTTCACAGGAAATATCTGGAGGCACCCTTGACTGTTGTGTGCCTATGTAGAGAATTGTTAAGGTTGCGAGTTCACAACGGAAGCTTCATATGTGTATGGGTCATGTCAAGCCCTCCTGTTTCCATGGAGAAAGATTACTTCTATAGTCAGAAGAAGATCTTACTCTTAGAGGAGATTAGGGCAGAAGTCAAGGCTTACTTGGCCTCTTTATACCTCGCAGTACCTTCCTCAGCCACAGAAAGGAAATAGTTTGACTTAATCATGGAACTATCTCCTATTTTCTACTCACTATTGCTACTGGCATTATAAGTCCCCATAGTTTCATAGGAGTGATCGGGTACACAAATCCTTTCAAAAACATCTGAAACGACTGGAAAGCCGGGTATTTGTATGGAATCAAGTAGGACAGACATGCAAGATGTCAAGGTGGAGGAGGAAAGAGCTTTTAGAGCTTTTCAAATGATAGAATGAAAAATCTTTGTTTTTCACATCTCCTTTCCCTGTTCTGGTCATCCTACTTTTTTTTTCATTTGGTATATAAGTATTTCTGAGTCAGCATTCTGCAAAGCCATGTTTTAGTAAATTAAACAGCTATTAAATATAACTCCAGAAATTAAAATAGCTACTGCGTTCCTCCAAGATACCTCCTTAAATCACAGTTCAGGAAAACATCACTCACCTTAATGAAGAACCACTGTAATGGAGCAAGAAGCAACTTGGAAGCAGGAGCAGCAAAGACGGGAAGACATGGTTCAAGTTCACCCTCGTATTTTCTTAGGAAGCAAAACTATCTTTACATAAGTAACTCACACAGTTCCAGCCAGGCCCACATAGTTTTAGACCGGACTTGGTTCAACCTCTCCTCTCTTCTCTTCTTTTTATATTAAAAAAAAAGCCCTAGGAAAAAGTGTGCTTGGCAAAGGCGCATATATATATCCTAAGACACATAGAGAACCATATTAATGCTGGTGGCTGGATTAATTTGTTCTTATGGGGGCTGATAAAGGGTCCCTATGCTCAGATATGTTTCCTAAAGTTTATTGGTCTTCACTGAACCTACTCGAGGTTGCAGCCCAGTTTGAACCCTAGGCTAATTCACAATACACCACAAAATGCAATGGAATATCCCATTGCATGAATACAATAGTGGCACTGTTTAATAGCTTGCCATACTTTCAGGTTTTAAAAAATGTTGGCCAGAGGGGTGAAAAAGAGGAGTCCTTTTCATGTATAATCTAGGAATGGGAGATGAAGTGCCCGTTTCTCGGGATGGACCTGGGTTAATCTGTTCTGTTGGCTTTGATTCTTGGCTTGGTTTTTATACCAAGAACTGTTTAAAGTCAGTTGAATGTCCCAACAGATTGCAAATGTGCCTGGGTTTAAACAACAAATATGTGTCTGCTATATTTGTTTGTGCCCCAGAAGCTTCCCACATTAAAAAAAAAAAAAAAAAGCCCAAAGACTAGCTTTCCCAGTCTGGTCCTTGGTGGCTGATTTATTAGCTTTCCTGTTTTCATCAACATGTTCAAGTTGCTAAAACTCATCCCGTTAAGCCTAATTGTGTCTGGCATTCGTCTCCACCTCAGTACCATCTGCAATAACAAGCAACAGATCCCTGATCAACGGCTGTCATGCCTCCCCAGGAATATCCGCCGGTGAAAAAAAAAAAAAGAAAAAAGAAGAAAAGGATAAGCAGGACAAGCCTGCCTTCAGTGTGGGGCAATCCCTCTGTCCTGTTTTCCTTGACAATCACAGTAAGTTGTTGCATTGCCTGCACTTTCATTTTCTAATGGGGAGGTTAAAGAAGTTTCAAGAATTCTCTATTTAATGAGCTCGCAACATGGCAAGAAAGAGAGGCTTTTCCTGTTCCTGTGGGAAGTGTCTGTTCTCTTTATTTCTGCAGTACTGAAATTAAGTTGTGAGCATTGGGTGAACACTTAGAAAAGTGTCCTGCAGACATTTGCCACAGCAAAGTTCTGTGTGTTCAACGACATTTACTTTCTACAGCTTCTTCTCCATTCACCTCTTCACCGCTCTCAGTGGAAATACCACTCCGGTGACAATAACGTGAATGAAAGGCACAATTTTCATTTGTATGCTTGCAAAAGAGCATCTGAAGTAAAATCCACCCCATAACATTCACACTTGAAAATTTTCTCAGAGCTTTCTTAAGAGGACTGAAACCCTGACCTGGAGTTGTGTCTTCAAGAAGGACTGTTGGAGGCTGCTGGAGGTGGCCTAGGGGTGATGGTGACAGTAGGGCTTGCGTGTTAAACACTCCTCCCTTACGCTCTCCTGCCTCTACCCACTTCTAAGACTCCCCACGCCTGATGTGTTCACATACTTGGTGACCCTGTGTGGATGTCTGACACGAATTAATTGTCTCCCCTTGAGTTTTGTTATCTTCTAGCATCCACCACGCCCTTGGAAAAGCATTGTCCAGCTCCTCTTCCCATGTCCTTAGCTTTGATCTTGGCTCCCCTTAGTTTCATTTGATGGCTCCTTGGTTGTGCACCAGGTCTCTGTGAGTCCTTTCATGTTTCTGTATTGAAGTGGCAGCACTAAAGTGTAGTTTTAGTCAGACTCAGATGATCTTCAGGCCTCCCCTGCCTCCCCTGTGGTTAATACCTATTAGAAGGCCTGAAGATCGTCTGAGTCAGCTACACCATGCAAGACAAGGGAGCACCATGTGTATGCCCCACAAGCGATGAGTCGGCAGCTAGCTGAATAATTGCTTTTAAATAAGAAAGTTGCAGACGTTCGGCCCCATGCACAGATAACCTGCAAACAGAAAAAGGAACTCTAGTGTCTGAAAGTATTATGTTGTAAGTAGTTCTGTTTGCAGGTCCATTAGTAACAAACATGTTGCAGGAAGTAATTTTTGTGGTAAATTTATTGACAGAGCTGGAAAATCCCTTTGTATCACTTCTCTCATTCTCTTCACTTTTTGCTTTGTTCTGCATACACACGGTATTACCTCTGCTAATTTGGTGCCTCCATTCTGAAATAACCTACATAACAACTGCAATGACAATCCTAAAATACAGTAGAAGAGCTGACAACCAAAAAAAATGCCTCCAGAGCAGTCACTTTAATATCTTTACTTTAAGAAAAAAAAAAAAAAAAAAAAA
>WHYT01016998.1:51272-64323 GCA_009806455.1 Tetrax tetrax
GGAAGTTTAAGGAAAAAAAAAAAAAAAAAAAAAAAAAAAAAAAAGGTGGGGGAAACCCCTTTGCAATCTTAAGGACAGTTAAGCACTGGAACATCCATCCCTGGATTTTTTAAAGAACAGATTAGATGCTCATCAACATCAGGTATAGCTGATTGTCCCTTGGAGCAAGAAGAGGTATTAGTTGACCTAATCCATCCAGCTCGCAACAGCATACGCTACCTGTACTTACTAACCCATAGGCAAAAGTCTGTTTGTTCAGTGCAGTGGTCTGGACTTGGATTGAATTTTAGCATGGTTTCAAGGGAAGGAAAATTTAGATTATTACACATAAGGGGATTTCAAGCTTTTTCAACTTGAGAATAAATAATTCAAATCAAAATAACTTATACTGTAATAAATTGCTAATTGCTTTGTTGACTTAATCTAGAGAGGTGTAAAATTCAAACCTTATAAACTGAATCTGCTAGTTGTCTATACTGGGGCCAAATCTAGATGGTAGAAATGAGAAAGACATGCAGGGTAGACACTAAGTATCAAAAGTAGCATTCATGTCTGTGAATCACAAAGTATTTAAGGTTTTTTGAATACGTACATACACACTGTTTCTAACTAGAATTAGCTGTGACTAAAACACCAGATGCCATGGACTGGTTGCCCATTAGTGAGTGGAACATGTCTGGTGCACTCCTGGAGCATCTCTTCCAGCCTATTTTGATCCAGAAGGAATCACATTCACCCACATCGGGACTGCTCTGAAACGTGAACCAAGGCATGCTGAAGTGGGGACACTTGGGAGACAAACTTCAAAAGCAGGCTCCACACCCAAAACTGATGTTTGTTAAACATTGATAAAACAAGGTGATACAGTAGTAAAGGAAAGATAAAGTGAAATGTTGAGGTAAAAAAAAAAAAAAAAAAAAAAAAAAAAAAAAAAAAAAAAAAAAAAAAAAAAAAAAGTCACACAAATAAGGAGACATACTTTTTTACAATCACCGGAAAACAAAACCCTGTATCGGTTCTCTACTCAAAGAGTGTGAAACTAGAACATACTTAGCATAAAATAAACATATCATCAATAAAAAGAATTCTTACTTTGTTGCCCGTATAAACTTGCCCCAAACTGAGACAGCTGACCTGATGTTGATGGTGATGCCAGCATCTAAAATGTAAGAAGATAAAAGGTTATTGAAGACACAGAGATAGTGTATTATCTTGCTCTAAGTTTAGAACAGTATATTGTTTTGCCAAGAAAGTCATAACAGCAACTAAAAACTCCTTTTAAATCATTGAAAGTTTTATAAACTTCTCAAAATATCTGCACAGTAACAACAGTATACTACATGTCAATAAAAATGTATTACTTTACATGTATAAAAATAGACTTTCTTTTACTTGAGACAAATAGCATAGAGAAAGAAGATCTGAAAGCTTTCTGGTTTTCTACCCTTGTAGCTAAAACACAGAACTTTACAGAAGAAGGAATACTCAGTTATTTAAATCAGACATAGGGTTTTTTTTTCCCCCCGCAACAAATGTACCATACAAGCAGATTAATCCCTGTTCAATGTAGTAACAGCAAGCGCAAAGTTTCATACTAACAGTTACAATAGCAAAAGGTAGGAAATGAGTGGCCAGGCAGCAGCAGGTACGCAGAAACAGATAAGAAATTCAGATACGACTCCAACGTTAAAATTATGATGTACCACCCTAACAGCCAGTTTCATGCCTATATACACCACATGAACAGGTAAGATGTACAAGTGTCAGAAGTAATCTTTCCTGCTCTATTATATGCACTTCAGACACATCACATATTACCAAATATTTACATTAAAACCTTTGTTGTCAACCTTCACACAAGAAATGCGACAAACTGAAGAGATTGTCTAGAAGAGCAAGATCTAAAAAACCCAATAAACTACGAGGAAAGATTGAGATTTGAGTTGGCATACTCCAAAAACAAGGCAACTGAGGTAGGGACATGACACCAGACTTACAGTCATTCTTCAAGAGGAAAATAATAAACTACTCTCCATGCTGCTGTAGAAATGTAAAATATTAATAGATTTGAGAAATAGGACATTTAGGCTAACAAAAAAAAAAAAAAAAAAAAAAAAAAAAAAAAAAATCCCAAACCAACCAAGCATTGAGACAGAAACAGCAGTCAAAGTACTACAAGCTTTGGGACAGGTCAGCAAAACAGTTAAACCAAAAAAGAAGATCCTGTAAAAACAGCTGCTCAGGGCACTCCAAAATTGCTGTGATGGCATGTGATACAATAAGCAGAAAATGGTACAATCCTCAGCATAAAAATCTTTTATTTATAATGTTAACTTGGATTAAAAAAAAAAAAAAAACAAACCAAAAAAACCCAACCACCACAGATCTAAAAGGTACCAGATTACTTCAAAGAGAGGAAAAAGAATCCCACCTCTTCTACACTGAGTACTACTTGATTTTTTTACATTCAGTTAAAAGAAAAGGAATGGCAAAAAATATTCAATGAACAGTGCTTATTATTAATTGGATTTTTTTTTAAACATTTAAAAGTAGGTCACATGTATTGTGCCATTTGCTTTTACATGAAAAGTTAATTACAAAATTACTTGCACAGAACCCTTTATAGAAAACCATAATAAAGGCCAAGTATTAAATTCAATAAGTCTAACAACTAGTCTTAAAGTCATAACATACTTAGAACATCAAAGATAACAAGCCTCAAGAAGAAAGAAATAAAGATTTCTGTGGATGTGTTCCAGGCTGATTAAATGTAGCATTTCTCAAATCTCATGGAGAAGAAATAAGCTGTATGGATATCTCACCTTCTCTCTTTCTAGTTTATTTTATAATATGCAAAAATCTCTCCTCAGTGTTAAACATTTTGCTGCCATTGCTAAGTAAGAAGCAAGTTAAAATTTTGTCGTCTTTTTCTACTATTTCCATAGAATTTAAGTCAACAACAAAACAACTACATCAGCCAAAACCTTAACAGGACTGAAGCTACCAGGACCTTTATTTGCATTCACAATCTCTGAGTCACTATAATAGTCTATTCAAACCTGGTCTACCAAAGATAATGAAGAGTCAAGATGAATGCTATCACCAGTATTAAAAATATTCCTTCTAGCATTCTGCAATCGTTACTTTATCTGACTGGACTACTAGCCACACAGCACACAAAATATAAAATACTCCAACAGTGTACTTGCAATGGTGGAGGGAAGTCACTCTTGAATTTCTTTTAGTCTACAACAGCCAAAGGTCATGATAATCTCAATAAAGACTAAAGCAGTCTAACCCTTAAAGTGACTAAAGCCTCTTCCACTGGGTAAGATCTTTTAAGCTTTACCGAATTACATCAGTATTTTAGAGAAAAAATGTGCTCAAAATTATGCCTGTAACAACCTTTGAAAACAAAATGTACCAAATTACTGAGATCACATAAATGAACAGGATATTCCAGCAGTATGTATACAATATCAACTTTTAAAAACAAGTTACTAATAATCTTTGATAGAGTCAAGAAAATTGTAAACCAAGCTTCTGACACCTATAGCTTTTGTTGCATATGTACAAAAAAAACCCCAAACCCCCCACTCTTCAAAATTTGGCATTTAGGTTTAAAATCAATTTGCCAGTGGTTAACAGCTACAAAACCCAGTTGTGAAGCAGCACAGGATTTCTGCTTCTCTTCCAGCCTTGTATGACTGAACTAGACTGATTGCTTCAAATGGCTTTCCCTGTATGTGCTGTTAGGAGATGGAGGAGGCCCAAGACTTGCGTCTCCCACAGGGCAAGGAGACAACTGAGCAAACAAGACCTTGTGTAACATGAAGGGTGCATTTATTCTGTTCACATACAGAAGGATTGACACTCGGTACTGGCAGGCTGAAGGACTGAGTTGATGATAGTCAACTAAGATGCAAACATCATTTTACTCACAAGTCTCAAACAGTCACAGTGCAGTTCTGATTCTGCTTCTAAACTCAAATCAGCTGATGATCCAAGCAGATGGCCCAGTTTTTCTGGACTGGTCTACACCAAAAATCAGTAAGCCGTAACGTGCTATCAGGCAATTTCCTACCCAGAGTGATGAATGAGATTTCACTGTAAATGCTGTCGTTAATTCTTGATGGGTTTACTGCAGTAAGGTCATTTAAGTATGTCAACAATCTCAAAAAAGATAGCACCAGCAATTGCTTAAATTTGCCAGAACTGTGAAAAAAACGCTGTATTTGACAATCCCCTCAGGAGACTGGCGCGCACAGGCTGCGGCCTCCCTGAACGCAGAGGGAGGCGGGCGGCAGGAGTAGGCCCAGCAGCAGAGATGGCTGACAGGGTTCCCTCCTCCCCCTCGCACTGCAGCGTCCTGTTTCTTCCAAACAAACCCTCAACCTACTGCGGGGACAGCTGCCTGTCACCATAACTGCTGTGGTACCACACCTCAGCACCAAAAAAAACTCAGAAAGCAACAATTCCGTGAAGGCCACTACATTTTGCCTTATAGCCTAAAGCCACTTTCTTCAACACAATGCAAGCTGAAGTTAAAATACATCAATCCAGCACTACAAAGTCAACTCCTAGAAGGAAAATGTGTTAGAATAAGCAAATAAGTCTGTGAGTAATACCAGGCCTGATAAATGATGGGTTTTTCACAGGTGCAAACATCAGCATCATTTTGTATTTGCACTACTTTATGTCCGGTATCTGCCATCTGTGCTGCACTATTTAATAATAAAACAGCTGACCCACAGCCTCAAAAGTAGAAAGTGTTGTACTGATATAAAAAGTAATAGTAAATCAAGCCAACAAACAACAGATTAAAAAAAAAAAAAATGTAGTTTTTTCTATATTCTGACAGTTTAGTATTTAGTAGTACTATCAATCCTCCTCTAGATTACAACTTCCTTTTAATACAGTGCTCACAAAATTCCCATGTTGCAAGAAAACATTTCCAAATCCCAAAATCAGAGAATAAGGAAAAAATTTGAAAGCCTTACATTTGCAGGGTATTATTTGCAAGTGAAAATTATTACTCATGTACCTGAGTTGTGAAGTAGAAAATCAAACACAATACTGAAAAAGACATGAAGTTTTATTCAGTCTTTCAGATGCCATCTTTTATGGTTGTGGTCTCCTGCCTCCAGACTGCTTGGGAAGCACACAGAAGTAGGACCTCAACACAAGCATCACCTTTTGCGTTACACATATGGAAATTTTTTGTTGCTGGAAGCACTAGCTCAAGATCTTAAAGGTAAGATGTCACCTTTGAGTGACAGTGGCATTGTTAACATAAGGTTAACACTGCTATTAGAGTCAAACTGTAAAGTAAGCGATGCAAAATAACTTGGTCTAATTTAGATAAATACTTCTTGCAAACTGCGTGGAGTATGAAAACTCATTTTCCTCTCTAAGTGAAATTAGTTTATCACATATTGCTTTATTTGATAAACCCATCCAGGTACTAACTTAGAGGTGACACAGTAAAAGGCTGCATTTTGCATTCTAAACTTTTGGTTCCTTGTTCATACTGTGTAATTTTATTATGAAAATGCAAGCTATAAGTAGAATGACAATAGGCTCTGAAAGAGTATACTGCATTAAAATGCAAAAACTCCCCCAATTTGTTTCTAATCTCATCCTCTACACATCCTTTCAATTGTTTTCAATTAATGGCACGGCAATTTTAATTCATTTAAATTTTGCCTATTTTTTTTTTTGTTTGTTTGTTAAAACATATTATGTGCTCACTAAAAGATGCAAAGTATGTTTAATCTCTCTGGCTGGGAAGGTAAAAAGCAATTCTGCTTTGCAACTCACACTTGAAAGTAAAAAGCTTAAGCCATGTGTTTCACAAAGTAAGCAGGGAAAACCAACCCACTATTCACTCATATCTACAAGTACATTTACATGTAAAGGAAAGCATATGAAAATACTCATTTGCCATTTATAATTAAAGACATCAATCTATTTTCTCCCCAAAATAAGCTTTACTTTTTTCTCCTCCACAAATGGATCAAAACTATTCAGGCTATGAAAAGTTACATTAGTGTTAAGTAGCTCTATTCAACCAGCATTAGCATGAATGCTGTGACTGCTTCTAGTACAAGAGAATTCCATGGGAATTCTTACATACAACTCCTCAATTTGCAGCAACTGAAGTTAAATGATGACTAAGCTAACAAACTCTCATGCAATGACTATGGCAAATGCCAAGCAAGATGCCTCAAGAAACAAGATACCATAGGTTTCCTTAGAATTAAGAAGCATTAGGAAGTCAACAATCCAGCTGGAACAACACGGTGTTCACCAACCCTAAAGCCAAAGCTGTCTCCAGAAGATTGATTAAACCCTTCCACATTCAGTTTCTAAAACTTAGCAAGATTCTGGATCTCTGTCTCAGTGGTAAGTTAAGTCTTGCCTCAGCATTTTCTCTCTTTTAAAAGTACTATCTCTTTATAAGGCCATATATTTCAAAACACAGTAAGAGCTAGGTAAAGGTTCTATAAATTATTTTAATGGAGGTTTGCAGTAAAAGACTTGGATAACAGCTTCTGATCATCCCTTCGTTGTATCACCACCATCATGTCCATTACAAGACAAACCCACTGATGTCTGCCTTCACGCAACTGTCCCATCACAGACGTGCTACTACTACAACAAGATGGAAGAGACCTCTGGAAAGCAGGCTCCCAGAATCAATAACCCATTTTGCTGTGCTCAACATCCAAATCTGAGGACTTCCTGCTTCAGGAAATGTAGTGTCAGGGAGCCAGATTTACAGTTGCAATGAGCCAAATCTGAACTGCAGGCTGGGTCTTACTTGCCCCAATTGCTAAAATATATTTTATTTCACAAGAAGCCATGTTTTGAAAGAACTGAGCTGCAAAAGAACATCAAGTTTCAACTGAGAAAGTCCAGAGTAAGTTAAAACATTAAGATTTTTCAGAGAAGTGAATAAACTCAAACTAACCAATTAGAAGTGCTAATCAGGTAATTATTACTATGTTCCTGTGAGCACTTTGTCATCTGTTGAGCAACTGGTAGAGAAAATGAACAGCAAAGCACTGGGCCAAGAAACGGAAAAAGCATTCATTGAAAAAAATTCTCCTAACTTTCCTTATAATTTGGGCAGATACTCACTAAAAGGCACGTCCGCCTACGATCAGATTGAGGGCTGCAGTTCAGAACAACAAAAGATGCCCTGACCTTATACTCTCACATAGGCATCTTCGGTGGACTGGGCTAGACTGGTCAAGCCTTGTAGAGCACTTCTGACATTCTTATACAGGAGAAATCAAAGAAGTTCAGACTGAACGAGTCCCATCTTTTCCTCAAAGCTCACTATCTTTTTTTTTTCCCCCCCTCATTTGAAGATGGGAGATTCCAAAGTACATAAAAGCCTTTGAGTTACCAGTTTCTGCCATTGTCACTCTGTTCAAATACACATACACGCACCCCTGTCCTCACAGTGATTCTGTTGAGTGCCCTGACAGCTCAATTAAGTTGGTGACACTAGCCACAAGTAAACCCTGTAATTATTTTGTGGGCATGCTGTGCATCTTGTTGCCAATTTAAGTTACAGGACCACATTTGTTTCAAGCCAAATCTTAAACTGTTTTCTTAAAGTATTCTATTTTCTGCAAGTTCTATAAAATGTCTAATTTGTTTGCCAAAGGATTATTGACCTAGTTATCACACACCGACCCTAAGTGCAGCTGAATTCACAGACAGAGCATTCATGCATACACTGTGTTCCACTTCTCTACGTAGCACAGCAAGGTTTGTGATGACTCAAGGCAAAGCCGCTCATTTAGTAAAAAGGAAGCATTAGATGGCTTGAGTAAGATCTAATCTCCTCTAAGGAATCATAATTTTGTGCCTAAAACAATAGATCCAAACAGCATCAATATGATTTTGGAAGCACTTGTACACAGAAGTAACACACAACTTTTCTATTTCAATTGCCCTATCAGTCCTGACTTTCTAAAAAGGTTTTCACTAGTGTAAAAATAGCCGAGTTACAGGAAAAGTTTTAGTTTTTGGCTACACTGAGGCTCTGACATAAATATGTCCTAAACTATCTGCTGCTACTTCTTCCCGCTTGTACCAAGTATTCAAAATTTAAGCCTTAGTTCACTTTACTACTGCGTAAAGGAAATTCTTTCAAAATTCAAATTAGCCAAAACAAGTCACAAGAAATCCACATCAACAAGTGCTATGAAAATTGTTTATTAAAAAGTCCAAGTTTTTTTTTCCACATCTTTTTCAGATAAGTTCTAAAATCTTTTTCACTTAATGAGTGAAGAACTATTTCCTAATATAATTTGAAAAAATGTAAAACCTCAAGTGTTAAAACAAGGCAGAAAGCTGAAAAACTCCCAGCCTAGTCAAAATGTGCCCAAGTCACCACTATGCCCCACCTGAAGGCAATGCCTCTTCACAAGAACAGAAACTCTACTGTAAAAGTAAAGTGAAAAATACGTTCCAAAGTTTATACAAAATAATATGCTTGCAGTAATAACCCTTACTCTGCTCTGAATTTTAGGAAGCTTTCACCATTCTGTATGTTCCTCTGCTTGGACTACACATGCGCAGTAACAATTCCTTGGGAAGCAGTGACTTCTAAGGTTAGAATCAGTAAAACTTCAAACAAAGTGAAAAATAGAAAAAACACCTAGCCATGTCCAGTAGGAGGGTAAATAATAAAGAAGCTTTAGCCCTTCCCAAAGAGCAGTATTTAAGGAGGCCACTCAGAGGGCTTCCCTCAGAACCGCTCTAAATCAGGTTGAAGAAATCTAGAGGATAAATGAAGCATGCATGAAAGACTCAGGATTCATGTGTATAACTGATACACCGGAGGGGAAGAAAAGAAGAAAAAAAAAAAAATTAACGTTTAACTCATTTTCTACAGGTTTGTAGCTAAAACTTGCAATACATTAGTTTTACCTACTCTCCATAGAGATATATAAAACTGAAAATCAAAAAGAGAGTAATAATTTAAATTGCAGTAAAACTGCACCTTGTTTAGACACTTCTACTACAGAAAAAGGAACAAAGACTGCCATTTTTCAGTAAGCTTACAGAGATTGTGTATGCTATGTTTTAGTCTTATATTCAAAAGATGCAACTGATAATAAAAACTGATTTAGTCCTTTAACAAAATTTCCTCTACCTTTATTTTTTCCCCACATTTACCTACTCCATTTCAATATAGATGTGAAGAGAGAAAGACTCAGAAGTGTTTCAAGATCTAGAATGCTGGAAGATTTTCCCTACAGGTGTTCACAAAACTG
The DNA here is from genome assembly GCA_009806455.1 of Tetrax tetrax. Lineage (NCBI taxonomy): Eukaryota > Metazoa > Chordata > Aves > Otidiformes > Otididae > Tetrax > Tetrax tetrax. The sequence continues at coordinate 60,569 of WHYT01016998.1, forward strand.
GATCCAGGTTTTGAACATCAATCTTTATTAGTTCACTCAAAATTCTGAGCAAATTCAGTTTTGTCTGCCAATACTAATTGTTATTCAGATAACAACACAGTTGATATATTTATTGTGTTCTCATATACAGGCCATCATCTTTAGTAGAATTCCAGTTGAAAGACTTTGAAAATATGGTTATTTTCAATTAGAAAAGGTTTTCAAAGTCGCAAAATTGGTTGGAAACTAAAAGAAATACAACCACCTTCGCAACCTTTCTCATCTACTATGAGCCAAATGAGATCTCAAAAGAAACATGTAATATAGAATATACATTTAGCTACACATGAGTAAGCAAAGCTGTACAAACAATATCAGTATTACCACCATGTAATTACATTGATCAACTTTAAAAAAAAAACAAAACAAAACAAAACATTACAACAGCATATAATGGTTTAACATTTCATACACTCAGAAAGTTGTAATGGTCAATAATGAAGCTACAGCAGGGGAAAAAAAATCCCTTAACAAGAATCTGGAAATAAAATTTTAAAAAGGCTTTTGCAAAAATCACTCTTGTTTCCTGTTGGAACGACATCACTCTTCTGCCAACTACAGCAGCTTCTATGCCCCATTTTGGCCACTTCTCCCACAAGCTTTCACGATTTCTCATTTGTCATTCCTGGTGCCTGGAACACCCACCTTCCTTCTCTTGAAGTCCCATTCTAAGATCCACTTCTGCAACATTGCCTACAGAAAGAGTAGGCAACTAAAACACTCATTCATTGTGTCAATAACATGCCAAGCATCAGCTTTCACTGTGTACACTGTAGAGCATAGCATTCATCTCACTTTACCTTTCTTACTATACCATCATGATTTTTCCCTCAGTGCATCAAATGTAAAAGTGGGAATTTAATATTTATGAATCACTTTGGAGAAACAGCATCTATGTTTTTGAGAGTGCTAGCCGCACCTCTCAGTGCTTACAGAAAGGAAAGCATGTTCATCATTATAAATATTCCATTGTGCCTGTGTGCATCTGTGGTACATGCACATACACACATAATGGACATAAGAAAAAAGCAGTCTTTTTAATTTTCTTTACACAGTAGTGCATTTAAATCCTTTGCTGGCTCACCTGAAATTTCTCATCAAATAACTCAGAAAACTGAACTAGAAAGCTGCATTTAAGCACTTTGTTTTGTTTTAAAAAGCTTTCACCTTAAATCTATTTCTTTTTATCTTTGTAAATCTGGATTAAAATTCAACTAACTAAGAGTCTATAGGAAATGTTTACATTTACATGGGTCAAGGTCTATCAAGACTATGTTCATAATCTGGTACTAAACAACTATATTTTTGGACAGTCATGGAAGCAGACTTGAAGAAATGATAGCTTTCTGAAAGTCTGAAGGGATTTTTTTTTTTTTTAATTAAAAAAGAAAATCTAGCATAGATGTTGCTTACACACATTAAATGCAAGCCTGTCATGACATGATATTACTGACCTCCAGGTGACATGAACCTCAAGTCATGCTTTCAGTCTTCCATATATTTCTACATGTCACTCCATATAAAAGTTAAATACTTTACTGACTGATTTATTTATTTCAGTAATAAGCAGAGCTTCAGTAATGCCAAATGCAGTTCTAACAGAATAATGTATTAAGAAGGAAAACCATGTTTAAGACGAGTTGGTTTCGTAACTTTCTGTCATTACAAATGGGAAGTAGAATACTTGAGCAGACAAACAAGCTGCACAAGGCCTTTTCAGAAAAGAAAAACAGTTGAAGATGTAAATTGCAAAACCACAACAAAACCAGTGTAGATGCAACATGTAAACACAAGATATAGTCAATAACCCAATTTAAGTTACAAATACAATTCTTAATGATGAAAAAATAAAACCCTGGCAAGCATTTTTGCTCAAGTTTACATGTATAAACTCACTAAAATTAAAGCACTTGCCAAGGAAACACTGTCATTCACAGCTTAAAGCTAAACGAAGCCCTTCTTCACATATACTTGACATACTCAAAACCATCTCACTATTGAAAGAGGAAAAGATAAGCTTATTCAACTTACATCTTTTTCTGATCGATGTGGGAACATCGATGATTGGCTGTAGTACATGTTTTCATCATGGTAGTCACCATCAACCCCCTCTACAAACTTCTTCCTTGAAGCACCAAACATGCTGTTTGTCACCTAAATCAGAAGAAAAATTATTATATACCATATATGATTTTGTTTGCTGCATACTTATAACAGTATATATTTTAAATATATGTAAGGATCATTAAAAACTGTTTCTAAATATTTGAAGATTCCTCTTTATTTTTTTTCTGTATATTGCCAGTGTAATGGTTCTTACAAGTGAGATTTTCATACAACAAAGTCATATTTCAGAAAGGACTGGGGTGGGGAGAGGGGACACATTTTGTTTTGTGGAGAGGTGTTTGTTTTTTGAGTCTCCTGACCTTTCACTCAGGTTTACTTAAAATTACAGAATGTCAGACAACAAAATAGCAAATTTCTCAAGTTTTCCTCTCCTCAGGTAAACACTTTCCATCTAAAAGAAGATGATGAAGGAATGTTCTTTTGATCTCAGCCACCTTTAAGAAATAACAATAATTTTAAAAGGACAAGAAAAAAAAAAATCTGTAAAATCACTCCTATGTCTCATTCACCACAACTTTGTAAAAGCAGCTTTCTACTTGAACATGCACACTCAGAGTCATGATTGAGTAAGAGAAGGTTGAGCTTAACCACACTCAAAAACCTCACCACAGACCGGTAAAGTTACTGCAGACAGCCCATAAAAAACCATGAGGTTTTATTTTGTCCTTATTCCCAGACACGCACACACACATCTGCTAAGGCAGGAACTGGAAACTGAAGAAAGACTGAAGAAACAGCAACCACACAGCTGGTCACAGAACCTTAATTCATTACAAAATTTAATCCCGCAGCAAGGTCATACAACATCACTAAAGCATCTACAACATGCAGTGTGTATTTATACACCTGATTCTCTTATTTATGTAAAAACATATCTCACTACAAAACAGTATCACAGTGCAGTGTGGGCTAACCAAGCCCCATTTTAACCTAGCAGGTTAATGTTCAAACCCGCGAAACGGCACATACTGGTCAGCACTGAGCAACTCCCCCAGTTTCTTGTACCATACTGGGAGACCAACAGGATGGTAACCAACCCTGAGCTCCTGTCCTACATAACATACCTTCAAATAAAACTTTAACATCTTGAAAGGTAAAGAAGCTAAGTTACTGTTAGTTTACGAAGTGCTCTGAGCTTTAAGATTTACCACCTTCACTACCAACAGCATTAGCTAAATTTAAAAAAACAAAACAAAACATATTTTTGAAAGAGTCATTTTGTGCTACCTTACACTCATGCTTGAAATCAAAATTTCAAAACATTTATTCTGATTGGTTGCATGGAAAGTTACTTTCAGCTTGAAATTCTCTTACCCTACTGACACAAAACCACTCTGATATTCCTCAGAGTGTGGCTTATTCAAATTTCACCTTTATTGACAAAGATTTCTAGGCAGTGTTTAAGAACATGGGTGCTCCTATCCTAGTAATAACTTAACCTCATGATTTTGAAGTCATAGGACTTTTGAGTGAAAGTAAACCCAACACTTGGTATGCATTTAATACAGGTATAATCACAGAATTGCCCTAAAATATTCAGCTAAACAAAAGCCTATTCCACTACTCCTACAAGAGGGTTTCAGATATTT
>WHYT01016998.1:64343-115381 GCA_009806455.1 Tetrax tetrax
TGGGGTCTCACGAGGGCAGAGTAGAGGGGCAGAATCACCTCCCTCGACCTGCTGGCCACACTCCTCTTGATGCAGCCCAGGACGCGGTTGGCCTTCTGGGCCGCAAGGGCGCATTGCCGGCTCATGTTGAGCCTCTCGTCCACCAGCACTCCCAAGTCCTTCTCCTCAGGGCTGCTCTCAATCCATTCTCCATTTTGTGCTACCTTACACTCATGCTTGAAATCAAAATTTCAAAACATTTATTCTGATTGGTTGCATGGAAAGTTACTTTCAGCTTGAAATTCTCTTACCCTACTGACACAAAACCACTCTGATATTCCTCAGAGTGTGGCTTATTCAAATTTCACCTTTATTGACAAGGATTTCTAGGCAGTGCTTAAGAACATGGGTGCTCCTATCCTAGTAATAACTTAACCTCATGATTTTGAAGTCATAGGAGTTTTGAGTGAAAGTAAACCCAACACTTGGTATGCATTTAATACAGGTATAATCACAGAATTGCCCTAAAATATTCAGCTAAACAAAAGCCTATTCCACTACTCCTACAAGAGGGTTTCAGATATTTAGACTAATGATATCTCAAAACAAGTTTATAATGTTACACACATGTGAAGGCACCTTCCCCAGATTAAATTTGTATTTTATGGTATTTATAAAAATGTGCAAATGTAAGGTCCCAAACTGCTTGAACGTGTTCAGCTGACTTTCACACTTGCAGCGAAGCTTTTACACTACTATAAGCATATCCCACCGTGCTAATCCCCTTACAATGCAATTATCACCTACCAGATGGGATGGAGCATTTAACAGGCTAAAGGGATTATGTTGTCCTTTGCTCTGTCTGAGTAAAGTGCAAAGGGACCAGCAGTTGCCTTCAACCACTGCAAAAAGGATAGGGAAATGCTTCGGTGAAGCTATCCTGAGCAATGAGAAGCTGAGTGTCTCAACCAACTACTGCTCTTGAGAAGGTAAAAGGCAGCTTTTCACAAGTTCCAAATATTTATTTATTTATTTATTGCCACGTAACCTTCTCTTGTGATACATCATCAGAATAACAAAATTCAATTGTGATAGAAAGCAAGTCACTGAAGCACATCCCATACTGTACTAACGTAATACCTAACCCTGAGCTGCAGTACAGGAACTACGTAAGAGGAAAAACCAATTTTGTCTTTGACCCTGTAGCTTTTGATCTTATTTCCGCAAAGGTTTACACACGGCTGGCTACGCCTCCCCCCTCCAAAGATTTCTGAGTCAGTGGGGTAAGGTCATAGCTTTCAGTCTCACAATATATATGTTTAAAGCTGCTGCAAGAAAGCTAGTATGTTCAAATACGAAGTCTACATACTGAAAGTTGAAAGATTCAATGTAAACATTCTCCACTGAATTTAAATTGTTTAAAAGATTATTTTCTATATTTATAATTGTTTAAGACAGTGGCCCAAAAACTAATCAAGATTATGCCCTATGAGTCTTACAAGAGCATGGCTATTAAAAAATAAATGAAGAAAACTTTTAATAATTAGATAGATTAAATATTGATATTCTTATTGGCAACCTATATTTCTACATGATACTTAACAGGACCGTGCTGATGAACTCCAGAGAACAGAGCAGCACATTGCAGGCTGCAGCTGCAGAAGAAGAAGGGAAGGCCAAAGGAGTCCTGACTGCAACCCAGCTGCATAGCTGCATGTGACTGCTCTGAAGACCTTCAAAAACTTTTTGCAGAGACTGACACTTCTTCACAGCAGCATTTCCGTAAGACACTCTGTGTCGTTCAATGCTGCCAAGCGAAGCAGTCGCACGCAGCACTCAAGATGTCCACGCTCCCACCGAAGGAAGCAGTACAGGCACTGGAGGGCATTCTGGCAGCTGCCTGCACCCCAACAGGATTTCACTGCCCTAGAAAGAACTGCCACTTGTTCTCAGGGTGAGCCACAGCACAGATCGCACCAGAGAAACACGGCATTGCAATTCACACTGCTGTCCAGCCCTGTTACAAAACTAACAGCACGATAAAATGAGGCAGTCACTAAAGACCAGTAACTGAAAGGGCAGGAACTGGGACTAGCGACTGAGGCTGCAGCTGCCATAGCCAGGCTGCTTACCTCTCCCTTGTTCTTAGGCTAACACAGGCAGCCAATTTATCTACTTCCCAGCAGCTGCCGGTGACAGCAAACAGCTGTCAAACTTCTGAATCAGAACACCTATCCCCGCGTAGACTTTTACAACACTACAGCATGTTTACACAATGACAGTGCCAGATGGCTGCCAAGTTAGCAGTAGGCATCTTCCTACCCAGATTCATTTACTCCAGTATTCACTAACATATTCATTGGTCAGCCGTGCTACAAGTGCATGCACAGATACTGAAAAAGCACTGTTGTAGTACTATTTGTAAGAACACGCGAGAATAACTGGGACTGTGCCTAACGCAGGCAGATCTGCAGATGGACTTTTGTTACTTATTTCTTAGGACAAGAAGCCACCAGAAAACCTCATCCACAAAGACTGCAGCTCCTTTTTCATAGACTGACACAATCTCACAGAAGTGGTACTCCAGTTACATGGCAATTTCATTAAGTAAAGAATTCCTGTCTACTCAGCCTAATTTCATACAGATCCCTTTCCTAATCCTGTAACTACTTGTTATCTATCCTAATCCTTTTCTACTGTGGGAACTCAATCCTCTGTTGCACAAGACACATTGGCAGTGTAACCATTCATTAAACATGTAAAAATGGTGCACTTCTGTCAATTCATCCTTTAGTATAATATTGCAAGAGTACTTACAACTCCCACTGGTAGACCCATGTGCAAATATTAGTAGAAAATATTCACAGTAACAGATGAAAGAAAGGGAAGGACCTACATTGTCAGGATGGAGTTCAGAGAACTAACCAGCCATGTTGCTACCAACCATGCCCAATTCTGACCAGACAAACAGAAGCCCCTCTTTCAAAGCACAAGCACATCACGTTAAAAATCAGATTTGCCCACAACTTCAAATTAATGTTAAGCAAGCAAAATGCAGTCCCTAACCTGACAAGACTTTTACATACTTCCATGGAACATTTCCTAACAACAATCACTACAGGGAAACTAAAAGCACTGTACAATTGTTAAGAATTTGAAGCATCTAATAAGCAGTTTGCTGTGGTCACTGACTTTTATCCTTCTGCTGAGTACATAACATGCAACAACCAGCAACACTTATTTTAAAACAAATTAAAAAAAAAAACTTATTAGAAAAATAATTTTCAGTACAAGATATACTGCAATATAGCATACTGCAGTACACTAAACTTGTTAGTTAGCAATAACTGAAAATACGTTATCAACACAGAATTTTAAGGAAAAAAATTATTAAAGGTTTTGTCATCTTAACTTGCAAAAAGATCTTCTCTATAATCACTTCTCAAGTCATGCTATGATTGTATATTAAGTTAGTTTAACAGCCTGAGGCAAATTACAGTATTAAAATATGAAAACTAATTATGTTTCTGTTGTGCAATATTACTATAGGTAGTGCCCAAGGACAGCTCACTCACGACATTAACATAGCCAACTCTAAACTAAGAGGATACCATAAAATCTCCCTGTAGAATGAATATTTTTAATTTTGCACAGAGCAGAAAAATCGATCATTGGACTACAACTGATTAAACTCATCATCTTTATGAGAGCTGAAAACTACATACAGTAATACAAGTTTAAAAAAAAAAAGAAACCACTTAAGGAATTTTAGCAATTATCTTCCCTTTCCTGCTTCTCCAACAACTACGGTATTTGTCAACGTGCACACTATCATTATGTGAGAGCAATTAGAAGTAGTAATCTCAGTCTGATGTTACAAAGCTTCCGCCCATCTATATACAAGGCCTCTGATGTCGCTGTTTACATCTTACCAAGCAAAGTTAAGAATTTACTCTGTATTTCTTTTCTGTTACAAATCAATGTCTTCACCTAAGGTAACATACTTGCATATCCAAAGTACCTGCAGAAGTGATCCTTAATGAGCATTTCAGTGAGAAATAAAGGTCTCAAAAACTCAGTGTCTATCAAAAGTCACATGGCTGGTAACCACCAAATCAGCCTGCAATTTAAGTCAAAACAGAATCTGGAATTTCATCAGTTGGTAAAAGATAACACAAATCCAATTCATAGTAGAAACTGCTATTGTTTATGATCTTATTTCTCACTGTCAAAGATTATTCCTATTTGGCCCAAACTGCAACTGATATACAATAAAATATATACTGCCAACTTACTAGATGCAAAATATCTCTGAAATCCCAACCCTTTAGTGATAAGTTATAGCTGTTAAAAAAACCCCTTGAAACATACACCAGTACAAATAGTTACATATTTTCAGGATGAAAGACAAAACAAAATTAGAAGTTGAGATCCTTTTTTCCCTCATTTCATTTCACAATCACAGTCAATCCATTACTCCAAGGTCACTGATAACCTCTGACAGTACACTATACACTTATGCTACAGTAGCCCTTCAAACAACTTTGTAGTATCAACAGTACATAACGGAAAATAGAATATTTCACTATGTTTCCTTTTTGTTAAAAAGTTTTTTCTTTCTTTGATGAGCTTAATATTGGCACAGATTTGTACTGGCTAAGAATACAATAGTAAAAAAAAGTATTTTGTCCATCTTTAACAATTGGTTTTATATTCTTTTAACTTATGTAAGCATTAGAAGTAACTTACTTGTGTGTTAATTTCATCTCAAATACGAAAGACTGAAATGAAGAACACCACAATATATGAGACAAGCCAAAAATCTTGAACGCTAGATAGCCTTTGAAATAATCTCACAGTACTTGTGTCATATGGTTCACAAAATTATTATTTTCCAAATTCACAGAGCACTGCAGAAATTAACAGCCACAAAGCAACTATTAGATTTACAGACTTACTTTTGTCAAGTCTTAAAGTAGTTCAAGACACAACTGATCTCCGTAAAACACTACATGGCCTTTACTTTCAAAAAAGAAAAATGACAGACAGGATGGATAGCAACTTCTGTGCAGGAACTGCAGACAAAAGTTTGAGCATGAAGGAAGTCACATAGTTATGATTTTAGACTACCCTCACACTCAGTCTCAAGAACAGCCATGTACAAGGCAAAATTTTTCAAGTGTTCTGTAAAGTTTTTATAATGCTTTCAAAAGCTACACTAAAACTGTGAAACTCTACGCAAACTATGCCAGGTAAGTGCAGTCCTTAACATCAAACAAGCCACAGAAAAGCACAGAAATTCTCCTGACAAAGATCTACATGCTAACTGTTTTAAACCTTTAACCATCCTCAACTATTATGAAACGAACATTTTAAAACACTCCTGAAATAAAACAGTACAGGAAGAACAAGAAAAACTATCCTACATTAAAATAAAAATGAGCCAACATTGAAATTACTAAAGCTAAATTTGCAAATTGAGATTACAAGAAGTTCCACTTGGTTTCACAACATGGTTGACAGCATGTCCATCCTGGGGCAAATTCCTGCAGGTTCTACTCCTACCAACCAGAGGCACAAGATTTGGAAGATGTGAGAAGCCAACAGCGGTTGGCGATACGATTGCATTAGGCTGTGTGGATGCCTTTTATGGGTCTTATCAATGAGATGTACTCACTCAGGAAATAATCTTCAGACGCATCATTCCACAGAATCCAAACACACACAAGACAGACATTTCAAAGTGGAGAAAGGCACCAAGGGAACTCCTAAACTGACCAGAAGAGCAAACAAACTAGCACTCCATCTAGAGCAGCTGTGGGGAGAAGCCAAGAAGATGCCAGATGCATTCAAAGTCAGTCAAAAAAGCCAGACAGCCTGCAGGGATGAACAAGGAGCTTCTGAACCAACTTAAAAACAAAACTGAAGCCTACAGAGGGTGGAAGTAAAGACAGGTACCCTGGGAGGAATACAGAGAGATTGTCCGAGTGGCTAGGGATCAGGTAAGGAAGGCTAAAGCCCTGACAGAATTAGATCTGGCCAGCGATGTCAGGTGCTACGAGAAAAGCTAATTTAGGTACACCGGGGATAAAAGGAAGACAAGGGAGAATGTGGGTCCTTTCCAGGAGAAAACAGGAGACCTGGTTACCTGGGATGTGGTGAAGGCTGAAGTACTCAACAACTTCTTCTCCTCAGTCTTCACCGGTGAGGGCTCTAGCCACATCACCCAAATGGCAGAAGGCAAAAGCAGGGATTGCAAGAATGAAGAACTGCCCACTGTAGCAGAAGACTGGGTCCGAGACCATCTAAGGAATCTGAAGGTGCACAAGTTCATAGGACACGATACGATGCATTCACAGGTCCTGAGGGAACTGTCACATAAAGTGCCAAGCTGCTGTCCATCATATATGAGAAGTTGTGACAGTCTGGTGAGGTTCCTGCCAACTGGAAAAGGGGTATGATAACCCCCATTTTTAAAAAGGGAAACAAGGAAGACCCAGGGAACTACAGGCTGGACAGTCTCACCTCTGTGCCCGGCAAGGTCATGGAGCAGATCCTCCTGGAAACCATGCTAAAGCACATGGAATATAAGGAACTGAGTGGTGACAGCCAACACGGCTTCACTAAGGGCAAATTGTGTCTGACCAGTTTGGTGGCCTTCTGTGACAGGGTTACAGCACTGATGGACATCATCTACCTGGACTTATGTAAAGCATTTGACACTGTCCCACAAAACATCTTTGTCTCTAAACTGGAGAGACGTGGCTTTGATGGACAGACCACTTGGTAGATAAGGAATTGGCTGGATGGTCAGAGTCAAAAGAGTTGTGGTCAATGGCTCCATGTCCAGGTGGAGACTGGTGACAAGTGGCATTCCTCAGGGGTCAGTATTGGGACCGGCCCTGTTTAACATCGTTGTCAGTGACACAGACAGCAGGATAGAGTGTATCCTAAGCAAGTTCATCAAAAACACCAAGCTGGGTGGTGTGGTCGACATGCTGGGAGCCAAGGAATACCATCCAGATGGACCTTGACAGGCTGGAGAGGTGGGCACATGCAAACCTCATTAAGTTCAACAAGGCCAAGTGCAAGGTCCTGCACGTGGGTCAGGGCAATCCCAAGCACAAATACAGACTGGGAGGAGAATGGATCAAGAGCAGCCCTGAAGAGAAGGACTTGGGAGTGATAGTGGACGAGAAGCTCAACATGAGCTGGCAATATGCACCCGCAGCCCAGAAAGCCAACTGCATCCTGGGCTGCATCAAAAGAAGCAGGTCGAGGGGGGTGATTCTGCCCCTCTACTCTGCTCTCATGAGACCCCACCTGGAATATTGCATCCAGCTCTGGAGCCCCCAACATAAGAAGGGCATGGGCATGGACCTGCTGGAGAGAGCCCAGAGGAGGGCCATGAAGATGATCAGAGGGCTGGGGCTCCTCTCCTATGAGGACAGGCTGAGATTTGGGGCTGTTCAGCCTGGAGAAGAAAAGGCTCTGGGGAAACCTTATAGTGGCCTTCCAGTACCTCAAGGGGGCCCTACAGGAAAGATGGGGAGAAACCCTTCAGCAGGGCCTGTTGTGATTGGACATGGGGTAATGGTTTTTAAATAGAGGGAGGTAGATTCAGACTAGACATTAGGAAAAAAATTGTTTACAATGGGGGTGGTGGAACACTGGAACAGGTTGCCCAGAGAGGTGGTGGATGCCCCATCCCTGGAAACATTTAAGGCCAGGTTGGAGGGGGTTTGAGCATCCTGATCTAGTTGGAGATGTCCCTGATCCTAGCAGGGGGGTTGGACTAGACTACCTTTACAGGTCCCTTCCAACCCAAACTATTCTATTACTCCACCTGGCTGAAAACTACTTGCAGTTTTAACTAAAAATGGATTTTGTAATTGAACAATATTGCAGTTTGCCATAAGGACTGCATTAGTGCTTTTGAGTATTTTGCTGCAGATAAAACAAGTTTTGTTGTATTTCAGAAATTACCCTTTCTTAACAAATTAGAATAAGATATCCTCTAACACAGCAAGTTTATCTATTTGAATTTTATCTCCAGTTTCATGCCCAGGCTTGCCTTTTTTGTTGCTTTGTGGTGTGGTCTTCTTACAAAATAATAAAAAGGTACTTTACACAGTTAGAAATTCCAGATCTAGTCAGATGCGCTCTAGAGAGTTCCTTAACAGGGCATATACAATGGTAAAGCCCAGCTTTCAAAGATTAGGAAATCAGCTACTGCACCAAGTTCTTCTGAAATAACAAAATCCTATCATTCTCTCTAGTCCTCAGAGAAAGAAGTTGGAATCCAGCATTTTCTTAAACACTGCAATACGCAGAGCAAATTGATAAAAACACAATTTCTGTGTTCAGCAAAGTTCTGCTGCCAGAAATTGTGCGTGCAGCCAAGAAGCTAAACAGTTAAAAGAAATTTGCACTTCTTGCTCTGAAAACTCATTTATATATCAAGTAAGTCATAGAACTAGTTATAATTTAAGTAACTTCAGCTGAAGAGTCAAGGAAAGGTACAAGAGAAAAAGGCAAAGCAGATATAGGGAACAAGAAGTTTCAGCCTGCAAGAACTGTTGCAATTTGTATAAGCAACAGAAAACAGGGGATTTCAACAGGGAAATGCCAGTCTGTTGTCAGAGTACTGGTACCATCAACTCGCTCTTTACTGTACTCCCCCTCTGCTGGAATGTACCAAAACAGGACAGTTGTTGTACTAGTATATGTTCCATGATATGTGCATAGGCATATATGAGAGAAAACATCCTCAAGAGACATAAATGCACTCCTATAAAGAGAATCAAGCAGGTTAATTGATAATCAGACAGACAGTAAATGAGGTTTGGAATTCTAGTATCTTAATTCATAAAATCCCCAGACAGGACAAACATGTTAAAAAATGCAAATAAATTAAGTATGATTTTTGACTTAAAGTTCAGAACAGCTTAAGAGGGAAAAAAAAAAAAAAAGAAAAAAAAGAAAAACTTTTAACAGGTTTTCATTCTTCATTGGTATTGAATAGTCATAACATAGTCACAAAACATGTATTTTTTAATACCAGTTAGAACAGGAAGTTGACTAAGATTAAGTAGGTCGGACTTCAGCTTCACGATCAAGAGATCTGCTATGCTAAAATACTTCTTCTCTACCAAGTGTTACAGCTTCAGTATCAACATGACATACTTTGCCACTTTGCTTCGTATCACTCCTAGCCACTCAACACCTTTTTCCACAAAACACAGACCAACAGAGCTTAACGTGGAAAATGAACCAGGTGCTAATCCAGTCCAAGCCCGTCAATTGCTCTCACTAAGGTCCCACTTGTGAAGTCAAGATCATTGCTTCCAATATTACAGAAATTATATAAAGGTTTCATTAATCAGGAGCACCTCAGAAATCTTTTATGCTGATGAGTCCCCTAAGAAGTTATAAAAAAAAAAAGAAAACCCTTGCCAGAGTAACACATAAACCTTATTTTACACTGAAATAAGGTGGTACCCACTTTTCTGAATTATGCCTATTCTAACTAGTATGTTAATAACTGATAACTCTCCAAGAAAGAGCCCTTAGCTGTTCTGCAAGCCAACTCCCTGCTACCACATACTGAGAGCAAGAAAAGCCATTTGCCCGTGTGGAAGTACTTTTTGGTACTTCACAGCAGCCAACCATGTGTTACTCTACAAATGCATCTGCAAGCTTCATTACACTCCCTCTTTTTAAAATATTTACACATTTAGTTACATGCCAGCCCAGTGCGACATTATGCTTAAAAGAAAAAAAAAAAAGTATATACTTAAGCCTCCTAAATGATAAGACACAGTTAAAACAAAATAGCCTTCAAAGAAGCACACTAAAACAACAGCTTATATACTGATAGCCAAACATCTTATTAATTTTGTACTATTTACAGCCTTTTAATTCACACGTAAACTACATCCCAGAGCTTAAAAAATATTCACTGAATTTCTTTGCCAGATCAGAAACTTTCACAAGGAAAGTTGGTGATGAGGAAAGAGAAAACAAGACTCCAGAAGGTCTTACAGAGGCTTTAATCCTCTAGGGGATGCAAAATTGAAGACTGCCAGCAGCAATGATAGTGGCAGGGCAGGGGGAGGGTAGCATAGGGATGGCAGCAGATAAGCTGAAACATGAAGGTCAGCTGGGCCTCTCAGGCAAGGGAAGATGGTTTCTGATAGCACAGCTGACAAGCAACTCTTCAGCAGTGTTTGGAGGATGGTACAGATACTCTTCACAGTGAGCAAGTAAGAAGGCCACAGGCAAGCTCTATCACTGGGAGAGTGTTTTACCCCTTTGTCTTAATCCTGCTGTGGTCCCCTGCATCACATCTAAGCCAAGCTGTTCACCTGCTAAATGTTCTCCAACTTCCTCTGTAGAGTCATTACCTTACAGAGTCTTCAAGCAGTGTTTTTAAACAGTTCCTGCACACTCAGTTCAGCTGAAGCCAAAAATGCTCATTGATAAGCTTTTAGAGCTGCACACTTGTAAAATATTAAGCCTTATTAAAATGATGTATGTCGCAGTAACTACTAGGTAGTTTGTTCACTGGACACAATCTTTTGTTAGTTCACTTACTGTTTAAAAGCCTTTTGCACTATGTATAAGACAGGGAAATAAATTTTATAAACCAAGAGAAAAAATAACAAACTTTAAAGTGATTCAAATTTGCTTCGTGATCGCCGAATTTAATGTTCTCAACGCATAAAATCTCTTCTATTGTGGGAGACGAATAAAAGATTAAAAATTAAATAATAGGACTCCTTTGACTTTTTATTTGTCTTCAGCTGAGACTCTGGGCCAGTAGGCAAGATTTCTATATCCGTGCTTCAACTAAAATAAGGCTAATCACTGTCCCAGCTGGGACTGCAGTTTCATTTTTTGTTTTATTTTGGTTGGTTGGTTTGCTGTGTTGTTCGGTTGTTTTGGGCTTGGTTGTTTTGTTTTTGTTTTGTGTTTTTTTCTTTTTCTCATAACAACTGATTCCACTAACTTTTAAAGGTAATAGTGCTGCCTACCTAGTCCTTCCTGGATACAACCAGAAGTTGCACGTTTAGTTCATCTAAAATGTTGTATTTTAAATAAGCCCTGGTTTCCCAAGCATTTCCTGCAGTTAAGCACTATATAGTCAAATGTAGTTCATGACTAACGGAATAGCAATAGGAATCGTTTTTATTTCATTAGTCGGCTGGAGTCTGCTAACGTTAAGTAAATCATCACTAGACCCATTTCTACTCTAGCTTTCGCTGGGGAAGCTGGGGGGAAGTAATGTTTTTGGTTTGGTTTTTTGTTTTTGTTTGTTTGTTTTTATTTTTATTTTGTTTTGTTTTGGGGGGGTTTGCTTGTTTGGTTGGTTTTTTGTTGGTGGTTTGGTTTTTTTTTGTTGTTGGTTTTTTTTTTTTGTTTAGGGATCACAAGATAGAGGACACCTGAAAGAGCACAGCTAATTTTTAAAGATTGACCTAAGAGTATGTTCACACATACAGTATTTAATTTAAGCTGCTGACCATCTGTTTGAAGCATCTTCAAGAAAGAAGTAATAACTCTCATTTTACTTTATGATGAATTTTAAGAAATATGGGATTCCTTTTGGTTTGGGTTTTTTTTTTTTTTTTTCCCCAGAAGTATTCTAAAAATAGAAATGGCTGAGAATATTCTGGCCAAAAAAATTCATTCTGTACACACAGCACATCAAACACCTTGTCTTACCTTAAAATACAACTGGAAAATTCAAAACAGTAAGTATGTTTAATATACTAAATTCTTGAAAAGAAAGAAATATTTACGAGCTGCCACAGCTTCCTGGCAGCATACTTGCTTCCCAGTGACTCTCCTCTAATCTCCCCAGACGAATGGTACGTTCTGCAAAAGCAGAAGCATTTCCCAAGAGCACAGACAGGTTGAAGTTAATCTCATCTATGGCTTTATAGCGTGTCTTCCTAAAACAGACTTAAGAGTGTGACTTTTCAGGGCAAATGCAAAAACGCAAAGTTAAGAAATAAATAAATTAAAATAAATAAATAAATAAATAAATAGAGACTTCTATCCTTTGTTTTTTTTTTTTTTTTTTTTAAATGAAAGCCTTAAGATGCTTTAGGAAGCACGTTTCTCAAAATATTCCAGGGCCTGTTTCTTGTAACTTTCTGACTACACAGCCAGCCTATGCTGCTATTACAGCTGTACCAGGTTCAGCCATAAAACAAAGTATGACAAAACAACTTTTATGTTTTTACATCATATCTAAAGAACAAGGACATGACTAGTAAAAAAAAAAAAAAGAAAAAAACTACTTAATTTATTTTAAAGATAATTTAAAAGTACCAGAATTATTTAAGACTTCAAACTGTTGAACTGCAATTCTTCACTATTTTTTTATTATTTGTTAATTGAGGTTACTAAAGAATTTTCAAAGTTAAATACTATTTCAAATTGTAAGAGATAAATTACAGATTCTGAGATCCCTACCATGCTATCACAAATACAATCATCAAGTAAAATTAAGAAAGCAGTAAATGCACCTATCATTCCTTTCCACTGTACTAACCTTTCACGTGTTTAATTTAAACCTCTTCAATCATTCTGTTCTCCATTAAGGTTGTCAAAAAAATGAATTAATCTAGCTACGCACGCTCTTATTTAAGCAGGTGGACTTCAGTCAGACTCCCATATTGTAAAACTTTGGCTCAATATGTACTGTAAACCTTGTTCAAATATCAGAAACTGACATAACATGTCATTTTTCATTTTAAAGTAATTCCCCTTTGAAGCAACAGACTTTACGCCACAACATTTTAAAATAGAGCTACCTCAAATTGGCAGTCTAAGCTCAGACTGCGAATGTTGCTTAGACCTGGCCCAAGTCCCAGACATGGGATGGTCTCCTCCATCTCATACCTTCCTCACAGTTTCTCAGAAAACTGTCAGGACAGGATGGCAATGTTTATCACCTCAACAGCCTGGTAAAACAAGCAACAGGGCATTATTTCCCGTTATTCTGTTCTCATAAAAAAATAAAAGAGCATTTTTACTGAAAACGAGACTACTCAGTCTTCAGCTAATACACACAGTCTTGCTCACAATGAAAGTTTTGTAGCTGGTAAAGTGCTTGCAAACACAAGACCTCAGCTTTCAGTTTTTCTTTCCCTACAGCTGGTTTCAGAAGATTCAAAAGTTAACCCGACCAGCAGCGTTCTTTCATCTAGAATTGCAACGGCAAAACCCTCAAATCCATTTTAGTCTCAACCCATTTCACCAGTATTGCAGACAGGGAAAATATAGGGATTTAAATCATTACACCACAATCTGATGCCAAATTCTTTCAAGTCTTTTCAGGGTCAGCCATGTCCTGGAAGAAGTTCTTGCTTCTTGAGTGATACAATCCCTTCCCCACTCTCCACCCCCCGCACAATCTTGAAGCGGAACTTTAAAAGTTCTACTTTTAAAAAGATACATCATTCCAGCATTAAATCTTGTTCAGGAACAACAGAGAAAGACTAATTTCTTTATCACATTTTAAAAACGTAAAATAAATTTCAGAGAACTATATTTATCTATATATTACATATTAAAAAAAAAAAAAAGAAAAAGAAAAAAAAGAGATTTGCACTCAAAATCCAAATGAATACTTTAAAGACATGGATATGACTTTCCCTGAGCATCAGGCTGGTGAGAACATGAAGGGTGACACGTTTCATCATGAACCTATACACTGCATAACTGGAGGCAGTTATATGTTACATAAATTTGTAACTGTTCTTAAATTAAACAAAACATCCACAAAGTACGGCTCTTTCAATGACAGGAGGCATACAATAAATAGCTCAAAAACTACAAACGGCAAAAGCATTTACAAATACTGAAGTATCCTTCACTATTGCCATCATTTAAAAAAAAAAAAAAAGTTTCTGAATCTCTGTGGTGCCATAAGCTTTTTTACTACACTGTTAAATAAATGTATTCTTTACTACTCCTATTAACCCGTTCCTCCCTTTTTAAAAAGAAAGTTATCAAAGTGCTTATTTCTACAAAAATAAACATTTCTGGAGGTAGTGCATAGTGACTGGACAGATATCATATATCAAAAGCTTTCTGCTTATTAACTGAAAAAAAACTTAATGAGATTGCTGCATCACCCACATCTAAGCAAAATGCAGAAAGAATTCAGTCACAAACAAATAATTATTTTTTTTTTTAGGAATCTGAACTTAAACAATTATCAAGCAAATTCTGTTGCAGACAAACCATTTGCCTCCAAAACTGGAGATTCCTGGAAGAGAAGATCCATTAGCACTCATTGCTTCTGAAGTACTGACCAGAATTTTATTAAGCAGCTGCAAAGAAAGGTCTTCATGACTTGATAAACTAAACTTCTGATGAAAGCTTTGAAAGCTGAACAAGGAAAAACAGATACACAACTGATGGTTGGCAGAAAGCAATCTCAAAGTGTTCTCTGAGAATAGGAATGTTGTTTAGGATACTCTAAAATCAGTTTATAAGTGACAGCAACACAGTTACAAGGAGGAAGCAATACAAACACAACCATGATCCACTACAGGCTGCAGTTACAAAAAATTAATGGCAAGCAAGATTTGGGGATTTTGAAGAGACAGAGAGAAGCCTTCTACACATTCATTGGACAGTTCTTACAGTAAGGGGCTACATAGGAAGTTGTTTGTTTTTTTTAATTAAAGATTCACTATAGTGTGAATCACCACTGAGCTGGATCTTCACAGGGCGTAAGGTCTCGCAGCAAAATCTACCGTCACAGACCTGCAGCTGGCTGGCCAGTTTTCAGTCAGTCGGCTCCCTGGTGCATCTTTGCTACATGGTTACAGCCATGGTTACACCACACCACAAGCGTGGGACAACCTAATAGCCACAGCCCTGATATATAGTATCTTAACAGCCAAGAAACTGCATCTTAAGGTCAAGGTACCAGGAAACGAAGAAAGGCAAGCATTCTGTTGTCCCTATTCACTTTACCCGAAGGATGAATCTTTGTATGATGGACAACACTAGTAAGCAAGTATAACATGTAAGTGATCGCATGCAGCGGTGGACTGAACTAGGGTGGCCAATACACCCGTCATCCTAAATTTGTTAGCAGCCCCTGGAGAAGGGGTATGACGGAAAATTTGTAGAATACAAGTATCAACTGAGCTACCACCAACTTACTCCTGGTATGTTACACCGAAATTCACACAGGATTTGCCACATACCCCGTCCAACCACCCCTACAACAGTACGACCACCTCTGGGACAGTAGGATGGTAACCACACAAACATCCCATCTTTAATTCCACAAGGTGCAAACTGCCACGCAGCACCTACCTGCATGTACTCTTTCCCTTCATCTGCTCAACCATCTTCTCATTGGGAAAGAATGACAACAAAAACCCAACAAAGCCATGGATTCCACAAGATCTTAACTACTGTTACCTTTAATGTTTTTCAATAAAGTGTTAACACTCAGTCTAAAATTTCAATTGGAAAAAGAAAATGTTGACCAACATCAGCTAATTTGTGCTTTGGGTAATAAAATAAGTGTACTATGAGAAAATAACACAAAAGGAAAATAATCTGTCAGCAAGCAAGCCATGAAGAACATAGAGAAGAGATGTATGAAGCTCTTTTTTAAAAAAAAAAAAAAAAAAAAAAGAAAAGAAAAAGATAAATTTGCTAAACTTTAGATTAAATGCTTAGATAGTTGGTTTGTGCATGCATAGCTATGCAGATAAAACTGAGGAACTGTACATTTTCTTTTAAAAGATAAAGTTTAAAAGAGAACTTAAAAGTTTCTACTTTTCAGATTATTTTGGAACCAAGTAATTCTACAACAAATTTTCATGTATTATGGTTCTGTGAACTTTGAAAGTATTCTGCATCCTTCATGTATTAATTTTTCTGGGCGTCCTGTGAAGTCTATAGTTCGATCAGTTCACAAAAGTAAGAAATGAAACCATTCAGGCTTTTTACTTTCTGGGCAGAAAGTACATCCTTGGTCAGTTCTATTTTCCTCCTTTTATTATTGTTTTGCAGTTTAACAACTTGCTTTCTTATCACAATTCTGATAAATTTCAGAGGAAAAATTATTTCAAATCTCAATTTTTTATCCAACAGATTTCTAAGGAAGAAAAAGCTGGGGCTTAACCTAATAAGGAGAAAGACAGGAGCCCCTCTGGGAACTTACTGACTTCCAATATTTCTTAACTGATCTTCTGCTCTGTATTGACACTTCCTAATTTCTTCTCATCAACAGAGCACGCATGCTGTTCTCTACAAGAATTCTATATTTTCCTTCTGTAAAGCCTACTAACTTTTATAATTGGTCTTACACTTTACTATAAAGTAGAATTTTACAGTTTGTTCCCTTCCTCCCATATATGTTCACAGGGACTGACATATCCTCTAAATCAGGGGCTCTGAAATAGTACTTCATTCTTGTTCAAAGCAACAAATCTGTTCTCAAGGATTTAATACAAACAAGGATCCACATCTGAAACATTCTCACAAAAGCATCTCTCTGTTCTAAGTTCTGTTTGAAAAATACCTACTTTTATGGGAAGCAAAACATGTATTAGGTATAGTCTTCTGTGAGAGGTTTCTATAAAATTTCTCAGTATCAAAAGTGCTAGAGACTGGAGAAGAGCGACAACAGCGGGAGAAAAGTGCACAAGCAAAGCAGGTTTCTTTCACAAGACAAACCCACTTTAATACTTCAAAAAGAACAGAGCTGAAGATTACTCTCAATAAGTGAATGACTTTTCATCTGTGAATCCAGTATTTCAGAACAGGTTTGTCTGGTACCGCGTCATGAAGTATCAGATCCAGTCCAAATTTAAATAAGTAGGGCTGCACTGCCACTCTTGAATCACATGCCCAGGAGCACCCAAGCTACACCAGTCCTTATATCCCCATACCCTGGTGTCTGCATCTCTCTCAAGAGTTTCTGGCTTTAAGAAGTGATCCTATTGCCTGGCTGAGAATAAATAAATTCATAAACAAGAACAGCCACCTGTCTTGCTTATCACAGCAATTAAGCCAGGACAGCTTTTGTCTTCCTGATACCAAGGACTTCTGGAACTGCAGCTTCTCAAACTCCTGGTTACAAGTTTGCATACTCCACTGCTGCACTTAAACACTGGCTCTCAAAGTTCAGCCTTCACTTGTATGGGGAACTGTAATTCCACACTAGAGACTGCTCAGATCTCAGCTTCTTTCAAGCACTACATGAGAGACTGAAGAGAAATACGTTTTGCCGCAAATTAATTTTCAGAAACTGCTAGTGAAAAGGCACGCTCTCTAATGGTAAACTACTTACACAGTTTTGCTCCAGGAAAGCCAAAACAGTCTGGAGACTGCCTTGGAAGCCAAAGCAACACACTGATAAATCACTCTGAGGAACAAGAAGCCAACCTGTGCCAAGCATAACTTTTCCCTAAACTATTTGGGATTCTGGGACAAGAGACAAGAGTACATATGAGAAAAGTTTACATTCACATTTAAGTCCTCAAACTGAAGCCCAACTGAGCATAACAATACACGACAAATGAAAGGAAAAAAGTCTTCAAAATTACTTCTGGGACTTTCCACAGTGTATTATTAAATTCAAACATATATTGCCAAAATGTAAAACAGAGTATTCACAAAAGCAAGCTATTCTTGAGGTTTACTGACTCTTCTGCTCATCTTATTTTTAATGAATCTTAAGCATGTCATGACATGTTCCTGGGAACATGTCCATACTACTTGAACATGCTATTTGGCAAAACCTCAAAGTTAACTTGTATGTTTTTAACTTCATGTCTTCTTATCACGTTCACTTCCCCTTCCCCTCCCCCCCCCACCCCCAATAACTTGTAGGCTCTAATTAACCCACAGTCTGCCATCCACTGAAATTCCTTCCTAACTCAAAGGAATTTAACAAATTTTCCTTTTAAAATAGCATAATAGCCTATTTAGAAATGTCACCTCCTTCCTACTCTACTTTAGGCCATAAATATAAAAACTAACTACATTACCTAGCACCAGTTTGAGACTTGCAACAAAAACCAAAGCCACTTAATTTTTACTTTAGTGATGTAAAGATAAAACAAAGCAGTCCTGAAATTGAACCTTCCATCTTCAAAGACAATTTTATTGAATCAAATGCAAAGCTGTCCTGAAATATCCTATATAATTAACAACATACATTTCTGTATTAACAAAACCAAGTTGTTTTCGAGGATGTTTTTAGCCTTTTCCATTTGAGCTGAGGGAACACTAGGGATTTCAAAGAATGTTTATTTGCAGAGCAGACTATGTTAATATGAAAAAATTAATCAAGGTTTTATTTTTTTTTTCTTTTTTTAAGGGGATAAATAAAATGTGATTCCTATTCACATGCCAAAATGCAAAACTCATCCATCCACCATACAGTACTACTACTGCAAAGCTACAATCGTGGAACTTTGACTAACTTTTGTTTCTTCTGTAAAAAGAAAAGAATGTACTGAAGTGTAACAATTATTGCACTATATTTCAATGCACTGAATGTAGTAAAACACCAACAGTTAATAAAATAGAGATATCCATGCCCAATCCCTTTATAAGTTACATTAGGTAAGTTACACTCAAATTTGGCAAAACTACCAGAAAGAACACTTTGTTTACAAACCTTAAAGAAGAATTATTTGCAAAATTTTTAAAAGCACATATAAAAATAAATGTACTTGTTTCAACTTCTCTCTACCACACAAATGTACTTATGCATGATTATAAGGCACCTGTTCATAAAAATCTCATAAAAGTAGGGAGCATATTCATGTACTTCAAAGCAACTTCCTTCAAAACCTCATCATTGAGTCTACTGTCTGAATATGTTAAAGAGCAAAATCTTATGTTTTGATAGCTATCCCACTCCCTTAGAATAAGGTTCTCCTCAAAGAGCCTGAAGTGCACTGAAAATAGCTACCTACCTACACACTGTACTTTTGCCCATTAACTTTTTGTCTCTGCTGAGGTAAGGAAGTTTTGACCGATGACCACTTCCTGTAAATGAAGTAGATTAATAAAACATTATTAGTAAAAATATATTGTTATCTTCCAAGCTTTTTACAATTCTCACTATTCCATAAACAGGGGAAGAAAAGAAAAGAAAAAAAAAAAAACCAACAAAAAAACACCCAAAAAACAACAACAAAACAAAACCAAACAAACCCTGTTCGGAACATTTTGGGCACTGAAAATAATTTACAAATAAACTTTAAAAAGGTTCAGAGCAGTTTTAAAGCAAAAGGCAAATGCAATAAGAGGCAATAATCACACACAAACTAAAGCAGGAGTCAGTAAGCGTCAAAATTTCATTTTATAAACAAAATTATTACTCTTTCGGAGACTTTAGAAAAAGATTAATCATTAGAAAGCTTTTTCCCCCCAGAAAATTAAAGGGGTTCACAACATGAAGTAAAAGGCTACAGAGATCTAACATATCTACAGATCCTACAGTCCAAACAGAAAGGCACAGTTGTCTTGATCCTGTAAAAACAAGTTACTCTAAAAATAATACAGAATTAGTCTCATAAGAAAAAGCACGTAAGAAATCACACCCCCCCCCAATTTTTTTTAACTATGTGTATTTTATTCTGTGCTAAATCAAATAAAACTTGAATATAGGCCTTCTGTACACCTTAAAGGGAACCTCCTTCTATCATAGACCTCAAAGCGAACTTTGCCCCCCTAGAAGAGAGTCAGAAATCCTCCTGAACCACCCTTGGGATAGCAGGGGGAAAAAGCCCAAATTCGTGCCTCAACAGTTTTCAGAGATGACTGGAAAAACAAAACCAGAAGCTGGAAACATGGAATTTGAGTTTCCAAATCCAAAGAAGAAACAAAAATCATTCCCAACAGAAATTTTGGTTCACTGAAGAAATAATGGGAAGGGGTAAAAAAAATACCCACCAAAAAGCAATTGGGAAAGCAGAAGCTCTAACCTTTCATGATATTCAGAATCAGTATGTTCTGGCTGTAACTGGTACAGGAAATCAACAGCTACACCAGTGAAAAAACACATCACCCGAGTCTCGAACACGGAGCAGTGTTCTAGGACCCTTAGCTAGGGAAGGAACCTGCTGCTGCATGCAATTATAAAGTTGTAATTTTTTTTTATTATTATTTTTTTTTTTTAGCTAAAAAGCCAAAAGGCACATTCACTCTGTTAAGTGCCCAGAAGAGGCACTACACAGCCAGTTGTGGGTACTGCAGCTACAAGATAAAACCCCACCAAGTGTTTTGCACCACCCCTTCTCACAATACTTTCCTAAGGTTCCTCACCTCAGAAGAGCAACAAAATTTCAAAGCAGAATTGCTGAATAATTCACGTAGACTTATTCTGCAAAACTTTTTCCTCAGCACTAAGCAATTCAACAAAAGCACTTTCCTGAAAACATCACCGAAGCACTGATACACCAGGCGACCTATTCAAAGTGGTTACCAGTGAACATGGGACTTAAGTGTCTGAAGAAAACAACCAAGTTGTCCAGCCCCACAGCAGTTACCACTGTGGTCTCTGAACAATTCAAGTGTGGCCTCACACAACCAAAACCACAGTTTGCCAATGGTGGGGCAATGGGAGGAAGCAAAGCAAGAGAGGCTGCAGTCTCTGATATGGCTGCACCGCCCTGGTGCACACCCAGGCACATCTCATCTGACAAAGAAACTGTAGGACATCAGATAAGCTGTTGTGCTCCTCCTTCCACTTCCAAAGGTTGCAAAGTCAATATACACCATCCAATAAAACCAGCAGAGTTTCAGATTTACCCGGTTCTGCGAAGGAACCGGACCTCACAAGTCAAGTGCCTTGCAAGGCAATTCAGAGACACTCTCCTTTCGCCAGCACTAGCAAAGAGCTGCGGCACTGCCTGATGCTGGTAGGACATAGCAGAGCTGGGTACAAGGATGTGTCTGACAGCTGGTTCTTCACCTGACAAAATGGAAATGGTACCAAATATCACAGAAAATTTACAGGGTTCTCTTTTGAGGAAGAGGTTTCTCTAAGAACTACATTTGATATAAAAATAAGAATTCAATCACTGAAGTCTTACAGCCAAACTGATCCTTTCCATCTGACAAGGGACTGGATCCTTAGAGAGCTCCAACGCTGCAAGACAGAAGATGTTACCGTTTCCAAGACTCCCTTCCATGTAGATTCTAAACTCAGAATGTATTACCCCACACTCAGTAATGCTGCTTTCTTTACTTGTCTTAAAATGTTATGATTTCAGTTCTAGCATCCATACACTTGACAGCATCAAGTATTTCTTCTAACACTGTAATAATTCACACTGTATAAAGTTTCTTTTATTTCATTAAATTCAGACTTGCTGCACATGAAATGGCTCTTTCATCCCATCCTATAAACGTCCTGGTGGCAGCATGCACCGTATTTGACATGCAAATATAATAAAATCATAAGAGAAATTAGAGAAAGGGTTATATTATTTTCCTGAATAGATATTATAAAGTTAGTCACAGCATAAACAACTGGTTTTAGGGTGTAATCACTAAGTATCCTCATTTCAACACAAAAGTAAATTTCCCCTTTCCCTTTCAAGACGGGAAAGGACTTGGGTTGCAAAGCCTCTCCAGGCAGTGCCACAGAAGTACCTGGGTTTCAGCTCCGCCCTCTCACCTCTTTATAGCATCAACCAACTAAACCAAAGCAGCCTTGTGTTCAGCTCCGGCAGAAGCATGCCACTATAACACCATCTTTACCAGGCCAATTAAAGTAGCACTGACAACGTTCCACACTCCAGCCTTGTCATCCCTGGGACAGAGATTAATAAAGCAAGAGTGGAACCTTATTTTAGTACCAAAATATTACTCGAGAGAGCTATAGACAAAGCAAATTGGAAATAAATACATTCTGAATGAGAAAATGCCAACCTTCATCACTTTGTTATGTATGTATATAACGTTACATTGAGAAGACAACATGCTAATACAAATATTAGCCTATTTCATATATACACACAAACTCTAAGCTGATGAAAATCACTGTAATTACATCTCATTACAGGGTTTTTGTTCTCAGAGTTTTATGGGAAATGAAAATTCTTTGGCCCAAAGGCTGTGCATCAAGCTGTATTCTTCTTTCCCAAATTAGATGTTAATTTGTTGATTGAGAATTTCGCAGGAAATGGGAAATTCTCCCTAGTAAAGAGATACCTCATACTCAAGACATGCTAGCAGCTGCTACCATCTCCTGGATGGTAGTTCCTGGCTCCTGCTGAGTTTTCACTTCTGCAGAAGATGGGAGCCAGTGTCTACTGGGTAACACCATTATTGGCTCTCAGACCCATGATAGACCTTTACACAACCTCCCTGAAGAGTCTATCCCAGCATCTTATTGTACTTCCCAAAATTCCCTCCAACATCCTCAAAACCCTTTTATAAAACGTCATTATGATCTTATCCCTTCCCAGAGGGCAAACAACAGCTTTTCCTCTCCCTCTTCTTTAGCAGTCATGAGGCATAGCATTGTACTCATTCCCAGCAAAGAGTAGCTCCAGTTCTTCCTTCCTGCTCTCCCTGGTCATCTTTGCTAGATTCACAATCCTCTTTAATCCTTTTAACAGTTAATATACTTCTATAAGTACGGTACTTCATGTGAGGTCCTAACATCTTTGAACACAGCAACAGTATTTCAGCACAATTTGGATACAGGTACTCCTGGAAAGGGATCTGCTTCCCTCTCTCTCTCTCAACAACTTACTGCTGGTGTGAATGGCTTATTACCCACTACATCCTTCCCTGCTAATTAAGCAGTACTCCTCACTACATAGTTGTACTGTTTGTCATTTCTGTATTAGCTTTTTTTTTTAATGCAAAATGGGCAAATCTCCTTCCTATTCTAGCATTCAATAATTCAGGAAAGTATCTACAAGTACTAGACTCAAGAAAATGAATATTAAATCTTTACCAAGATGTATTCCTACACTTAGTGTAGTACAGTGAAGTACTCATACTAGTTTTCCAGACCACTTGTCTTCAATCTAGGACATGCCTCCTTAGCTTAGTTATGTCATGCCAGCGTCTGCCAAAAGCCCTTAAAATACACAATAACCACCCCTCCTCCTCTACTCAGATCATCCGCTCCATCACAGGAGGATACCGGATTGCTAATCACAGTTTGGTTTTTTGTACTAAATCTCTTTCAGATCAAGCTTCAAGAGCAATACCCAAGTCAAATCCAATCTATAGCAGAGGTTTAATTTTTTCAAAACCTCAGCCAAGTGACTGACTCTCCATTCTAATAAATGAGAAAACGTGTTGCTACATACTTTAAAATTTAACAAAATCCCAAGGGAGAAAAAACACAAAAACCACACACCCTAAGAACTACCATATTTTAAGAGAAAGTTAGATGCAGAGAAGGTCACAGAAAAATAAGTAGCAATCTATTTTTTTTTTTGCAAAAGACAAAATGGTTATTAACAACAAATTTTACAGAGCCACAGAAAATTCAAACATTTCCTCAAACATTAGTTTCTTTTCCTCCCCTCCCTTTCTTTGATTTTTAGAAATAGTATGCAGTATTCATATTGACCTAGTTCCACTTCAGGTTTCAGACAACACAGCATGGACAACTATCCCCACACAAACCAATCCTAGTTAAAAAAACCAAACATGTTAAGGGCCAGGAAAATTAGAAAATACTTCCTCGAGCATGCCAAACTTTAACATGGATTAATGCAAAGCTAAAACAAAGACACCTCTGATGTTAAGACCTTAGGTCACACACAGTGAGGACAACAGGAAGTATTTCACCATTGGAAAAATTTCATTATTTGATTTATGAATCCCAGTAAAAATACGAAAGCAGTGTTTATACTAAAACACACTAAAATATGCATGTCATTTTGCATAATATTTCCTCTCCACCATGCTCAGACAATACAGCCTCCTACTGTTTGTGACACCCTCACTTACTATTTACATTTTAAATACTGGAGAAGGTTACCTGCATTTTTTTTTCTGCAGAGGCATTACTTTGAAAAATATATTCTCTGTAGTCTTACACTCATTACTCTTGACTGATGGACAGTTTCATTATTTTCAATTTTGATTTGCTGCTGTTACAATTGAAAATTAAATTTAATTCAGCATCTTCCTTCAAATTCAGATATACCTCTCCTGCTTTGACTTTACATACTCACAAAACTTTCAGCTGATCAGTGATCCTAATCCCAAACACTTCAGGTCATTTTCAGGAACAAACTGTTGAGAGACTATTTTATTTTACTTTTTTTTTAAACAGAAAAATAGCTCCATCTTCCCATCTGTACTAATGCATAAATAAAAAGCTAAGATTTCTCTACGTAATGAGGCCCTTTTGCATGCTCCACCAAACCAAGCAAATCAGCAGCACAAAGTCTTTGTCCGTAACAGAAGATATCAGAAACAAGACACCGGTATGAAGAACCCTGCTTTCAAAAGCAACACTTAGGCTTGCTTTGTAGTCAGTGAAGAGAAGTATCAGGGGAGGAATTGCTTCCTGGAGTGACCTCTATCCACTGTCTACAAAGGAGCCTGAAGAGGTAGGTGAACCAGATTTCAAACTTATTAGTAACTAAACATAAGCAAGGCAGACCTACTCACTGCCTTCAGCTGGGCATACTATGTTTTCTCTGATCTTACTGACTGGAGTAAAACCAATAATCCTGTATTTGTCGTATCAGAATTCTAATGGCTAACGCTAATCATCATTTTGTCACAAAGAAATGCAACCACCATCTAAAACAAATAATTAATTAACCATGCACAACAAACTGAAGTTTACCACTTACTGTATCTATCTGCAGCTCATTTACTTATGCTCTCATATAGTCCATTTCGACAGCACCTTACGCTCATCGAAGATAGCTCTAAATTGCCATTAGTATCTCAGGCTGCAGCACTTGAAGACTGAAGTAGAACCACATGATCTGCACTTGAAACAGTCAAAAATTATTTTAAAACTGCTCAAACATGCAGAATTTTGGCAGGAGGACAAGACAACTACACAAAAGGTAGTTAACAAAAAACAAACATTAAACACAAAGGACCCATAATCTTGAATTATCTTTTATCATAGACACTACCGCTATTAACTCGAGTGGGAGACAGCTATCAAAGCAGAACCACCACTGCTTTGCAGACAAGTTCACCTACGTGACCCAAGTGTCACACTTGGTAAGTACATATGCACAGGAATATCCAAATAAGGCTTCTAAAACGTCCTACTATGCAGGTAAAAGGACTTAGGGAAAAAGAAATACTCAAAGCTTGTTCTAGCATCAGTTTCTGCTTTAACCACTGCAGGAATTAAAAACAAAAATACTACCTTTCTTTCCATATAGAAGTCTAAAATATAATAACAGTTTCCATTCTGAAAAAAAAAAAAAAAAAATCACCATCTGACTATTATGAAGAAAAATAATGCAGGAAAGTTTCAATTAATAGCTTTAACATATTAAGGGAGAGATCATCCTAAAGTATTCGCATTTCTGCATACTTTTCTGTCCAGTTTACTTGACAGAAGAATAAACTTTGCTACTTGGCACCTTACAACCACATTCTTGTTCACTTGCATCATGTAGATGACCGAACAATCCTAGCAGAACAAAGATTTTCATTTCACCAAAGTTTTGGGACAGGGGTATAACAATACATATATCAAGATATGCACACATATACACACACACAAATGTGTGTACATGCACATCTCAGAAAAAAGGTCTCCTTGCAGACTACAGATTTCAAAAGCTTTACAAACTGGTAACACTAAAATTTGATTTTGTTGTTTGTTTTCGTTTCTAGTTTTTCTTTAATTTGATAAATATAAGACTTCAATAATACAAGCTTCCTTTTATCCCACTCACCCCAAAAAGTTCACAGAAGAATAATGGAAGGGTATTCAAAGTCATAAAACCTAAATAAACATCCAGCTTCTGGCTAACAGTATTCACAATCAATAACATTTTTCAACTTGGTCCTTTCAAATTTCTTCATTAGCCTGTATTATTTGATAAAACCTTTTCATCTTTCACTTGTAATTCCTCCTCATATTGCACCTCTGACAACATAACTTTAAAATTCACATCTCTTATCTGCACACAAACTGATATCTTCCTCAGTTTCTGAGATGGGTATACACACTGAAGACTTCATCTGTCTTCAATGAATTTCCTATGGGAAGAATATTTACCTTTAATAAAGATGATTAAAAATGCTGAAGCATTCATTTAGTTAGATTTCAGACTGCCAAAGATCTTCTAAACAGACAGAAAAGGGCAAGTAAATGTCACCACAAACATGCATAAAATTGTAGCATTCCAAAGACACTGACTCAGTCCACGTCACACAGAAGTAACACAGGCTCGCTATGATGACCAGTGGTAAGAATGAACACCAGTAGTCTCTCTGGACAACACGCCAGCAAGAAAATAATCTTAGTGTGGTATACGGAGAAAAGTGGGAAATGTGGTTAAGTTGCCATCATTGTATCAATATTGAACCATTTCCAGTGCTGAATCAACCCAAAATGAGAATAAACATGCAGATAAAAAGGAACTTCAAATGCGTCAAAAAAAGAATTAAAAAATTTTAAAAAAGTTATCTATACTGGCCCAAACCAAATAAGTGTTTACAATGTCAATGAAATTACACAATTTCCTGTTGATACTACAGCGCTTTTATGGTCTCATATATTTGTTCCATTACCTGGAAATTACAGCTACCCAAAACATTTGGGCTGTTTTTCAGTGGTTCTCCAATCAATAAAGGACATTTCAAAAAATCTATTGTAGGTGATCGTTATTTGAATACCAAATTTTAACTCAAGAAATATTAAATGAATAATACCCTAAAAATTGGAAAACATTACTGCTGGAAAGAGGAAACTGAAAAGTACCTTCAAGTTCCAACAAGATGCAGCAGCAGCTCCAAACACAAGCACAGATAGTACTTAAGAGAACAACCAACTTTCTCACTCATCTGAGGCAAATTTGACCCTGCTGTGCTCTCTTATGGTGTGCAAATCCCAACAAACATCACTGCAACACTACAATTAACAGAATTAACATTTCAATATTTTTTTTTAATATGAGCTGACAGAGATATCCACCTCTAATACACGGTCCAAGCCTCCCATTCAGACTCAAAGCCATGAGGTGACTCAGACTTTTTGCTAAGATACTCCAAACACCCAGAAAACAAACTAAAGGCAAACTCAACTTCTGAACATGTTAATTTATTTGATCCTGCTAAACACCATGTGACTTCACAGTATTTTCTTCATTAGTGCTATATTGTAGCAACACGCGCCATCACTGTCACCCAAAGACTGACCTGTCAACCACTCTGCTTCACTGAAGAGCTCTAGAAAGCTGACGTGAGATTTCTGCTTCACTGGGAGGAACAACTCTAAGCTGCAAGACCTGCGCATCCCATCCTAGATTAGGTAAAACTAATTCAAATGAAACTTTAAAGTGGAAGGAGTAACCCATTATGAAGACAATCCTAAGGGTCTTACTCTAGGTGGCTGGTCAGGCATCTAGACAAAGACTTAATGGTTCTGAATCCACCAAGGCACAAAAGCCTTCACAGATACTGTGTCCAGAATCACCCTAGTCAATCGCATCCAAATGACAGCATGTAAGTAAAGTTTCTGGGCACTGGGCACAAGTTTAGTCTTCCATTGAGGAAAAAAAAAACAAACAAACAACAGAACAGATGTCTCAAATCAACAACACAGTTTCTTGAGCCTCTTTTAACTAAGAGATCCCTATTTCACTATTATGAAGACAAAGGAGAGTGCTATAAAGCAGCCAATCAGTCAGATATTTCACTGTTATCAGATTTGCATCACTAAAAAACACAGATACTTCCTCTGTGATGCTCACTTCCGTATTTCCATTTCAGTATCTTGAAATCCAGAGACACACCGATTTCTTTCCTGACTGGCCAAGAGAATGGCCAGTCCTGAAGCCCTAAGGAAAAAGGAGGGGAGAAGATGAATGCTTAAGACTAAAATGACTCCACTCCATCCTTCTCCTCCTTTTTGATATTAGAAAAAAAAACAGCCTGTAAAATGCTCTTCCTCTGCAGCACAGTGAAACTTTCTCTAGTGTACAGTGAAAGTCCACACGCTGACTCCAGAAAGGGAAATGTAGTGATGAACTGTAGGGCAGTAGTAGCATGACTGGTAAGACTTGTTGCCAGTGTATCAAGAACAAGAGAGAGAGTCTGTTGTTCTTGGGGATCTTTTAGTATCTTTGTTTTTAATTTACAGAAGGGAAACTGGGTCGGGGGGAGGCAGGGGGCATGCCAGGGACAAAGTGGGTGATATGAACCGCTGGGACACCTAGAGTGATGCCAACAGAGCAAATATAGATGGGGCATAGGTACTGGAGGTAACGCTTGTGAAGCCTTCAACTCTGACAATGTTTTTCTGCAAGTTTGAACAGAGAGAAAGGAAAAGCTAAAGCTCCTTACTTGGGGGTGAGGGGGGAAGAGGCAAAAGAAAAGATGTTCAATCAATGTCAATGTCAGCTAGAAAAACTCTGACCAAATGAAAGATCACCCGTTTTCAGGCTAAACAGCACACTCTTATTGAAAGGTAGATCCTCTACAACAGATACAACCATTCTGGCAGTCTTGCATATCCTGGTCTTTCTTAGAACACCTGTCCCTAAATTCTGAGTTCTGCCAAGACTGTCAGACATGAAGGCCCTACCAGAAATATCCTCCTAGAAGCCTGGAACTTCTGACCTTTCTTTCCAACAGCCAAGGAAATAGAAGTCTGCAGTAAAGCACATCTGTGCTTTCGCCACACCAGCAGGAAAGAACAGTCTAGCTACTGCAGAACATCTGTGAAGTTGTGGGATGGTTCTCTTCCCTCTTCTGTTTCTAATACACAGGACATTGCAGTGCCTGCAGTTAAATCCTAGAAGTACAGTCATTGTCCCGCTAGCACCTGAGGGTGGTGATCTCTCTGAAGCACAAAGATGGCAAAAGACCTGTACAGTAAAGAGAAGTTATTTTACTCCCAGATGATGTGGAGAAGACAGAGATCCGCTAATGTACAGCGCAAATCCACAGCCTGAAGCACACGCCCAGACAGGTTAAGTTAATAGACATCCATCTCACGTGCTGTTTAAGAAAGGGCTAAACGGAAGCTTTTGTACCTAGCCACCATCTTTTGGCCCTACACCATACAGAGCTTGAGGAGACCATCAAGCCGCTACCACAGAGACCACTGACTAGTAGGGTGAGTAGACTCAAAGGCCAGAAACTCTGCATGAAAAACTGCGCAGCTCAGGGAAAAACAAAAATAGCAAAGTGCTGTCAGCAAACAGGGGAGAGCAACAAGAATACTCCAGCTAAACACCAACTGCAAAGGAGAAGAGGTCTCTGGTTCAAGTAGCTGTGGATATACAAGGATTTCTGCGCAAATACAGACATGGCTCATGCCTCAAGTACAAAACAATCCTCACATCTGCCAGAAACTTGCAAAAGTAACCTTTATTTTTTTTTTTTTTTTTAAAAAAAAGTACAGTTAAAGGAGTACTACACTCAATAAGAAGTTTGGGCAAAGATGTTAACAAGTTAACTAAATATTTCTCAATATGTTGGACATAATATCTGAGCCCTGGCTTTAGAGCACAAGCAGTATTTGGCACAGCATCTGCAGAGACAGTCCCTACAGTAACAACCCAGCTTCTGCACACTGGAAGTTCAGCGCCAGTCGACACCACTCAGATGAGCGCACCTGCACTACTCCTGCACCCTTGTTTGAAGTTGGGCAGTATACATCATTGCAGCTAAATCAAATTTTACACTGAAACGGGATTTAATTCTATTTAATCTAACAGATTATGTTTTCCCCAAGTTTCCTTCTTAATTCTTCAAGAATCTATGTTTCTGTGGAGCTACAAACACGCACCTGTGCTAGTCTAGCACACTGATGCAGAGCTATTTTGTTTAATTTACTCAAACAACATAGCTCAGACATGGGTCTATCTTTCTTCAATCTTCCCATTTAACCCAACACTACAGGACAATATCCCATGAATGTTTAAAGCATTTTATCCACTGCTATTTAAGTGGATGTTAGATAATCCCAAAATGCCCTTATTTTTAGGTTGTCAGTACAGCAATTTTACAGTAATGCAGCAACAATAACAGAGCAAAATGAGAGTGCAATTCACAATCAACAGCTACATATCCCCTAAGTAGGACTTACTATTATGAGGATGAGACATGGCTTCATCCTTAATATACACGTACTCCTTAGAGACACAAGAGTACATGGCTTCAATAAATACCTCTTGCGGATTTTGTTAAAAACATGAAGCAGTAGTTTATGCATTTGTCAGCTCTGCTTGCAAACAAATGCCTAACCTTCAGCGAAAGTTACTCAAACCATTGTTAGTATTTTTGCTTATTTGGTTTGGGAGCACTTTGCAGATCACTGGTTTCACTCTTACTGGCACTTCCTGGTCGGTCCATCGACGTGTGCACTGCTCACGCACTCCCACACACCCAGACCAACCACAGCGTTCAACACCAACAAACAGCAGGAACAACCCTTCCCCGAAGGGCCAGCGAGCAGCAAAGGGTGCACGAGGAGGAGGAGAACTGACTGACAAGGTACCTTTGCCGACATGCAAATGAGTGTCTGCAGTAAACTGTAGATCAGCAACTGAGATGCAAGGGAAAAAAAAAGTATTTGAATAAATAAAAAGGCCTCATGGGGAAAGACTTAAAATGCATTATTAGAAAATGTCAACTTAAAATGATCATCAGTGCCCCTTCAATCACTCTTCTATTTTCTTTTTACACAACCCTACTTATCAAGTGGAAACACCATACACACAATTGGCCTCACTGAAGTCAAATCGGGAACTCATGTCTTAAATCAGCCCATGTTTAGTGTGGGACTGGGGCCAATCTCTCCCCAAATGCAGATGCTTTTATATACAGGGAATTGAAGAGCCTTTTCCCTTTCTCTTCCTTTTTCCCTCCTCTTCTTTTAAACAGACATCAAGGAAGAAAAATTCAAGGAGAAAAATTCAAGAAAAAGACTGATCTACGATTTCAAGAAAATTCAAGAAAAGCATTGTGATCTACAATAATATTAATTCATATACTCTTCACATATGAATTTTTTAAAAAGCTGGCTTACACATTAAAATATCACAGCATATTCTTTCATAACTGAATGTCTACCTGCAAAAATGTCTTTGGCCAGGTACACTAAAAATTTGGACTTTACTGCTTACGTTTTAATACTATGCAACAGATAGCTCCAAACATTTCAGTCTTCGCACAGTATCTATAGTTCTAAAAGAAATTACAAAACTCTAATTGCATTTAACATGTGAAAGTATGGCTACAACTACTCCTTCCAAGGCTCATCCAGACTTTACATTCCCTTTACAGGAAGGAGCAAGGCAGCACTGTAAATTAACCAATTTGCACATCTCTTCCAGCTGATCAGTGTCCACATTATTCTGCCTTTGACTGAAAAACTCTTCTTTATTCCTGAATGGTAAATCCAAAGTACCTAGAAATAAGATGAAGCTTATTCACCTCCTCTATCATAAATATGCTCAGTTCTCAAGTCACAAAACTATTCAGCCTTTTGCTCTTTAAACTGAAAAAGCTAAGTGGCTAACTTTTCTTTTGATGTGTTGCAGATGACAATGCAAGAACTTGTTAGGTCAAATTATTGTTTCAGTATTGTCTATGCCACTCCACACTCTTAATTTGTTGATGGACCAGAACAGTAACTCCACTCATCAGTTCTTAAGAACCACTAGTAATATTTAGATGACAGCTAAAGCCTTTTAAAGTAAGCACAGATATATGTGAAAACACAAGGATCTTATAATTAAAAATATGCTACTACACAGGCACTTTTAGAGCTATACTGCTTTGATTATTTTACAATATATTAAGGATAATTCTTTTAAGGGAACACTTAAGGGTTTACATCAAATTTCAGCACTACAAATGTGACTATGTATGCTAAACCCTTCTCCTGCAGTATTTAAAATTAATTAAGCTTCTAGGAACGAGCACCTAGAGATCTTCTTGACTGAATACATGTAATTAAGATTAAAAGATATGTATACATAATAAAACACTCAAAAAAAAAAAGTATTCCAAAGTCAATGCCAGAGATACTGATATCTACACAAGATTTAAATATAAAAATATATAATATTTTTAAAAAGTTTTCCCAATGTATCATCCCCAGGCTGCCTCATATTCAAATTTTTCTTGCTACCTATTTGCTGGCCTTTCAGCCCTTAAAAATAGGTAACCCTTAAAAATATAATAACAAAAAAAAAGTATTTGAAAAGCTTCCATAACAAATCAATTAAAAAATAATGCCGGTATAATCTCTGCTTTTGTACGTATCCGGACTTCCAAACACATCTTAAGCTACAATATCAATATGCAAACCAATTTTTTGTAAAGTTCAATACATTCTCATAACAAATTATTTGAAAAAAAGCATACTAGAAGAGTTTATGTTTAGATAAAAAGATGACTAAATATTACATCTCTTTTAGAGTTTGCTTTGAGTTGAAATGGATATGAATTGGATTTTTACTTACTTCTGACAAGAACATAAAGAGCAACTGAAACAAGGGGAAAAAAAGCCCAAAGGTCTCAGGCAGCATCACTTAAACACCAAAAGCAACAGATAGGGAAAACAGGGCTGACAATATTCTCAAAGACTGAAAATAAGAATTAATACAATATGAATCACTCTACTTTTTCTCCCTTTGCATATTATCCATGAGTCTCTAAAGCTAAAATCTTACACTGTATACTTGTTAGTACTGGACAAACCTTAACCAACTGAAAGTAGTAACACAAACAAAAGCTATGAGGAATTGTTAGCATATTTCACTACTACACAGAGGAGCAAATCCCAGGTTTATACTTTTTACTGAAAGGCACAGATTTCCTCCTTCATTCCCTCCGTATGGATAGAATGCAAGGAATGCAGCTGCAGTTTCTCTATCTAAAGTTTGAGAAGCGAGACAAACAAAACTTACCATAAAAAATGCTATTCCTAGAGAAATAAATTCTATAAGCCTATTGTAATGGATACTCAGCCTGCAGCAGTCAAGAGCCAGACTTAGGACTTGATACTAGAAAAGCAGAAAGTCCGGCTTCTGGAAACAGACACACTTAAAGAAGCTGAAAAGTAATTTGACTGTTCAGAAAATATCAGAATGCTACCTTTGGATAAGACACACATATAGATAAAAACAGAACAAAAACAAGATGAAGAAAACAGAGGAGTCTAGAGCAATGCAAGATGATAGATTTGTGTTCCTCCCCCATAAAGTTTATTTCACCATAACTCATTTTGCAGATCTGTCCCAACAGATCCTTCCTCTTTTGGGTTTGTAACTTATCAGTGACTTTTTACAAAAGTTAATACTGGCATGGAAAACAATAGGACCTTTCCACCCATCATCCTTACTGGCATTATACTCACCTTTAAGCAGGCATCAAAGCAGGACAAAAATGCAGAAGTTATTCACTATAGACAGTTACAGAAAAAGGCATCCTATACAGAAAAGGGTCTTGCACTTCACCTCAACTCGGGCAATTTCAAACGGATACTCTGTGAAGTAGTTCAATGACACATTTGAATTAGTTGGCAAGCCAAGATCTTACTCCATCTATGAAATATTCTATCTATGACCTCCAAAATCTAATTTTGTGAGAAGGACCAAGAACAGCAATAGCTTCCAGATGACATTTAAGCTGGAGAAGAGCCCAAACTACCTGAAATATCTCTTTAGAAACTTGTTCCCGTCTTTCCCTGATGTAGCAGTTCTCTTTAATTCAGCTGCCTTGCTGGAAAACAGAGATAATTGTTAGCGCCTAGGGCAGCGCTTGCAAGCCTGTCTAGCAACGCACAGTGAAAAAAAGACTTTCCAGATTTATCAGGGCAGGCTCTGCCAACCAATTTCTCCACCGGTTCTCACAGCAACTTTGTTGCCAGTTTACAGACCAGCAGGATCTCCTGGGTTTATGTTTATTCACTCATTTCCCTGTCATACAGGTACCTGCGCTGGCAACCCATTGTTTGTGAGGAAGCTTTTATGAATGAAGGAAACTAAATTTAAAAAGAAAAAAAAAAAAGGGAAGAGCAACATGCTTTGTGGCAGTGATGATCATGAACAGTCAACTAACACAGACATATCAAAGCGACTGCTTTGCAGTTGACATTTCACTTGGAAGGCTGACACCACAGAAGTAAAGCAGAATAGGTTTCTATCATTCTTCTCTATTCTCTTTCTAGGAGAAACCAGCAAGTTGCATCAACAGTTTCTGTCTCTTGCTTCCAAGAGAGAAGAAAATTACACTGTCCTGAACAGCCCACGTTGTCCAAGATCTTCATTTCTTTTTACATTCCCACACTTTTCTAAAATTTCTCCAGGTAGTGCTTTTAACTTCCTTTACAAAACACCTCTTGCAGGCTCTGAATGGTAACACTGGCATTTTCAAGAAAGGCAGAGAAGGCAAAGTAACTCTCTGAGACAGAGCCTATTCCATGCCCTTTGAACGCCAAGCTGCGAGACCAGCTGCAAGGTACAAGAGAAATCATATAAACAAAGAACAGTTTAATGACCTTCTCTTTATAAACCCTTAACCGCATTCCAGGGGACACACTCCTGCAGTCCCCTATGGTATCTGTTTATCAAATACCAGTACCTTCCCGGACACTGATGTCCAAGACAGTAGATCCAGAAACAGCTGTCCCTCCCCTAACTCAGCCGCAGCAGGGGAATCCCTGGATCCGGACATTTACTTTCCATAACAACCCTACGGGAAGGTCCTTTGAGCGAACTGAGGAAAGTTAGGCTTAATGTCTAAGTAATGTCTTTGTGAACCCTTTATCAGACATTATTTATTTAAAGGGTTAACAGATACATTACTTATGAAGTCCATCAGGTAGTTTTAAGCATCTGAATAATCCAAAGCGCTTGCTTAACAAATATGTGCTTTGAAACAAATAAAACACAGTGCTGTAAGTCTCTTAACTGGACACAAGCTAAAGACACATTTAAGTGAATATTGTGCCTTTAATGTCAACATCTCCTTCACTCACCATTCCAATCTTGAGGTCAGGAGCAGAGTTCTCTGCAATAGCTAGTGACATCACAGGCCTTTCCCTGCATTGTATTTGACTGCTGTGATGTGATTTGCTATTTCTCAGGATAAAAACTTGAAAATTGGTTGAATGAAAGTGACACTGTAGGTTTGAGATGTTCTCAGGCACCACTCAATATGCAATCCTAAATTTTACTTTTCCCAGAACAAGGTTCTAGAAGGAAGATATTCACTTGAGAACTGCTTACTAAGTTCTGCAAGAACGCAAAATGTAGCAAAGCCAAAATCTCAGATTATATTATCCCTCAAAACAAATCTATATGTAAAAAAAACAATTGCCCAATTTTGTAATACATACCTGATGGCATATCAGTTTGGAGATGGCAACTCATGTTTGCAAATCAAGAGTAAATATATACTTTTCACTACAGAACTGAAAAAATAGAAAAATTCCAGAAAGCTCTAGACTTCTCCATAAGAGGATGAAGAAAAAAAATAATCTTCACTTCCAATATTGAGAAACCATAGGTTTTAATACAGAAATTAAGTCCAGCAAGGTTGGATTAACACAAAAGAAATTTCATGTTTTAAAAGAATTAGCCCTTCAAGAATCTTCAAAACCACATGAAACGTAAGTTAAAAGTTTTAACTAAAGTATGAAAACATCGTCAACTTTTCTAATTGGTATAGTTACTATTTAATGTCCTTTAGTATGGCTCTAGCGTAAAAAAATCATTTAAGAAAAAGTCTTACATTAAATACAATTAACCCACTCATACTTTTCTTTCAGAGTAAAGCATTCCCAAATTATGACCACATATCCCAAGATAAAAGCCTAAACGAAAGAAAACTGTTTCAGCAGTTTACTCTTTTGAAGTGCATCATGATTAAGGTGTCAGTTACATGAAGTATACTGGAGTAATATACTTCTGCTGCCCTAATAGATGCTCCCATAACCACTTCCATATCTACCTCTTTTCTGAAAATTAGATTTTTAGCACTGCATTTCTTACTGATCCACGACTCTTATATAAAAAAAAATTCACAGTAAGCGTTTATAGTAAGTCCATCAGTATCATGCATATTTCTACTGTTGTAAAGTCTAAAAGCCAATTTAAAGAACACATCATAAAGATAAATATTAACACTATTCAAACTCAGAGATTCTTGAGTATGTTACATACTTAACTTGACAAACAAAATTTCAATTAAAAAAAAAATCCTGAAAAAACTCTGAAAGTAGACTGATTTAGAACTTTGTTAAAACACAGAAATTGGTGACAAGAACCCTATCTCAAATTTTCAGGAGATTTTTATAATGCTAACATCATACCATTAGCATGGTGGCCCAGTAAGGGATTTCTCACAACAGATCTAAAGAGAAGCACAAAATTAGAGGACACTGAGTCATTTACTGAGCAAAAGTTAAAGAGCTCACAAATCTTT
Source organism: Tetrax tetrax (assembly GCA_009806455.1). Taxonomy (NCBI): domain Eukaryota; kingdom Metazoa; phylum Chordata; class Aves; order Otidiformes; family Otididae; genus Tetrax; species Tetrax tetrax. The sequence continues at coordinate 100,953 of WHYT01016998.1, forward strand.
GTTCTGCATATTTTACACCTAATCCAATTTATACTGTTCTGACTCTCTAAAAATAAGCACAAAACATAAGAAAAAAACCTTAAACATATTTTTAGTCAAAACTGGCCATTATTTATATATGCATCTGAAGGGTGAAACACACATTAAGAGTCGGCAAAATTAACAAAACTATGTGCTAATACTACACATCATTATAAAAATATACATTAAAAATTACTGCACTTTTCAGCCAAAAGAATCTAAATAAATTTTATAAACTACAGACTCTGGTTTTCCCAGACAAAGAAGGTTTAAGAGGAAATATCCCAGAAGTGCTGTGCCTGAGGTTGGAAGAGCCAGTAAACAAACCATAATTCAATACAGGCCCTTCGCCGCGAAGGACGAGCACCACAACACAGGCCTGACAGAGCGGGGAGAAGAAAGTATGAGGCCAGAACTGATCCCTTACAGGAAAATACGCTAACCACGTTCTCATTTGTGACCTCAATGAACACTACTCACACAGGCACACAAAGGTAGTTTTCAAAAAAAATGCATAATCCCATAGGAGTTCTACAGATTATATGCTGTTGCATGGGTTTGTTTGTTTTCCAAAAAAGATTATTCAAAGGTTTCATGACTGTTAATACATTATACTGCAACTGCTGTAGTGATACAAGACTTATTTAGATTCTTGTGCTTTAGCACAAGTTTAGCATCAGTACTGTCTATTTATACAGCAGATTTTTACCAAAACCCTGGGTCATAGGCAGAAAATGAGATTTGCATAGTAAGAAAAAAAAAATCCCTCTACCTGGAAGCTGAAGCATGAAGGGGGAAGTTTTACTCCAGCAACTCACAGTGTCACAGTTACACATTAGAAGTCCATCCCAGTGAAAACTACTGATTGTTCTTTATCTGCAGCATATTTGCATAACATAGAGATTCGTTATATGTGTATTGCCACAAGTATTCTTTGAAAAAGAGGAAAAGGGTATAGCAGCACTTCGACTGTATGATCTGCTATACACATTACAGTAACACATTTATTTTGTTCAGCTACACTTATTCATTCAGAAAGCAAATGGTCACTTCTGGTGTATGAATGTGTTTTCAAGGATACGTAAGTTCTTTCACTTCTTTCCCTGGACTTCCAGAGGCTTAGATGCCTACGTGTTAGCCAGCTGTAGTCAGAAGAGAAATTTCACCTCAGGTATTAAAATTAAGTGGAGGAAGATAGGTGGAATAAATCTGGATCTTAAATTGACACTTAAAGATTTATATCTGAATCTGAGTATTAGCTGCCTTACTTGTAAAATGCAAAGAGGAGGAGAAAATGAGTCATATACTACTTGAACAGACATCTTTACTACTTTCACGAGAGTTTTAATGTAGGTGAACACATCAAATAAAACTAAAACCTTCACCTCACCTGAGAACATTCACTCCTCTTGTAACAAACACTTTCTCTTTTAATTGCTTCACCCTTTTCTTCATTACATAATCCCCCTATACCCTTACAACTAAAGTATCTTCATGTACAACAAACTTTTTTTTTAACGTAGCAATGGTAGTCATTCCTTAAGCATGAAGTTACAGCTAACCTCTGCTTTCTAATCCATTTTCATAAATGCCAGCAATCTTCATATGGATACAACTTCTCTCCTCCGGTGAAGCTTCTTTTCAGAAAACAAACAAAAAAAAAAAAGAGAGAAAAAATATTCTAATAATTTAATTCCAGTGTCATTTTCAAAAGAAGTCTTGGGCAGATAACTCGCATTGAAAACTAAATCATGTTTCAAAGTTAGGAATTCTGAAAACAATAGTGTAATTTGAGGTCTATCCAACACTTCTAGACTAAATATTTTCCAGAGATTTTCTATAGCTCTTCTACTCCATATTCAGAGAACTGCAAAATAAACTGCAGGCATATGACATGCACTTTAATCTGGGCCTTGTTTAAAGCTGCCTTCAAGCACACTACTTTAGAAGAAAAAAAAAACCTATGAAAACATACAGATTTGGTTTTACTTTTAAAGAGCAGCTTACACTGTTACAGACAACACAGGTAGTAAGTAATACTGTGTCAGATAATCTTAGTCACTGTTTTTAAGACCCCATATTCATTCACTTGGACAAATTACAGAATGCACAAGCCTTTTACGCCCAAATACCTTCTTTAATTGTCTTTCAGGTTGAACTGATCAGATTTATTTACTTGATTAAAGTAGCTAGGGTAGCTCAATCATTTCTGAATGTTTTTAAATAGGAAAACGCTCCCCCTCCAGAAACATTTAAAATCTAGCCTCTTGGAATGCTCCAGCACTTGAATGCTGTGCAACACTGACAAGCAGAGTACGTTCCTGTCTTAGGAAGGCACTGTGAACCATCACAAGAAGATCTCCTCAAGTCTGCTTCAGCTGCAAGGTTCTGCAGCACCACCTCGCTCACGTGCTGCTCTGACATCGTACAGAATTTCACAAGTTCTTTCTGCTGATCTACAACACACCTTCTTGCATGAGACTTCTGTGCAATGGTGTAGATGTAAGTCTAGCCACAGGATAGCTAAGGACACTTTATCCTAGGACTGAGAAATACTTTAATTCCCTTAGAAGTCAGTTTGGTGCCATCAGGAGGGTAGCTAGGTCACAGGGGAGGAGAAAATCAGAAGAGGAATTAGAGCTCAGAATAGGAACAGAAAAAGAAACTGCAAGGAGAAAGAGACAGATGGGTAAGCTGCTGATGGGAAAGCAGAGTCTCCCAAAGACCCAGTCACTACAGCATGCAGAGCTTCAGACCCACCATTTCTGGATTTCCTCATTCTTTCAGTGTCCAGTCAACGGACCAGGGACCCCTGTCAAGATGTACCTCTACCTTCCTCTGATTAATGAGGCAAAAACTATGGAAAGAAAACAACATGTCTAGCTAAGATGTTTAAATGTCACATATGTAAACTGGTTTTATGCCTGTCTCTTAAGGCTTGTCTTTTATTTTTTAAAATAATGCTGAGGTAGCCACACAAAGATTTTCACAAGTGTCTTCTGCTCAAAATATTTCAAGAGTCTACGCAGAAACATTAACCATTCACAGCTGCAAATCAAAGGTATTTCTGTTATGAAATATTAAGCAAATGCCTCAGTTTCTCCATCTGTAATGCATGTCTGTCACCTCAGCAAGTCAATACAAAATCATAACTTTTTCAAAATGTATCATAACGCACTTCCATGAAACTGTAATGGAGACATCAGGGAGAAAACTTTCATCCATAATTTACTTATAATTTTGGATAGCATCACCTGAACAATGGAATTAGAGTAGAGAAACCTCAGTGAGCAAACTGCCCAACAAATGAAGCCAGAATTCTCTGGGAAAATGAGCATTTGATTAAAATCTATATAATAGTGATATGCAGATGGAATTTGATGCAAGATAGGAAAGAAAATCTTCACATTTCCTAAATTTAGATTGCCTTGAGTTTGCAATTTTAACAGTCATTGAAAAGGGTTTTATGTACTGACTGAGGGAGGTGTTTGTTTCTAACAAAATCTCAAATGCTCATATGAACAGTGATCTCTCAGTTTACAAACTGAAAATGAGACAAGTTTATGACATGGCAATACAAAGACTAAGCATCAGGAAGAACAATGAGGTAATCCAAAACTTTGATTTTCAATCTTGAATTGCCAGGGAAGCAAAGAAACAGAGTGAAAACAATAGACGAAAAAGAGTAAGATAAGTACACATACACAAAAAAACAAACCACAAGAATACAGAAGGTAGAAAAAGGAGGTATTCTGGGAGCACAGAAGACAAAAAAGGCCAAAGTGTTCTGTGTTTATTTAAAACCCTGTCTTCAGATAAAAATCAAGTTCACAGCATCATGTGCCTACACGAACTCTGGGAATGCCTTCATCACCTGATGGAACATAGCTGTTCCTCTTGAGAGTAGTAAGCCAATTCAAAGCCTCTCTTACTAAATGAAAAAAAAAAAAAAAATTAAACTTTTAATAGCTAAAATTTCAAAGCATATTTGGTATTAGAAAAAAAAAAGTAAAGGAAATACTACAAAATGAATATGTGACGGATATGATCACCTCAGCAGTGTTGCATAGGTTTTTATCACTATCACTTCATATATCAACCCCAAATTTAAATTGGCTCCTCATAACAGATGTTTAATTACAAGGTATCACTAGGAGTCTCATTCTTACTCCAGGCACATATTTCCATTATCAATCCAGCCATTTGTAATTCTGATTTTTTGCCGATTTTATTTTGCCAGCTTGACAGTGTCCACAGAGGCCAGACTGTTGACAGGAGCGGGGCCTGGTGAGGTTTCCAGTGAATGACAAAACCTTGCTGTGGAACCCAAACTGAAACCATTCTATCAGTAGCTGTCTCTCTTGTTCCAAGATAGCAACCTTACCCTGACATCACTGGACTGTTACCTCTGAGATAAAACTATGAGTTTCAGAGGAGAGGGGAAAAAATGGAAAATAAAATAAAAAGAAAGGATAATGTTGGCAGAACCATGGCAGCTGCATTCAAAGAGAAGAAATACATCACCAAAGGGAATTTTCTTTTGTTAACCAAGGCAAAACTTGGTATGCCTTCTGAGTTTGACACTACAAAGCATGAGGGCAACTGATTAGGCAAGACCATTTTCACTTTTTTTTTTTCCTGTTTCAGTATTAGAATTTAACACTGACAACTGGATTATTTTAGGTGTTCTTCATGCATAAAAATTTCAGAAGCGTACTTTCTAAGCAAAACCTGTCATTGTCTTGCGGTTTTATACACTTTTTTCCCTTTCCAGTAAAAACAGTAACAGATATTTTAAAAGTGTCACTACAATTATTAGTGACTAAGAGTTTACACAGAAAACATGTTCACAACCAAAATATCCGTACCTCAAAAGGATCAAAACATACCCACACAGTTTTAGAGTGCTATACCAAGAGCAGGATTAGAGAGATGTGAGCTCATTCTGACTCCGTGTTAGTCAATGTAAAGGCTATCCATTCATTCCACAAATTGTAAGTTAAAAAGGCAGACGTTGAATAAACTTTACACAAAATTTCTAAGTTTTACTTAATTTGAAAGGGGGGTTACACCATCTTCCACAAAAATCTAAAACTTTTTATAAATAGCAAGTTTTACGAGGGGTGCAGGATAAACACCCTAACTTCACAGAACTAAGCTATATTAACAGGACAATTAAGCGTTGAAAGTAAAAAAGCATGTATATCCTCTTTACACAAAAATAAGTAGGAAATTCTTTTCAGAAAAAAATTCTCCTAACAACCCCCCATGAACTTAATGACGCCAACAGTTTCCTGACACAACCCTGCTCAAACCAGGCCAAGATGACCCAGTGATAAAACGCCAAAAACAACCAGGGCCTCCTCAACATCAGCAGTCTTCTCTTACCAGTGGGCAGATGGACAACAGAGAGCTGTGGTGAGGAAACTCTGGGATACGCTCTTCAAAAATGACAGGGCACATAAATGCTGAAATACACAACTGATGTCTTATTCTCTCCCTGGATTACTACTCTAGAAAAAGAGGAAACAATACCAAACAGAACAGATTAATGTATTTACTGTAAAAACATTGCATTTCTCCTCTACGTACACAGTATCAGCTAACAGCCTAGGCCCAGGCTGATCCACTGGACACAGAACATCATGGCCTGGCCTGCAGAGGCATTTCCTCCTGGGATGCTTCCCTTTCCCTTGCCCTCCTCCTCCTCGCCTTGCCCACCAGAGGCGCGTGCCTGCTTCGCCACAGCTAGGCCTCAGTCCTGGGCTTTGTACACAGAGAACATGGCACATAGTCCCTCAGTGCCAGCAGATCAGTGCCCTTCCTTCCTTCCCCCAGAGCTGCAGTGCCATAGCTGTGTCCCAGAGCTCTTTGGAGAGCCCAGGACTGAGAAAAACCACAAAACTCTGCTATTCACAAGGCAAAGTTGAGTTACAGCAAATTCCTGCTCCTTCCCCCACAGACATACTCATTAGTTCCCCAAGAACAGGAGGGATTGCCTCCCCATCAGCAGCATAAGGGGATGGTGCCCACAGGCCTCCAGGAAGGGCGATGCAGTGCTTTGTGGTTCTTCCCCCCCAGTGCAGAAGCTGAGTGAAGAGTTTCTAAGACCCACGGCCAAAGGGAGAAGGCATAGGATGACAGGCCTTACACCAGGCTGCCACCTCCTGTCTTTGCCCAGTCTCCCACTGAACAACTGGAGGCCTACATAGAAACATCTACCTATCTGAATATGCATATATGCTGTTTGGGTTCAGGAAGGACAAAAGTAACCCGTACTTTGCCAAGTGTATCCCTCATACTGAAGTGTGGGCTACCTGTGTCATAAACACCAAGCTTTACAAGTTTTTCAGTCTTTCAGGATGAGCTCCATGGTTGACAATAAAGTCTAAGGGCTGACTACCTCCCCGGTCCCAAAGTTGTATATATCTGACCCAGAGACTGCTACAAAAATAAATAATTTGAATTGTTCAGATAAAACAGTCATTAAAAGCATCTACAAAAATCTCATTTATTCTTAAAGCTGTGACCTAATAAGGAGACTGTTTGTTTAGCTTTACAAGTATCTACTCCTTCAGACCTCAGATTCCTTTGAATTCACTCTTCACTGAACTAGAGGATGCCTCAGGGAAAGGCAAGGACCTTGTAAAATAAAGAACTTGGGATGCCAGTAAACAACACTATAGAAAAATAACTTTTATAAGGACAGTAATGGAACAAACAATGGATGTCTCTGTTTTGGCCTCAGATTTTGAGATTCTCAATTTTCAATCCTCTACTCTGAAATTTCAGCTGTGCTCTTAACATAAAAAATAGCACCTACTTCAAGAAGCTATGAAAAATGAGAAGGAAGTTACTCTCTAATAAAGCTATAATTCTGTACCTTATTTACCTATGACAAGTTTGCTCTGCACAGGTGTCATTCTATCAGCAAGACATGACGCGTTCTGTCATTTAATTTAACATGTTATTTGCAGCCTCAATTCAAAAAGCATGAGAAAAGTCCCATTAAAGAGATCTAAACACTGCTAGGACTAGAGCAGGAGGTGTAAAACAGTGAGAACAGTATAATTTGACCATAAACGTCACCTAAAATACTGAAAAAAAGTGAGGTTTATTTTCAAGCATTTTTCAAGTTTGCCCTCAAAGTTGCATTAATGTGATTAACAACTCCTTTTCACATCTGTAATATCCACAGATTTTCAGAACTATTACAGTTACAGTGCAGAGCCAGATTATGTGAGAGGTCTCTGAGAAAGTGCAACACATGAAGCGCACATACCTGTGAGCAGGAATCCATGGGGCTTCTTTAGATTAGAGAAACAAATGTCTACTGTACTATACACCACTTTTAACTCAGCTATGCCAAAATAACACCGTAAAACTCTGCAAACGCAGAGGAGGAACATACCTAACAGTGCAAACAAGGTATCGGATATTCCTAAAACACAAGCAAAGTTACTGTTTGGCCTCAGACACCGACAGGAAAAACGTCTCAGATGTAAATACCCACAATCAAAAATTATGCAGGATATGTTCCGCCTCAAACCAGTTGGGATGAAGCCTCTAGGTGCTAACAATACAAGAAGTGTTACATAAGACTATGTACTTATTTTTAGAAGCACATTACAAAATTAAGTACTGCACTGGAATCTGTTGCAGAGCCATGGACAGTTACATCAATGCACACAAAGAACAACTGCTCAGTTGGAGTAGAACATTACGTTTGATTCAGATTAGAGTTCTCTCCTGTGAATCCCAAAAATACTGAATCATCTGAGACTAAGAAAGCTAATCTGGGTTCATTAAAAAAACCAAACAAATGAAAACCAAGCACACTACTGATCATAAATACAGACATATTATTTTCCATGAGCAGCAGAACTTAAAAAAAAACTATTTATTTTTGTTTTGTGATTTGTTCTTTCGTTTAAGACTTCTCCCACACCATGATAACCCTCAACTTCCGTCTTTTCCACATCTCTTCATGACACTCCCTCCCCCCTGCTCCAGGGAAAAGAGTCGTGGTGCAGGCACTCTGGAAGTCAGCATGTGCTCACAGACTGCAAATACATACTAGATCAGGTTGGACCATCTCTTTTCCAAGAGGGTGCGCTAATTTGGACTTTCTTTCTCTATCCAGATACATTTTTGAGCCTTGTAGGATCATAATTTGAGTCTTAATTTCTCTTTCTGATGCATTTTAAGTTTCCATATATAAATATCTTTATAAGTATCAATTAAGCTAAATAATACGTAAAGTATATATAGGTAACCCAACTTTCATCTTCTTTTAAATTTTTATATATACATACATGCACATATATACACACACACTGGGGACGACAGACAGACAAACCAAAAAATCTCATAAATCACACTTCCTGAGAAAAACTGAACCAAAGCTGCCTAGGCGTTTGCTTTCTTTAAACAGTACTAGATACTTCAGAATGAACTCAGTATGCATTTGCCTAGATTAAAGTTTGCTCTTCTCTCCCCATCTCTGATTTCCACTGTTCTTCTCACTCACTGATTTTTAAATGCATGACTTTGTGGTCACGCATCACACTGCTCTTCAAAACAATCCCACCTGAATTTATCAATATTGCTTCCCCTATTTCTTGCAGATAAAGGCATAAAACAATGCATTAAGCGCATCCTAATATAAACAGATTTTACTTCCACTGTTTATTCATTTGCAGCCTACGCTATTTCTCTTCAGGCTCTATGGTAAGTATATTAACAGCATGGCCTATGGACTATGCTTAGTCTACTGGGTTTTAAAGTATACCTTGCAAAAGGTTTTTGTTTTAAAAAACAGACTCCGCAGGTGCAGGTATCCAGTAGTATAACAAAATCCAGCAGCTGTACGCTGGAGTATACACGTGCTACAGTGAAGGCACAGTTAAGGATGCCTGTTCTCAGCAAGTCACTCCTGGTTGCCAACTAGACCTACACTTGGCCATCCCAGTTTTCAAGACTTGTTGAGCTATTCCTATAAAAACAAAGTCAGTCTTAGTAGTGTATTTAAGAAAGGGAGGCCTCAAACTGAATCTACAGTTAGGACCCTAAAAGAACTGCCAGATGCTTTAATAAATAAATAAATAGGTCATTTAAACTAAAGTTATGTGTCTTTTGGAGACAAACAAAAGATTAAGATTGCACCTACTACCAAGAGTTTGGAAATTCCTAAACTGTTACGAAAAGACTCCTTGCCATCAAGTATATACTGCTGTTAGTCACAATACACACCTAGCCAAGATAAGGAAAACTCAGAAAACCATCAATCTCTTGAAAATTACATTTTATCCTTTCAAGAAATTCAGTATACTTCCTGTTTCATCATACATGTCCCACAACATGTATGTTCTCATATAACTGAACTCCCATGAATTAAGGGGAAAGCAAATCATTTCCCAAAACACACACACACATATATTTATAAAACATCCCATTGCCCAAAACATATAATCCTGAAAGAGCCAAAAAGTTTCCTAATAAAAAAATAATTAGGTCTGTACCATAATAGCACAGGAACCTGAATTTAGAGATATTGACTTATTCTCTTGTATATTCCTGATCTTAATCATTTTGATCTTCAAGAATCAACTACTAGAGATGTGCGTCCACATCCGTCAGATAAGTCAACAAATTAAGACTTCAACGTTAAGGTACCCGTCTACTTCACGATGATGCTTTTGACATGTTGAAAAAGGCACACCACACAGCAAAGTATAAAGAACAGTACCAGGACTGCAACAAATTAATCAAATATCTCTTATAAAATTATTATTATACTACAAACTGTTTTACAAGTGGCCGCAATATTACAAGGTACTTTTAACGTTCAGAATTGCTCATCTCTTCAGTCTTTCAAAAGCTGGCACTGCATACAGCTTAGATTTATTTTTAAAAGCTTTCAGATTTCCACTTCTCCATATCACAAAGCACGGTATACACTCCCAAGAAAAGAGACAACCTTCTTCTACACATTTTTAACCTACTTAGTCATTAGATAAAATACCTACTTCACAGCTGTTTTCCTACTTTATACCTTCTTTTTAATATATTTATATGCAACATGTAATTTCTCACAAAATGCATTATTACTGAACAGTGAAAGATTCCAAGCATATACCTGAAAAAGTCCCCTACACAGCAAACCAACAGAAGGAAGGCTGGCAAATGTTTTTTTTTCCATCATTATAATTCTCTAGCAACACTTCCTTTGCAAGAACATTAGAACAAAAATGCATTAAAAATAGTTACAAAGAATAACCAGTCTACCTCAAACAATGCAAAGTTTTAGTAGGCTGGAAGGGGAAAAATACCATTCCAGTGAAGCCTGAAGAAAAAACTCACACAGTCATAAAGACTGTACGACAAACACACAGTCCAATGACGAAAGCATTAGTTACTTATTTTGCACTAGGATGGGCATCTTCCTAAAATCCTCAGACAGAAAAGATAACGCGTAGTATTACATTATCATTGTCTGTCTTATGAATGCAGCCTTAGAAACACTTGTTTGCCAAGAAGTTGCCTACAAATCTAAACATTAACAGAATGTAATTCAAAATAGCTGCAGTTGCTTTAATGTAATTAGTAATACTGCCTCTTTTTGGTGCCTGGAAACTCCTTGCTATTGTTTTCAAACACACACATATTTAGAATGTAATGAAAATGTTGTGGACATACAATTCTGAAACACATATGGACAAATAATACAACTGAATTTGGTATAGGACCACTTGGGGCTTTCTCTATGTATGTTAACTGCTACTGGTTTCCAGTTCCGCAGAAGCCTTGGACCATGCCAGTAAAACAAGGGAAAGCGTTATCCTTGTATTACAGACTAGAACTCAGCTATACATTGGTTAAATGACTTGCCCAAAGTCACCTATCACTTTAGTAGGTAACTCAAAGACAGAAAGCATCCTCTGACTCTCATGCTCACACTCAATCCATTGGATTACTGTCTGCTCAGTGAGTGTAATACAAAGTAGGATTTTTCCATTTCACCTCCCAAAAATACAGTGTTTTATACTGGTGTTCATTTTAAATAAACTATACTTTTTTATAAATAACTTGACCTCAGTAAACTATATTCATCCGTCATTGATCTGAAACACAAAAAATTTGAAGACAAAATTTTGAAAATACTTCAGAAGTTCATTAAACTACTCACTGCAACCAGAAAGAACAATGAGCGACATGGGGTACAAGATGATACTTATAAAGACAAAATTAAAAAAAACCAACATACATAATTCCAAAACAAAAGGAAAACAGAAGGAAATAATGGTTTACTTATTAACAAATTTCTGATCAACAACTCTTGCATTGCAGCTCAACAAGGGAAGGATGCGTCTGAGAAAAGTCTCAATTACAATCAAGTTTTAACTTATCAGTATAATCTGAAAGGAACCCTCCCAGGAAATGTAGAGTTTTGAAATTAAACATATTAGCAGCATAAAGAGCGATCAGATGGCAGAAAAAGCAAGTCAAGGGGAAAAAAAAAAACAAAAACAAAACAAAAAAAAAAACCAACCATGCACATTTTTCTGTAACACTACTGATAACCAGCACTATCTCAAGACAAATTGGGGGGGCTCAATAACCTCTTTAGGGAAGGATCATTTACACCTTGATTTGAGGCCTATTACACCACTAGACCAAAGGCTGAGCTAGTACACACTACCACAATGCAAATATCCAGTTTTCAGCAGAGTATTATAAGTGAAAGATAAAATATAAATTAAAAGCAATCAGACCATTTTATGGTTTTGTTTTGTTTTGTTTTTTTTCATTTTTGCTGATAGAAACACAAAAAGATTTTAAATCCCACATGGAAATCCCTTACTGATTAGCACAGACCATGTTTGATACACAAACATCTTCTCTAAAAAAACAAAATAACCCCATAAGGACAATTTTAAACATCCTGCTTTGCAACAATTTCATTTGACACAATTCTTCCTACGCTGTTATAATGCTCAATAAAAGCAGACTTAGCTGTCAACATACAGCATCCATCCTGAAAACTCTCATGCACAAAGGGAACTGTCAACATGCAAGTAGGTGCTTTTAAGTCAATGAAACTACCCACAAACTTTCAGTTGTTCATATGTTTTTACAGAAACCTGGGCCAGGAGATCAATGCAACACACACAAACACAGAAGGTATGTGCTAAAGCACATTTGGAAATAAAAAGAAAAAAAAAAAAAAAAAAAAAAAAAAAAAAAAAAAAAAAAAAAAAAAGCCAACCTTATTCAGGAAGCACAACTGAAACAGGTTGTTTTGAATTGTCCAGTACAGTGCATCTGAGACATCAAGATAAATTTCAAGCAAAAATATTAGCAGATGTCTGTTGCATAGAAGAAAGTTTACATACTTTTTTTTATTTATTTATACTTCAAAAGCCCAAATGAAGTAAAGTTAACATAACTTGAACTTCCTGGCTTTCGACAACAAGCACTGTAATTCATGCATACAATGTGTTAATAATAATTTTTAAAAATGAGAAAGACTGTATCACCCAGAGAGCAAACATTTAAATCTGTGGAAAAAAAATAAAAAATACTGTTTTGACTGTACTGTATTTCTACATAAACTGGCAGAGAGCTTTCTATCTAAACTAGGATTTAGAAACACACACAACAAATATGGCAAGTATTCTGCCAAGAATTCAAGAATGTTTAAATTTTTTTTTAAGAACACATTTTTTAAGGTGCTTTTTAAAAATCTGTATTCAAGCACATTATAGCTTTAGGGGAAGAGATAATCCAAAAAAAAATTAAATATGAAGATCTACTTACTTTAGAATAAAATTCTGTACTTGGAAGTTTAGGAACACTTTCTATCCTACCTCATAACAAAGCAAGCAATTCAACATTCTTCGTAACTTTCCAGCTCAAGTTATATAGTCAGGTGCAATAAACCTCTATTTTAATTCAACTATGGCGCATTTTAAAGTTCTATTCACTTCATGAGTCAATAACCAGGAGGTGCAAGATATTTTCGAATAAACAAACTTATGATACAAGACTGCTTAAAGCTATAATGAAGTTACAACTTTGCAATTACTATACAAGACAGTGTACTATCAGAAAAATAAGTAAAAATTTTAAAAGCCCACAGCAGAGTCTAAAAATGCAAGAACACTTCTAATTTCAGAGCTACTTTCTTTCTAGACATAAATACATTTAGAAGTATAGCAAAACCAGCAGAAATACTTTCTGAGAGCTACCATTCCACTGTGGGCACACACAACTTCCACGTGAATGGGCTGAGGTACAGACCAAGGCTTTCAGGTGCAAACAGCCAGTTATGGGACCAGGTTTTAGCATCAAACTTCAGGACATATTAACTGCCCTGTTTTTTTCCACTGAACACCAATTCTCTAAAATCAGATTATAAGAGAATTCAAATTAATTTTGGGGTTTTTTTTTTTCAGTTCTCAGTCAAGGGCTTTTGCGTTCATTTGTTGAAAGAAAAATGAAAAGCAAATGAGTTACAATAACAATGACTACTTTGACAGCAATATTAAGTTTTCAGAGGAGACGTGTAGACAGGGTTTATCTACTACTACACTCTTAGCTTTATCAACAGCTTCCTGAAAGTGAAACAAAAATACACTTGCAAGTCAAGTCAGTCAGCTCATGATAGCAAGCATGGAAATCCCTTTCTAAAATCAGAAGCAGTTGACACCTTGAAGTTTGGCATGGTGGCTACATTCTCAACATAAACAATAGTGGAAGTAAAGTGGGGGGAAGAGGTGGGGAAAGGCATTGGGCACATATATAGTCTGCAAGATCAGAAAACTGGATCTTGCAAGTTGTGTTCCATTAACGTGCCACTGTAAGAGAACTCAACACACATCAATTCTTCCAGGTCCAAGCAAAGATGCCTTTGCAATATAAAACTAAACAATTATTTCACCCTTGCAGGTCTTTACAAGTTTTAACAGTCTGAAACACATCCAAGTTCCCAGAAACACAAAGGTTTCCACTAACGGACAGCAGGTTTGATCATCTTAAACTCCTTCCCTCAGCTGAAGAGTCAGAGTTAAGACTAAGCAATCAGTCACCAGCACCAGATGTTGCTGCTGTGCAGGCACACAGGAATGTCTCCTTCACACAGTCAAGACACAAACACACACGTATACACACAAGTAGATTAAAAAGTTCTTATCTTCCCCTGGGAATAAAATAGTGCAAACTTGGAAACAAGTTTTTCCCTGATAACACAGACTTAGAGCAGAACACATATTTGCGTTAGGTGTGGACCAGCAGCTTCTGGCCACATCTGACACAAGCGTGTTTTCATTTTCTCATCTTACAAAACCTCCAAACCGAGTTACCTGTAACTTCAGAAAAAAAAAAAAAAAAACAAAAAAAAAAAAACC
>WHYT01016998.1:115418-130160 GCA_009806455.1 Tetrax tetrax
CCGCCGCCGTGACCCCGCCGCCGCTCGGCCCGGCAGTCAGCGCCGAGGGGCGGAGGCAAGCGCCGCCGCACGGAACGGCACGGAGCGGCGCGGCCCGGCGGGGAGCAGCGCGAAGGGGCCGGGAAGGAGGAGAAAGAAGAGGAGGAAGAAGAAGAAGAAGAAGAAGGAGCAGCAGCGAGGCTCGCTCGGCTGCGCTCCCTCCGCCTCCCGCGGGAGACGCGGCCCAGCGCCTGGAGCCGGGCCCTCAGCGGGGCACGTAGGCCGCGGGGCTGCCGGGCCCCGCCGCGGGCCTAGGGCGGCCGGAGACGCCGGCGCTGACAGAGGCGCTGCTGGCCCGAGCCGCGGGGCTCCGGCGTGGTGGGCGACCCCGTTTTAATGAGGGGAGAGGGCGGCCTGGGCCGGGCTGGGCGGCGCGCAGGCTGGGTGCGCCGGGCCAGGCCGGGCTTGTAGGGGCAAGCAGGGCCCGGGTGCAGCGGTGCCCCTCTCACCCTGTGGGGGCAGAAGCACCCAGGGGTGGCGGGGTGCTGTGGAGACCGACCCCGGGTGGCCGCGCTACCCCGAGGAAGCGACCTAGTGTCCAGAGCAGGGGTCCCATTCCCTGTGGCCTGGGCCCGGCCGCTCTCCCTGGGTTACCGCAGATGGAAGGAACGGCCTGGCCTGGCTGAGCGTTAGTCCGCGGAGGATCTAGCTCAGGAACTACCGTGAAAGTTCATATTTTCTCTGTCAGTGAGGTAGTAGCGGGCAGGCAGGCCCTGCTCTCCACTTTTTCTGTTATTAAAATGGAAAAGCATTACCAAGATGACAAAAGTGGACATTTTTTAAAATTTGTCAACTCTGAAAATGTATGTTGTAACAATGGCATAAGTACAGCAAGTGCTGATGCACAAAACACTCATAATGCAAATAATCCCCTTGAATTCAATGAAACTATCAATGGTACAAAAGCTACATCTGTGCAGAAGTGTTTACAGGATCAAGGCCAGCATTAATTATGAACTGGCTTCTCTGCTCTATCAAGAAAAACAATGGCACTTTTACCTTAATTTTGTTGTGAAATCATCATAAAGGTTAAAAATTCAAACAAAAAGATAAGCATATAATGCTTTGCCAGAAATAGCGTGTTTCTTTCAGTAATTTCACACGTTTACTTTCTACCCAGGTTTGATTTTGAAGCTCCAAACGGAATGTAAAAAATAAGTAATCAGAAGGTAACACATCACTAATATTTTAGAGAAACATTTGTACTACAGTAACATGTCTGTCAACATAAGCATGTTTTGAAGATGAAAGAACAGAGTCTTTTGTCTAAGCTAGGAGACTTGTTCCTTAATGTCATCACCTTTTTCCACAGCACAATTACGTGCCGAGCATGTGTGCCATGTCATTGAAATTAATGCCTATACACTTTGTCCAGGAAAGTACTACATTTTATTATTCTAATACTTTAACCTTTCCTTTGGCACTCAAATATTCACGCATTTGCTATAAACAAACCATAATAAAACACTCTATCCTGTTTTAAGTAGAGTATCTATGAACCTCTGGAGTACTTCTGTTGTTCCATCTGAAAAAATCAAAAGATTTCTTTACATGACATGACAGATACAAAGGCAGTACTTTTAGACTGAAAACAATAATGAATCTTACTAACCTTTTAAACAAGTTTTTCTATAGGCTGGTTGACCCTTTCACATCCATTTATAAGCATTTTGTTTCACTGTATTTCATTTTACACTTCAGTGGTCTGAGTTGCTTTTTCAAAAGCTAATTTTTATTATTTTTCCCTGAAAATAAGTAACGTAAGACTTATGATACCATGATAAGATGCAAGTAAACTAAGCACCTGACATTGTCATTGTATCTATGTGGACTGATCTCTGTGTTCATTACAAAATTGCAGTTTACATGCAAATCAATTAACATTTGTACGATAAGAAGCCTATGTAGTTCAACAGAACTAAGGAACGGGGAAAAAATGGGTTTTCTTGTCTTAGACTGGTTAGCTTAGGATAACAACCTAGCTAGCAATCACAATGTGTGTAAATTGGGATTTAAATTCTGTTAATTAAAAAAAAACTAAACTGCTTTTCTGCCTAAAACTGTGTGCTTGGTTGAGGAACCTTGTCACTGGCTGTAGTAGGTCTGTATTTGACTTCCTTGTTTGTTTATTAAAGAAAGTGAAAGCTGTTAGCATTTTAATATTTTAAAATAGCCTTGAAGCCGCTAAAGAGGATGTGTTGTCATGTATGTGTTCATGCATTTGCTACTTTTAGTCTCGGCTCAGTATGTTTTTGTACAGTGGCGAAGCCTGTTTCGCATAGTTGCACCTGCTTAATTAAAGAGATGTCCTGAGCTCATTTAAGGCAGTGCCTGCTGATCGTGTGTGGACGCTCCTAATCCATTTTGAACCTTATGTGGTACGGTTTGACCTCCTGGTGTAAGTCTTCATCTACAAAGAGATACGCATTTGTTATTTTTAATCTTGTTTAATCAATGGTCTCTTTTTTTTTTTTTTTTTTTTCCCCTTGGCTTATTTTGCAGACTAGGCTGATATACATCAGTGTTTAATCAATATGAGATTGTCTGTAGAAGTCAATCTGCAAACGGCTGTCTACGACAGCGCAGGTGAAAGAACTGTAATACGCAATGGCCGCAATTACAGGAACCCTGTCCTGCGTGTGCAGGCCCATGCAGTCAACAATTCATGTGGCGCTGCTAAAGTCAATCAGCAGAGGATTCTACCTGATCTTCATTAAAGCTGAGGCCTCAACGTGCATGTTCTGGAGCAGTGGTGACACTCATCTAGTAGCTGTTTGGATTTCCAGCTGGCCGTTGTTTCAGCTAATGCCCACAGAGGGCTAAAAGCCTACAACATCTGGCTGGAAAATTGGGGAAGAGGTCATCAAGGGAGACAGATGTGCTCAGAATTCCCAAATGCTTTGTTGTCGTGGCTCTGGGTGTTCACTGGAAATTCTCTAGTTTTTCCAAACCTTTGCTCCAGAGGGTTTGTGGATGCTGTTGGCTCCGTTCAAAGCGTCACCAGTAGATGCGGGCAATGCAGTCACGGAAGTGGGAGGAAGGCTAATTGTGCAGGGCACAGTTAGGGTGTTCCACTTCACCAAAACATAAAATCAGATTAGTCACCGGAAGAGCACCGTCCTCGATCATGAGTGGAGGCAGAACGTGGTGAATGGTCAACCTTGTAAGTTGTTTTTAAATATAACAAAAAAAGTGCATGAAGAGCGCAGCAAGGGCCTTTCCTTCTCCCACCTACAGATTGTTCCAGTGTGCCTCAGGAAAAACAAACACAATGCCATCACCTAGAGCAAGGGTTAGCAGCTTTTCAGTGGTGGTGAAATAGGTTGTATTTTTCTTCCTCAAAGTAGGATTTAAGTCCCTGGGAAGAAGCAGCTTGAAGCAGAAGCTAGTGCCCCTCGATTGCAAGGTGCATTTGATCAGCTGAAATAGTGAAACACTTCTGAAGAAGGAAGAGGTCTCTGATTTCTGCTGAACTCACAACTGTGTGAGAAGAATTGGGAGCGGCAGCTTCTCGTGGATGTTTTCTTGCTGCGTGGTGTTCAAAAGTCTCTCAGCTGCTTTCTTTGGAAGAAGATTGTAGGGTTATAGCGCTGCTCTGCGTTATTCTTTGCCCTAGCAGGCTTTTTTTTCATAAATATAGCCTATTTAATTTTTTTTAAGCAAGGATAAAGGTGTGTCGAAGTGTACACCAAATCTGATATTAAGGATTTTGCCACAAAGAGGTATTAAAACATTTTTTCAAGAGTAAAAGTGCTGACCTCTCATTTTCTTACTGCCATTTCTCATAATTCTTAATTATTACACTAAAATGGAGCACAAAATACTTAGATTTGGGAGGATTTGGTTAGCTAGCTTGACTTTCACAAGTTAGTCTCCAATTCCTAGTTTATTTAGGAAAGGGAAGGGAAGGATCAGCTGTTTCCATGGCACTGTCCTTATCTATCCTTTCGCTCCTACAGGGGATTTCCAGGGATGGCTGCTGGCAGGGGAAGCCTTAGAAGTGCAGCTCCATTACTGTTGCAGTGTTAAAATGCATCACAAGGTATCCACACAGATGGCCTCTCATCTGCTGGATTTGTAGTTTCCAGGAGGGAGTACTGGGAGCAGAAGTATCTTTATCTCAGTCTCTCATATAGTTTTACTATTAGGAAACCCTGTCTCAGCCTTCTGCTGTAGTGCCTTCAGTGTCTGATTTAGTGCTAATTATACCAGGGCATAAGGGAAAAAAAAAATAGCAAGCTTAAAAAGAAATCTGCCAATTCTGGAAAAAAAAATATGACCCCAAACAGGAGATAAAATGTAAAATTTTCTAAAAATAAGATGCTTCATGCTGCTGTATAGCAACTAAGAGGTCTGCTAGAGTGCTGGTAAATGAAAGGATAAATCAAGAATTGGAGATAGCAGAAGCTTCAAGTATTTCTTAAGAAAAAGAGAAGAATGATGCTGCAGATGGAAATATGTTTTCCAGAGGAGAGAAGGTATTAGAGAAACACAAGCCAGTGTGAGACTAGGTGCTGACTGACTTTCTCAAGCCAGATTATCCCCAGAGAGACGGGAGTTACAGCAGTGGTGACAGGGCAACCCTTCCTATCTCCGTTCTCAAGACTGCAGTCAGTGATGCTCTTGCTGGTGGTCACTGGAGAGCTGCGTGGTCAGAAGTGCTGTTTCTCATTTGAAACTATTAGATCATGTCAAAAGACAGACAATGTTTTATTTTGGGTGTTGTGGGCTTTTTGGCATGACTTTTCCGTGTGACTGATGTAGTTACTATGAGTACGTGCTACGTAGGACAGTCTCTCCGTTAAGCTGCAGTCCCTATTGATAAAAACATAACCTTAAGTGTTTAAGATGGTCATAATTAAAAATTAAGCTGGGAAGTAAGAGCTATTACAACGGTTTTGTAAAAAAATTGTCAGCAAATATATGACCATCAGCCTGGGGAAATTAATCATAATATCTAAGGTAAAAGGAGGATTGGTTTTCCTCACAATGGGTCTCAGCTACGGAAGGGAACAGAGCCTGGGGGGCTGGAAGGTGTTAGATTCTCATTCTTTTTTTTAAGTTTTTAATGTTTGACAGTCAGGCCTATTTCCAGAAAGGTGCTTTCCCCTAAACAAATGTCCCTAAGCACAGCAAATGGGCTCTGGCTACAGCAGATTACAGTAGTCTGCCATCCAGAAGCCAGAAGACCTTTTAATACTTAAAGGGAGCTTACAAGAAAGATGGGGATAAACTTTTTGCCAGGGCCTGTTGTGACAGGACAAGGGGTAATGGTTTTAAAATAGAAAGAGGTAGATTTAGATTAGACATAAGAAAGACATTGTTTACAATGGGGGTGGTGGAACACTGAACAGGTTACCCAGAGAGGTGGTGGATGCCCCATCCCTGGAAACATTCAAGGCCAGGTTGGACGGGGCTCTGAGCAACCTGATCTGGTTGGAGATGTCCCTGCTTCTTGCAAGGGATTGGACTAGATGACCTTTAAAGGTCCCTTCCAACACAAACTATTCTATGATTCTGTGATTCCAGTATCACTGTCCCCCTGGACAGAGTGCTGGGAGCATGGCCTCAGCCCTGTTCAAGCAAGTTGCCAGCTTGCAGCTACGGAAGTTAGACCAACTCATGCCATTATCAGGAGTCTGATGGTGCCTGGAGAACAGTCCCTGAGCTCCTCAGCACTGCCGTCCCCAAGCTTCCTAGCTACCCATGTCTCATGCTGGCGCTACAGCTTGGGGATGGTTTCACCTGTGGACAGATGTAGGGCTGCTTGCTGACTGCAGAAGTATTTGGCTGAGCTTTGTGCTTATTTGAAGAGGAGAGTCAGCTGTTAAGCTACTTTGAAAGCTTTACTGGGGTCCTGACCATCACATTGGATAACTCTGAATATCACAGACAGACTGTTACATTTTTCCTGTTACGAGGTGAAAGGCCAGGTGCTGGGCATGGCACCAGTTTCTGTTACTGGGTTGCAGATCCAGGACAGCATGAGGCTTACAGGGGCTTGGAAGGGCTTGAGCCACCTAATTTCCCAAAGCCATCATCAACTCATGTTTTAAATTGAGGCATCTTTACTATGGGCTTAAGCAGAAAGAGCAAAAAGCACATCCTTTTGCTCTTGCCAGCCTTGGCATATCTGCCAGTGAAGGCTGAAATCCAGATCATAAGCCCAAAGCCGCTGCTTACCTCCTTAGCCAGTTCAAGCGGCAACATAGATTCATAGAATCATAGGATATCTCAAGTTGGAATGGATCATCCAGTCCATGTCGCTAGGCCAATGAGGGAGGGAACTTACTGTGTCAAAGCTAATCTGTGCCTGCACCCAGTGTGCTGAATTGAATTGCCTTTCATTCTGGCTTTCCTGAAACCAACCCCCAGCATGCCCGGGAAACTCCAATAGCAGCTACTTCTGAGCTGTTCTTTGCCTTCACTACATTGCCCAGCAAGAGATACAGCTATGTGCATGTGCCAGCTCAGGACCCCCCAGAATATTCCTGGGTCTCGGTTTTGCTGCAGCTGATAGGATGCTGGTTTCTCACAAAACTGCCCCCCAAAGCCTTGGATACCACCAATGATTCCCTACTCCTGTCTGATTCAGGACCATAAATTCAGACTTCTGTTTACTGTGCAGCCAAGCAGTTTACGAAATCTCATGATGCAGAAATTCAACTGTAAATATTGCATGCTCAAACCTTTGAACTATTCTTCACCTCTTCCCACTCCCATCTTGCTCATCACTTTCATTACTCTTAGTGGAAGAGCTGCCCACATCTGAGAGCCACGGAGCCAGTCTGCATGGGGAGACCAATTGACCAAGGCAGTCTCCTGCTTCCCCAGTCGACGTGTCTCTCAGCAAAAATAAGCTGAATTTTAAATTCAGTGGCCTGCCATGCTCCCATCACCTGTAGCAGAGCCTGTGGTTCCTGTTGCAGTCCTGCTTCTTGTCTAGCTCTGCTTTTTGCTTGAGAAAAGTGGCAGCATCTTCAGAGAAGAAAAGTAAGATGCTATCTTTTACCTCTCTCTTTTTCTTTGTCTCCTTCTTTTTCTTTTTCTCACTCCCTTTTTTCTCTTCTTTATTTTTCTCTTTCTCTGTTTTCCTTTCTCTCTCCCTCTCTCTCATCTGTCTTTTGATTTATGTCTTTCCCTCTTCTTGCTGTTTTTTTTTTTAAATCACACAGACAGTACTATAAATATTCTTGCAGTAAGTAGACACATCTTTTTAGGATAAGAGACTAACCCCACTCCTGCTGTGGCTCGTGCACAAACTGCGTGGTGAAGAGCCCTGCAGATTTTGGTGAGGGCCTGGAACATGCAGGTCATATTGTGCAATGCTTACAATTATGATTTCTACATCCAGGATGTTTCCTGTTTCATTACGTGTTGCGGTAGCTACAAATGAGAGTGTTAAAGCTCCAGTTCTGCAGTACTTTCTCAGGCAGAAGCTGTGGCAAGTGGTGCCTGGGCTGGGCACAGGGGCAGAGCCAATGTGACAACGCTGCACATTTTAAATTCTTTTTTTTTTTTTCTAGGTATGGTGTCCCAGCAAGCTTACATTCACAGCAAGTCCGTGGAGCACACGCGCTTCCCCTTACAACTGAGCAATGATGTGACTCTGATTCCCAGTGGTCACAGAAATGATACAGGATCACGTCCTGGCAGGAACCATGTATCTCACATACACAAAAATATATTACCTTTTATACTATTCCTTTGGTGTTAAGTCAGATTAATTTGAAAGCAAAGGATATGATTCATCTCACCCCCTTTAGCCGTCTGAAGAGGAGATGCCTGGTCTAAGCTATTCAAGCAGCCTTTCTGCAAGTCACTGGAGAGAGAAGGGAATTTTTGCGCCTCCCGCTGCCTCCTAAGGATGGGTGTCTGTGCTGGCTGCAGGTGGTTGGTGAAGATGGAGTGTGTGGCATTCAGATGGCTAATGCCATCTGGGAGAAATTCCACCTTGTACCTTGTACAGTCTGTTTACTCAGAATATTACTTTTTCTGTGTATTTAGGAAGTATTTACTAAAAAGTAAGTTTGTGCACAAATATCAAGATTTTCTGCTCAGGGCCTGTGTTGAGAAAATATGCAACATGGTCTCTCTTTTATGCACTATATGATAAATCTGCCCATTAAATATTATGTTGGCATAAAATAATGGAAATACTATCTTTATTTCAAAATTTACTTTAATAGGAAGATCCTAGATATAAAACTATGTAATCCTACTGATATTCGGTGACATGGACGGTGGGATAGAATGCACCCTCAGCAAGTTCGCCAACAACACCGAGCTGTGTGGTGTGGTTGACATGCTGGAGGGCAGAGATGCCATCCAGAGGGACCTGGACAGGCTGGAGAAGTGAGCCCATGCAAACCTCATGAAGTTCAACCAGGCCAAGTGCAAGGTCCTGTGCATGGGTCAGGGCAATCCCAGGCACAAATACAGGCTGGGCGGAGAATGGATTGAGAGCAGCCCTGAGGAGAAGGACTTGGGAATGATGGTGGATGAGAAGCTCAACATGAGCCAACAATGCGCCCTTGCAGTCCAGAAGGCCAACCACATCCTGGGCTGCATCAAAAGAAGCATGGCCAGCAGGTCGAGGGAGGTGATTCTGCCCTTCTCCTCTGCTTTGGTGAGATCTTTCAGCAGTCAACTTAAAATCAGAAAAAGCTATGAACTAGCTGTGGCTGGGTCAGCAAGCCCATACTGGGATGGACTGAAGTGCGCCATGACCCAACAGTGCACAGATCTGGCGTGAGCCATCACAACATCGTGGCCTGAGGGTAGATAGCCTTAGTTTGGATTTTTTTTTTACATTGAGTCACATTGCAAACTGACAGAAAGCTGCTTAGCCCAAGAAGCCCTCATAATTAGGTCTCTGTGCTCAACTAACAAAGTTACGTTGTTTTCAGGGAGGATGATCTGTGGGAGAGGCCTCACATCTGCCTGCAAAACATCAGCTGGACCTACCCTGGGAGCACATCCTGTACATTGCTCTGCTGCGTGGCGAGGCCCAAAGAAGTTTGGCTTTTGTGCATCTTCCCCCTCCTCTTGCGTGAAGTGTGCGAGTCTGTCGTCATTCACTGCCTTTGGGATACGTGAGATGGCATTTGCTCACTTCTCTGGTGCAGATGAGGGTTTTACTGTCCTGTCAGCCATTACAGCGATCTCTGTAGCCATCGCTTCTGGTTGTTGAACCAGTAAAGCAACGGAGTATGGTATAGGACACTCATTGCCAAAATCGTCTGGGTCTGAGCTGAGACTGAAACACCAATTGCCAGGCACTAACTGCTGCTGGCTTAACTCTTCCTGAGTGAGTTCACATTTGTGTAAGTAGTTTTATGTACTCCCTTGGGATTCTTAGAGGTGTTCACAAGCCGGATTTGAGGAGACAAGTTTCAATGTTATTAGTGGTATCATCATTATCACAGTTGTTAACGGCCCGTAGAAGAGCTGTGTTTAACCGAGCCCAGGTTGCAGTGTGTTAGGTCAGGACCTGCCCTGGAAGGTTCCCAGCGCGACAGCCAGCTGCCCGGGAGCAGGGGAGATGGGTTTCCAGCGCAGCCCAGGGCAGATCGCTTGGGCCCTTTTCCCAGGTGCATCTGACACCCAGGAGCAGGCTGTTTTCCCTGCGTTTCTCCAGATGGTTGCTCTGTTGCAAATGTCCAGCCTCAGCTATTCATTCCTCTCTCTTGTTGTTGCTGTAAAGAAAGAAATGTGGGATATCGACCAAATTTTCACTAGTTATAGGAAATAAGTATCTTAATTCAAGTCTACAGTGAAGTGACTTCTGTGCTTTGGACTCATGGTAGTTTCAGTATAAGATCTTCCTCATGCTATAGATAAAAATTCTGTTGGAGGGAAGGGAGTAATCCTAGTATTAAAACATATATTTCTAAGCTCACAGTTGAGCATTTTCATAAGTTTAATCATATCTAATGCATTAAAGAATTTATAATTTGTAACATATAGTTAAAATCCCTGTGGTATAATATAGCAGTAACTTGTACAAATTCATCTGGAAAAGTACAAGCAATACTTTTTTTATTTACAGTATTATCAAATATTTTACGTTTTATGGCAGTTTGGGGAAAAGAAAAGCTATTGAATTAGTTTAGAATAATTCCTCATTTGTATTCTGTAAACTGGGCAAACAGTCTTTCACTTCTCTTTTATAAGAGACATTTTATGAGCGCTGGGGCTTCACCCACCCACAGCAAGGAAAATAACTAACAATTGTGTTTTAAGGGCTGTGTCACATGCATGTGCGTCGTGTGTGTGAATACGGTACTGTTACAGTTCTCTGGAGAGAAACAGAGCAGTTGTGGATCCTACTTTCTAACCCCATCTCCTGGGATGAAAATAAAAGCTTGCTAGTCATCCCTGCTGCTACGCATCGCGTGACTTTCTTTTTCTTTGAGGTTTCTTGAGAATAAGAGGTGCCCAGTTACAATTTTCACACAATCATTCCTTCCCTGAAATTCTTATATAAAGAATAAGTAGAAATATTAGTTTAATTTTTTTTTTTTTTTAAGACAGTCTGATTTCTCTTAACTGTCAGATACAGCTGGCATTGGCACTCATCTGCCAAGAGAATCACTTCTCAAGTCCTAATACTTGTTTGTTTTAGACTGGGAACCTTTCCAGAGGGGATGTACCCTGATTATTGTATGTTAGTGGTGGAAGTATTGCAACGCTGCTTCTACATCAAACCAAAATTGCCAGCTAAATGAAATTCCCTTCACAGACAAAAGGAACGCAAATATCACAGGTATGCACCTCCTTACTTCATTTCTATTGTCAAGATATTGCTACTTTGCTTATAGCTTGCATTGTAGGAACATTTTTCTGTTTTCCTTACAAAAGGAGCCATCTGCAGTGATTTTGTCTTCATCTCTTATAAAAGGAATGGCTTTCATCCATCAATATTATATTCAGCATTTAATTATTTTAGGTCAGCCTTCTGAAATGAAATGCTGATCTTGCATGAAATGCCTAGGGAGTGTCATAACCTAAGCCAGAAGTTCCTGCCGGACATTCACTGCGCGGCTGCGTGTGAGATGCCAGTACTGACCTGTGTAGTTGTAAGCCTCTCCTAGGCTGGGTGACCTGCAGTACTGCCTCTGTCGTCAGTCCCTCCAGCTCATTCCCTGGACCCATATCAGTATAGATAATATAGCTCTATAGATCTGTAGGTCTGTCTATCAGGATCCACTACCTATATGTGGGATGCTCCAGTACAGCTGTGGTGAGCATCTCTGGACCAGTGATAACCACTGCATGCACCCTATTAGTTTATCTTGTGTTGTCCCAGAATGCAAATCCTGTGGAAGCCCTCATTCTGAATTAAACTCCTTCAACTGAATTTTATTTCAAGCAGCATAAGAAATATAGCATGTACATCTCTGATTGATTTCCCTACCATATTCTAGCATTCTTTGGTATTTAAGTCAGTAATTTTTTATTGTTCATGACATCCCTCCTCCTACCTCCTCACACTTTTTCTGGGATTCCCTTCTAAGTTACTCTCTTCATCTGGCCCAGCAGATATTAACTCCAGTTTAAAATCGTTAGCCGAGTGCATTGGCACTAAGAGCTTCCAGGTGCTATGCCGTCAACCCCAGTGCCATCATTCCTGGGATGAAATCTGCCAGATCCCTGGCACAGCTATGCTGCTTTTCATCTGTTCACATGGCACCCTGCCCACTGGCAAGGGCTTGTGCCAGGCTTAACAACTCCTCGGTGCCAAACGAGGAAGGGTTTTGGTGAGCATCCCATGATGCAGGCGTAGATAGCTCTGTCCTCGTCACAGGTACTGCTGTATTTGGCAGCTGGGGCATGGGGCTGTTCAAGCATACAGGCATCAGCAGGATATCTGTTATCCCACAACAAATAGGAAATTTGGGGGTTAGGAAAGTCTTAGTTCACTCACTTGGGTTATTTTCCTGCAGTGTTAACCTGGTGAGTGGCTATTAAGCCTCGAAGGGAGGCAGGGGCTGCGTGGCCATGGTTGGGAGGGCAGGTGGTGGCCAGCAGAGCCAGGGCCACATCCCACCGGTACACCAAGGCCCGTTGCCGCCGCAGTGCACCACAGCAATCTGGTATGTTATGCTGCTTTCTTAGGTACTTGCCAGCGGGAAATGCAGAAGCTTTTGCTAGACCCATCCTTTGAAAGCAGCAGGAAGCTTTGAGATGGTATAGGCAGAAAAAGTACTATTAGTGGGTGTAAAGCTGATTTTATAAAAGGAAAAGAGTTGTTGTAGCCTTGCACTGCGTGAAATACCTGAAAAAGGCCATAAGGTCTTGACCACCAGTTTGCAACCTGCAGCTCCTCAGGCTCATCTCTGCAGAAAGATGAACATACAGTAGCAAATGCCTCACTGTGCCCCTCTTCTAGCTGAAAAGAAGTTCCTTTACAACTAAACATCTTTTAGCAAGATACACAAAATACATACGTAAGAGTGTTGTACTGGGTGGTGTGTAAGATGTATGCATATATTTTTTCAGACATAAAGTAAAACTTTTAAGACCATCCAACTTTTCTAGACTTATCCATCTTACATTGATGGACAGTCAACATAGTGTCCATGTTTGTCTTCTGAAATGTTTTTATCCTCTGTAGTTAATACTTGGAAATAACTTGCAAAATAGTTACAGGATCGAAAATGTTAGACTGGGTTTTGATCGGCTCAGGAGCAGGATAATGGCCAACTTGTCAGATAATTTATTTGCAATGAATAATTTAGTCTTAATTATAATCAGCTAAAGTTTTAATCCCTTATATCTTTCACTAATCAACCCCACTTAGCATATGAGGAATCAAGATAAATTCACTCTTTTAATTAGAAAATCAAAAGACTTTGTATGCTTGTTGGTTGATGACAGGTCTCATAAAAGCATGTCACTGAACTGCTGATTTTTCAGAAATTCTGTCTTATACAATGCAACGCCTTGATTACACGAACTGTTCTTAATCATGAGATTAAACTCTGCAAGGATGCCTCATGCCAGCACAGCAGTACTTCTGATCGTGCTCTTTGACCTTGGCTGTCTTTTAGACATCCGTGGCTGTTGCTCTGTGGCACCCAGGATGTGCTTTGAAGTGAGAAGGCAAAAGTCTCATGACACCTTATGGCAGGCTCTCATTTTTCACATGGCCTTAATGGGCTTGGTGCCTTTACAAACAAAGAGATTTAAGATGCTCAGCAGAATATGATCCACTTCTGGTAAAAGAGGCAAAAGAAAAAAAGATTTTATGATATTTTACTACAAGAAATACTAATGTTTAGATAAGTATCTTCCCTTTGACAGTGGGCTACTGTGTTTTGCTGTGTTTTCTGACTAGTCAGACTACAGAAGGTAGGCTAATTGTTAAAAATATTAGCATAGGATGGAAAAAAAGAGTCCTGGCTCTCAGGTGGTGAGAAAGCAAGACAGGGGGTGGTACAGGGGGTTGTGTGGTTACTCCAGAAAAACTGATTAAATCCATATGAAAACATAAGACATTTCATGTTGAAATGAGTTGAATTTTAAAGAGTTTCCTTATACTGAAGAAACCACCCTGGAAAGATGTATCAGGGTATAGTGGTCACAAAGGACCAGTTACAGATTCTTGAAGACCAGGAGGTTGAGAAGGATTGGGCAGCACCCACACCTATGAACGCATAAGGTCCACCTCGCCACTCCTGCAGCTTGCCATCTTGTCTGTTTACACCATCTCCAGCTGCAACTACACTGCTAAATAAGACAGGCCAGGGAGCCTTTCCCTGCCTCTGAGGCTGACCAGCACCCCACAGCTCGCCTTCACCAGCCTGACTTTTCTTCCCCTACAGATCCACAGAGTGGGCACTCTCAGCCTGTGTGCTGGGGACATGCTAGCCCCAGGACAAGCCAAGGCATTCCTCAGAGACTGCCAGGTGTCAGGGTCCAGGGACCACATCAATAATTCAGTGGTGTGGGTGGCTGAGCCAGGGCTCAAGCCCCATCCTGCCTTGTTTGGTTTACCGGTAGACATATAGCCTCAATATCTGCTGTGGTGTTGTATTGCTCCTGCTAAAAGACAGCTTAATGAGATTATGGAAGAAGTGGGGAGAAGACCATTGACAGTCGCACCCAACCCTATAAAGAATAACTCAAACAGTGAGGAAGTAAGGAAGGAAAGGAAGGAAAAAATGACACCAAATTGGCTGGGAGATGACACCAAATTGGCTGGGAGTGTGGATCTGCCTGGGGGTAGCGAGGCCCTGCAGAGGGATCTGGACAGGCTGGAGAGCTGGGCTGAAGCCAATGGGAGGTTCAACAAGACCAAATGCCGAGTCCTGCACTTCGGCCACAACAACCCCAGGCAGCGCTATAGGCTTGGGGCGGAGTGGCTGGAGGACTGTGTGGAGGAAACGGACCTGGGGGTACTGATTGATGCTCGGCTGAGCATGAGCCCGGGTGTGTGCCCGGGTGGCCAAGAAGGCCAACGGCATCCTGGCTTGCATCAAAAACAGTGTAGCAGGAACAGGGAGGTAATTGTCCCCCTGTACTCGGCACTGGTGAGGCCGCACCTCGAGTACTGTGTTCAGTTTTGGGCCCCTCACTGCAAGAAAGACATTGAGGCCCTGGAACGCATTCAGAGGAGGGCTACGAAGCTGGTGAGGGGTCTGGAGCACAGGCCTTATGAGGAGCGGCTGAGGGAGCTGGGATTGTTCAGTCTGGAGA